>OY743112.1:21023415-21613415 GCA_963555685.1 Acrobasis consociella | reverse complement strand
ACCTAACCTAACCTAACCTAACCTAACCTAACCTAACCTAACCTAACCTAACCTAACCTAACCTAACCTAACCTAACCTAACCTAACCTAACCTAACCTAACCTAACCTAACCTAACCTAACCTAACCTAACCTAACCTAACCTAACCTAACCTAACCTAACCTAACCTAACCTAACCTAACCTAACCTAACCTAACCTAACCTAACCTAACCTAACCTAACCTAACCTAACCTAACCTAACCTAACCTAACCTAACCTAACCTAACCTAACCTAACCTAACCTAACCTAACCTAACCTAACCTAACCTAACCTAACCTAACCTAACCTAACCTAACCTAACCTAACCTAACCTAACCTAACCTAACCTAACCTAACCTAACCTAACCTAACCTAACCTAACCTAACCTAACCTAACCTAACCTAACCTAACCTAACCTAACCTAACCTAACCTAACCTAACCTAACCTAACCTAACCTAACCTAACCTAACCTAACCTAACCTAACCTAACCTAACCTAACCTAACCTAACCTAACCTAACCTAACCTAACCTAACCTAACCTAACCTAACCTAACCTAACCTAACCTAACCTAACCTAACCTAACCTAACCTAACCTAACCTAACCTAACCTAACCTAACCTAACCTAACCTAACCTAACCTAACCTAACCTAACCTAACCTAACCTAACCTAACCTAACCTAACCTAACCTAACCTAACCTAACCTAACCTAACCTAACCTAACCTAACCTAACCTAACCTAACCTAACCTAACCTAACCTAACCTAACCTAACCTAACCTAACCTAACCTAACCTAACCTAACCTAACCTAACCTAACCTAACCTAACCTAACCTAACCTAACCTAACCTAACCTAACCTAACCTAACCTAACCTAACCTAACCTAACCTAACCTAACCTAACCTAACCTAACCTAACCTAACCTAACCTAACCTAACCTAACCTAACCTAACCTAACCTAACCTAACCTAACCTAACCTAACCTAACCTAACCTAACCTAACCTAACCTAACCTAACCTAACCTAACCTAACCTAACCTAACCTAACCTAACCTAACCTAACCTAACCTAACCTAACCTAACCTAACCTAACCTAACCTAACCTAACCTAACCTAACCTAACCTAACCTAACCTAACCTAACCTAACCTAACCTAACCTAACCTAACCTAACCTAACCTAACCTAACCTAACCTAACCTAACCTAACCTAACCTAACCTAACCTAACCTAACCTAACCTAACCTAACCTAACCTAACCTAACCTAACCTAACCTAACCTAACCTAACCTAACCTAACCTAACCTAACCTAACCTAACCTAACCTAACCTAACCTAACCTAACCTAACCTAACCTAACCTAACCTAACCTAACCTAACCTAACCTAACCTAACCTAACCTAACCTAACCTAACCTAACCTAACCTAACCTAACCTAACCTAACCTAACCTAACCTAACCTAACCTAACCTAACCTAACCTAACCTAACCTAACCTAACCTAACCTAACCTAACCTAACCTAACCTAACCTAACCTAACCTAACCTAACCTAACCTAACCTAACCTAACCTAACCTAACCTAACCTAACCTAACCTAACCTAACCTAACCTAACCTAACCTAACCTAACCTAACCTAACCTAACCTAACCTAACCTAACCTAACCTAACCTAACCTAACCTAACCTAACCTAACCTAACCTAACCTAACCTAACCTAACCTAACCTAACCTAACCTAACCTAACCTAACCTAACCTAACCTAACCTAACCTAACCTAACCTAACCTAACCTAACCTAACCTAACCTAACCTAACCTAACCTAACCTAACCTAACCTAACCTAACCTAACCTAACCTAACCTAACCTAACCTAACCTAACCTAACCTAACCTAACCTAACCTAACCTAACCTAACCTAACCTAACCTAACCTAACCTAACCTAACCTAACCTAACCTAACCTAACCTAACCTAACCTAACCTAACCTAACCTAACCTAACCTAACCTAACCTAACCTAACCTAACCTAACCTAACCTAACCTAACCTAACCTAACCTAACCTAACCTAACCTAACCTAACCTAACCTAACCTAACCTAACCTAACCTAACCTAACCTAACCTAACCTAACCTAACCTAACCTAACCTAACCTAACCTAACCTAACCTAACCTAACCTAACCTAACCTAACCTAACCTAACCTAACCTAACCTAACCTAACCTAACCTAACCTAACCTAACCTAACCTAACCTAACCTAACCTAACCTAACCTAACCTAACCTAACCTAACCTAACCTAACCTAACCTAACCTAACCTAACCTAACCTAACCTAACCTAACCTAACCTAACCTAACCTAACCTAACCTAACCTAACCTAACCTAACCTAACCTAACCTAACCTAACCTAACCTAACCTAACCTAACCTAACCTAACCTAACCTAACCTAACCTAACCTAACCTAACCTAACCTAACCTAACCTAACCTAACCTAACCTAACCTAACCTAACCTAACCTAACCTAACCTAACCTAACCTAACCTAACCTAACCTAACCTAACCTAACCTAACCTAACCTAACCTAACCTAACCTAACCTAACCTAACCTAACCTAACCTAACCTAACCTAACCTAACCTAACCTAACCTAACCTAACCTAACCTAACCTAACCTAACCTAACCTAACCTAACCTAACCTAACCTAACCTAACCTAACCTAACCTAACCTAACCTAACCTAACCTAACCTAACCTAACCTAACCTAACCTAACCTAACCTAACCTAACCTAACCTAACCTAACCTAACCTAACCTAACCTAACCTAACCTAACCTAACCTAACCTAACCTAACCTAACCTAACCTAACCTAACCTAACCTAACCTAACCTAACCTAACCTAACCTAACCTAACCTAACCTAACCTAACCTAACCTAACCTAACCTAACCTAACCTAACCTAACCTAACCTAACCTAACCTAACCTAACCTAACCTAACCTAACCTAACCTAACCTAACCTAACCTAACCCGTGCGAACATCAAAAATTTTTGTACAAATTGAGTCGACTTTTGTTCGCATACGCTAGATAATACACCCCGTTGTATAAGTAAACCGTTCCGTACAAATTTTGTATAGTAAAAACATATTTTTTAACGATTTTTTGCCAAATTTCTTCTAAAACACGATTTATTTAATATTTTCGACATAAATACTCACCTGGCATCACTTTTTTGTACCGAGACCCCCCTTTTTATTGATCTAGCTTCGTTCTGGCCGCGGTCCTGCATCCTTTTGCCGCTTTCCCGTAGGAAATCGGCAAAAAATTGCACCTGAAAACATAAAAATATACATATTAATATACAAAACTTAACTTTTTTCACAAACTTTAGATCAAAAATCGAAATTTTCCCATAACGACTGATCGGCTTTTACGTTTTTCTTATAGAACACGTTAAGCCGCATCTTTTATTCCCATAGTTTATTTCAGTAGATTCAATAGTTTCCAAATTAACTTAACTTTTCTTTCAAAATTGTCAATTTCTTCATACAAAACAGCACTTTTTATTTAAAATCTCCAAATTTTTCCCTTTGACCGTGTCGGTGTTTACTTTTTCTGGTAATACTGACTGTGCTGCATCCCTGGACACCCCATTTGCCAGTGTGGGTTCAGTAGTTTTTGAGTTATATCGATTTTTTATTGACTTTATTCTGTGACGGTACCTAAACCGAGGTTACCTTATACCATCGAATTTTTCATACATTTTGTGCGAACATCAAAAATTTTTGTACAAATTGAGTCGACTTTTGTTCGCATACGCTAGATAATACACCCCGTTGTATAAGTAAACCGTTCCGTACAAATTTTGTATAGTAAAAACATATTTTTTAACGATTTTTTGCCAAATTTCTTCTAAAACACGATTTATTTAATATTTTCGACATAAATACTCACCTGGCATCACTTTTTTGTACCGAGACCCCCCTTTTTATTGATCTAGCTTCGTTCTGGCCGCGGTCCTGCATCCTTTTGCCGCTTTCCCGTAGGAAATCGGCAAAAAATTGCACCTGAAAACATAAAAATATACATATTAATATACAAAACTTAACTTTTTTCACAAACTTTAGATCAAAAATCGAAATTTTCCCATAACGACTGATCGGCTTTTACGTTTTTCTTATAGAACACGTTAAGCCGCATCTTTTATTCCCATAGTTTATTTCAGTAGATTCAATAGTTTCCAAATTAACTTAACTTTTCTTTCAAAATTGTCAATTTCTTCATACAAAACAGCACTTTTTATTTAAAATCTCCAAATTTTTCCCTTTGACCGTGTCGGTGTTTACTTTTTCTGGTAATACTGACTGTGCTGCATCCCTGGACACCCCATTTGCCAGTGTGGGTTCAGTAGTTTTTGAGTTATATCGATTTTTTATTGACTTTATTCTGTGACGGTACCTAAACCGAGGTTACCTTATACCATCGAATTTTTCATACATTTTGTGCGAACATCAAAAATTTTTGTACAAATTGAGTCGACTTTTGTTCGCATACGCTAGATAATACACCCCGTTGTATAAGTAAACCGTTCCGTACAAATTTTGTATAGTAAAAACATATTTTTTAACGATTTTTTGCCAAATTTCTTCTAAAACACGATTTATTTAATATTTTCGACATAAATACTCACCTGGCATCACTTTTTTGTACCGAGACCCCCCTTTTTATTGATCTAGCTTCGTTCTGGCCGCGGTCCTGCATCCTTTTGCCGCTTTCCCGTAGGAAATCGGCAAAAAATTGCCCGCCCACCCTCCCGGTTGCGTCACGCCAGCTAGACTTAGAAGGGGAAATTGACAAAATATTCTCAAAATATTAAAAAATTATTTCTTTTATAACTTAGTACTTAAGAATTAAGTATAATTGACGGGCACAAAATTAAAATAAAATATTTTTAAGACCGATAGTTATATATAACTTATACAAACTTTCTTTTATCTTACTTGACGCATATCTCCAACAAGATGGTGCTTGGTCGGTCTCCCAAAAATTCTTCCCAAAGGTCATCCCAACCCGCTAAGTCCCCGGCGGCAGACCCCAAAGAATCAGAGAGACGGAGTGCTGGGAAAGAGGAATCTGGCTCCAACTCGGCAAGCGAGGTTTCCCCAAAGATGACACAGACAACGCAGGCTGGTACTGCGGCAACAAAGCCGAAAAAAGTGTTGGCTAACATAGAAGGAAAAACAAGCACCTCGCCAGCACCGCGGTACAAGAGTAGACTGACGGAGGCAATGGCCTACTTTAACAAAGCTAATAGTCTACTAAGTGAAACGCGAAACACAAGAAACGATATAAGAGATGGAGTCAAAATGTGCGTGAAAGAGCTCTACCGGCTAGTCAGGGAGGCTGAAGAAGAAAATAGTACAAAACTGGAGACTGCCAGAAATGCAACAGCCGAACCAGAAGTGAGCCCCCGGACCCTTTCCCCGCAAAAAGAAGAAAGCGAGTTGAAAGAGTTACTTAAACAAAATGTAACCCAAATGAGAGACCTCCAGGAGCAACTCGCCTCCCACAAAAATCTCTTCAAAGGGGACTCCTATGCTACTATAGCGGGAGGAACAAACAAGAAAGGCCCTACAAAAACTCTACACTCCCTGGTGATTTCATCCAGCGAGGAGGAGGAAACTGGAGAACAAGTCCTGGCCAAGGTAAGGGAGGCAGTGGATGCAAAGGAGGGATGGGTGAAGGTAGAAAGGGTGCGCAAGGCCAAAGATCGCAAGATAATAATGAGCTGTGAATCGGAGGAGGAAAGAAACAAGGTAAAGGATAGAATAGAAAAGTCAGGTAAAAATCTCCAGGTCGAGACTATGAAAAATAGAGACCCACTTCTTATTCTCAAAGATGTTTTGCTGCAGTATAGCGACGATGTCATCAAAGAGGCTATGAGAAATCAAAATAAGCATATTTTTAGTGGTCTCGACAAGGAGGATAACAGGATTGAGATCAGGTACAGGAAGAAGGCCAGGAACCCCCTCACCGGTCACGTAATAATGAGCCTCTCCCCGAAAATTTGGAGGAGAGCGGTCGATGCGGGGTCTCTCAGGATAGACCTCCAACAAATCAGAGTAGAGGACCAGTCACCATTACTGCAATGCTCCTGCTGCTTGGAGTACGGTCATAGCCGGCGGTACTGCAAGCAGACAGTAGAGCTCTGCAGCCACTGTGGTGGCCCCCATGTAAAGGCTCAGTGCCCAGAATGGCTGGTAAAAGCGGCACCTTCATGCAGAAACTGTAAGAAGGCCGACCTGGACCGTGTGGACCACAACGCATTCAGTAGTGAATGCGTTGTTAGAAAAAAGTGGGACGAGATAGCCAGAGCGGCTATAGCATACTGCTAAGGTTGTCACAGGCGAAAACACCCCCTATCGTGTAATACAAGCGAATCTCCAAAGAAAGAAGCTGGCAACAAGCGAGGTCCTCATCGAAGCAGAAAAAGGTAAAGTCGCTATTGCTCTACTGCAAGAGCCGTACGTGGGTGCGGGAAATAATATGAGGAGCTACGACGGGGTGCGGATATTTCAACATCCAAACAGCAACGAAGAAGTGGCAAAGGCAGTCATAGCCATATTTGACCCGGACCTCGTCGTAGTTCAACATCCCGATCTAACCAACAATAATTTTGTGGTTGTTGAGGTCCAAACGAAAGCCTGGAGCATCACGCTTGTGTCCTATTACTTTGAACCTTACCCGGAACCAATAGAACCATACCTCCACCACTTGACTAAAATAGTAAGGACACTAAAGCCCCAAAATTTAATAATAGGTGGCGATTCAAATGCCAAAAGTTCATGGTGGGGGAGTTCAAAGACCGACGATAGAGGGAATGACACGGCGGGGACGCTTCATGAGCTGGGCCTTCATATACTCAATGTGGGTAGTACCCCCACCTTCGATATCATCAGAGGTGGAAAGAGGTTTAGCAGCCGAGTCGATATCACGGCCTGCTCGACGAATATGCTGAGTCATGTAGCTGACTGGGAGGTAAATGAAAGTTTGACGAGCTCGGACCACAACGGCATAACTTTTAATATTAATATTCAGAAATCCAAAGGCATTAAAATTGAAAGAACGACTAGATTGTACAATACTAAAAAAGCGAATTGGGAACAATTTAATGAGAAAATGAATGAATTAAAACAGGAAAATAAAATTAATAAAAATGAAATAGACCAAATTAAAAATAAAGAGGAGTTAGAAATAGCTGTCGAAAATATTACAAAAACTATAAAAGAAGCGTGTGAACATGCTATACCTAGAAAAAGAAAAATAGAAAAACTTACCATGCCGTGGTGGTCCGAGAAGCTCGCAGAGATGAAAGCAAGGGTAGCTACACTGAAGCGAAGGATCCGCTGCGCTGCACCAGTCCGGAGAGCAACCGTCGTCGACGAGTACCTACAACAAAAACGAGAGTATGAAAATGAGGCTATGAGGGCTCAAACAGAGAGCTGGAAGGAATTTTGTGGGAAACAGGATAGGGAGGGGGTCTGGGAGGGTATTTACAGAGTCCTGGCGAGAACCACAAAAAGAGAGGAAGACCCGGCCCTCGAAAATAATGGAAAGACCCTAAACGCGAGGGAATCGGCAGAGCTACTGGCTGAGACATTTTATCCGGGAGATCATGAGGGTAACGATAACCCACTCCATAGGGAAGTGAGAGCAAAGGCAAGGCATGTGAATGAAAGTGACTATGATGATACATACGATCCTCCATTCACGATGACCGAGCTAAAAATGGCTGCAAAATCGTTTAACCCAAAAAAAGCACCTGGAAAAGATGGATTTACCGCAGATATCTGCCTCCAAGCCATAGAAAACGATCCTGAGTTGTTCCTGGCGCTGATGAATAAATGCTTGGAGCACAAGTGTTTTCCAAAACAGTGGAAAGAGGCAATCGTGGTAATACTTAGGAAACCAGGAAGGGATAACTACAGGTCACCCAAATCGTATAGGCCAATTGGCCTGCTACCGATCCTTGGAAAGATCTTTGAAAAAATGCTCGTCGCTCGTATGAAACACCACCTGTTACCCAAAATGAGTGACCGCCAATATGGGTTCATGCCGCAAAAGAGCACCGAGGACTCCCTCTATGTCCTAATACAACATATAAAGAACAAATTAAGCCAAAAGAAAATAATTACTGTGGTATCTTTGGACATAGAGGGAGCCTTCGACAATGCCTGGTGGCCGGCGATAAACCTAAGGCTGGCAGAAGAGAAGTGCCCAATAAACATCAGAAGGGTAATGGGTAATTACATGTCTGAACGAAAAGTCACAATAAGATATGGTGGGGCAGAGGCAAGTACGAGCACTAGTAAAGGTTGTGTCCAGGGATCTATAGCGGGCCCAATACTTTGGAACCTGCTGTTGGACACCCTATTGAAGGACCTTGGAACGAAAGGCGTGTATTGCCAGGCGTTCGCCGATGACGTCGTTCTCGTTTTTGACGGAGATACTGGTCAAGAAATTGAAAACCAAGCTAATGGCATACTCGCGCATGTTGGAGCGTGGGGTGTACGTAACAAATTAAAATTTGCTACAAATAAAACAAATGCGATGACAATCACACGCAAACTAAAATATGACACTCCACGCTTGAACATGTGCGGGGGTGCCATAACAGCAGTCAAGGAGATCAAACTCTTGGGAGTAACGCTTGACCAGAAACTCACTTTCAACGCACATGTGAGGAACATATGCAGTAAAGCTATAGG
This sequence comes from Acrobasis consociella, assembly GCA_963555685.1. Taxonomy (NCBI): domain Eukaryota; kingdom Metazoa; phylum Arthropoda; class Insecta; order Lepidoptera; family Pyralidae; genus Acrobasis; species Acrobasis consociella. The sequence goes on along the minus strand of OY743112.1, from coordinate 21,604,628 downwards.
ATTTTACAGGCAGCTGGCTAAAGCAGCCAAAACGAGTTGGGGTCTAAATCCCGAAATTACTCGCACTATATACATAGCCGTGGTGGAACCAGTTATCCTTTACGCAGCGAGTGTCTGGGCACCGGAAGCTGATAAGATATGCGTTAGGAACCAGTTTGATGCGTTACAGCGTGGCTTCGCCCAGAAAATATCTAGAACATACCGTACGGCCTCCCTTAACTCAGTCCTGGTGTTAGCGGGTTTGCTCCCCCTTGATCTTCGTGTACGCGAAGCTGCTTCGCTATATGGGATTAAGAGGGGGGCGCCTCTACCGGGTCTGGGGGACAGGGAGGTGGAACGTATGGAATCCGCGATCGAAGCTCCCCATCCAGCGGAACATATCGACCTGCAGTTCACCAGCCTGGTAAACCAAGAACAGGTGGATGCACATAGTGACTTTGCTCTCAAAATATACACCGACGGCAGCAAGATTGACGGCAGGGTTGGCGCCGCACTCTCCATGTGGAGTGGTGGGGTGGAAACCAAGGCCGTCAAACTTTGTCTGCCGTCATATAGCACCGTTTACCAGGCCGAGCTGCTGGCGATATGCGAAGCTACTAGGAGAGCGAGGAAGCACAAGGCGGAATCTTTTGGAATCTACAGCGACTCAATGTCAGCACTTCAAACTGTCACAAACCTCGCATCTCTCCACCCCCTGGCGGTTGAAGCAAAACAGAATATAAAACATATTCTACAAAGCAAAAGAATAGCATTGTTTTGGATAAAAGCTCACGCGGGGCTGGAGGGGAATGAGAGAGCTGACGTGCTGGCTAAAGAGGCTGCTGTGGATTCCAAAAGAAAACCTAATTACGATCTGTGCCCTATATCCTATGTAAGACAGGGGATTCGTGCGGAGTCGCTGCGCGAATGGGACAGTAGGTACGGAGCGGGCGAAACAGCTGGGACCACCAAGCTGTTCTTTCCGGTGGCGTCCAAAGCATATAAAACAACACGCAGAATGCACTTGACGAACCCATTGGCACAGCTGCTGACCGGACACGGAGGTTTCGCGGAATATCTACATCGTTTCAAATTGAAAAACTCACCGGCGTGCATATGCGACCCTGACTCGCACGAAACTGTCTGCCACATCCTCACGGAATGCCCGGTCTTCCTAAAACAAAGACAGGACATCGAAACAAGCCTAGATCTAAAAATAAGTAAAGCAAATTTACCAATCCTTATAGCCAACAAAAATAACCATAGCTTTGTAGAATACTGTTTAAAATTAATAAGAACTGTGAACAAACGACATAGTGATAAAGTATGATGTCGTAATATTGTGACATATTATTGAACAGCATACGTTAAGATAGTGTTAAATTAGTATAGTAACAACCAGTAATTAACTAACTACGTTATATAATAAGGATGGAAAAAAAAAAAAAAAAAAAAAAAAAAAAAAAGTGAGATCTAAAACAGAAAAATATAATAAACAAGTGACATATGTCATACCCCCAGTAAGATCGTATAGTATAAGGTGGAAGTATCGATAAGTAAATTAAGTTAGAAAAGCAGTAGTAGACGGGAGTCCCACCCGTAAAGGTATAAAATACGAAGAGATAAAATAAGAAGGATAATTTAGAAATAAGTTTATATGCGAGAAGAAAATTATAAAATAAGATTAAAATAATAGCCAAGTAAACACAGTCTCCGATACAGTTGGAGGTAATAGAAAAAGGAAAAAAAAAAAAAAAAAAAAAAAAAAAAAAAAAAAAACCTAACCTAACCTAACCTAACCTAACCTAACCTAACCTAACCTAACCTAACCTAACCTAACCTAACCTAACCTAACCTAACCTAACCTAACCTAACCTAACCTAACCTAACCTAACCCGTTCGAACAGAGTCCCGCTGCGTCAGGCGAGCCGAACGCGCACTGTCCGCAACGCTCCGCGCTCAAAAATTCAAAGTTTTCTGTGTTTTACGACTAAAAAATTAATATCTCCTGAGCGGAAGCAGATATCGTTGTGGAAAATATATCAAAAAATACGCGCAAACAATACCTATCGTGCAAGTGAAGTGACAAGTACCTAGATTTTTTCTAGGTATTTTTAAAACATAAAAAAGTGTTTAACTTTCGGGACCTTGTGCGCGGAACAAATCGCCAAAAAATAACTAGACTACGTACATTTACAAATAAAACGTTAAAACGTGCTCCAGACTCCAGCGCACCTGGTCACAGGAAAATCTACGACGAAAAACATAAATTTGGAACTAAAATAGATAGGACAAAATACGAATTTTCAAAAAGTGAACTTAAAACCCGAATTTCTTGAAAACAAGATCTGTGACCCCCCAATTTTCAACTGTGGAAAGGTGTGTTTTAGTGTCGCGTACATTTGTGAAAAATTTGGAAATTTTTTGGCGACGCGTCGAGTCGCTGGGACGGAAAAACTGGCTGACATCACCAGCGGTTTTTTCGTTTTTGCGGCTAAACCCAGGAGCGCGCGCTAGTCGTGATACCACTACTGGCTGCGCCTCGGGAAGACGCGTCAGCCGATTCCAATATCAAGTTCCTAGGAGCAGGAGACCAGGAGCTACGGTCACTTTTCCGCTGAAAAATTGGGATCATCGAATTTTGGACCCGCCCACGCACGAAACCCCAAGATCTGGAGTTACCAAAGGTAGATAAGTCCAAGGTGCATCTACTCACCGGGCTTTTGGCCAAATTTCAGATTTTTAGAGTCATAACTTTTAGAGATATCGGGTTTTTACCAAAACATTGCAAATTTCCGGCCGTAGTTTACGTAATTTGAAACCCGAAAATCACTTTTTAAATAAAGGGTTTTTTGGCAAAACAACCCTCGCGCTTCAAAGACAGGGCCAAAAAAATAGGTCCTGTCCAATTTTCAAAATTTTAGAATCATTAGTTTCCGAAATATTAGCATCTGAAATTTGGCCAAAACCCCGATTTTTCCCATCCCGTTTTTACCCCCTTCCCATAAGGGTAGCACTTTTTTCCAAATTCTAAAAATTCTCAAAAAAATTACCGCATAAATAATCTGGCTTCACTTTTAATAAATTCCTTTTGGAAACCCGAAAATTAGAAGTAAACAAAGTCACGCCATCTATTAGAAAAATTAGGAACTATATACCTGTGATATAAAAAACTTTCTAAATTCAATTTTAATTGGCGTGAATATTGTAAAGGGGATCCCCTCTCCCCCGTTTTTTACCATAAGACCCCCCCTGTGATAATAGTTTGTAAGATTTTTACGTTATAAAGACAGGAGTTGACCTCTTTTTGCAAAGAAATTTCTATATAATTCAATCTAATTTATTTAACTATTTATTTCAAATCTATAATATATTTTAGCGAATTCGTTACCTAATCATTTCATTTTAAGCTCAATTTAATTTAATTTTAAACTATTTAATGATCTAAATTAGTTAATTAAGGACAGAAATTTTTTGCAAAGGTTAGTTCTGACTTATTGGACTTATCTACCTTAATCTTAGAACTTAGAAGATAGATTAAGAAAAATTAGGATATAGTGTCGACAATCTTAAATAATTAATTTATAATTATCTTTTATTTAATTTTAAATTATTAATACGAATTTATATACCATTGACATTTACAGTTTTAACGACCTCCCTTGGTTCCCTTTTACAGAACCAAGGAAGCGGTATATCGACACTACACCTATTTTAATCTAATTTAATTTAATTTTAATTTAATTTTAATTTGTACTTATTTATTTATTTGACTGTTTTTAAACACTATAACGACCTTTGGCTCCCCTATACAGAGCCAAAGAAACCGCTTCTTTTAAAATTCATAATTTAACTTAAATATTTGTAGAAATTTTTATTTTTATTTTATTTTATAATTGACGCAGGCCTTCAACATGCCTCTAACTCATTCTCCGCCTATATCTAAAGGGACAGCGGTCAGCGGGACGCCTAAATCGGTGACATTCGCCGACACACAAAGGTGTTTGAGTTTTTCGGACTCGAGTCCACTAACATGTACGACGGAAGAAAGAATTAAATTTAAGACGCGTATGGAAAATGACCCCAGTCGTACACCGTTTGTCCCTGAGAAATACAGGAGAAAACGTATAGATGACGACAAAAGAAACACATTATTGTTAGAGTGTAGAGACTTCATACAAACAGTAATAGATGAGTTAGAGACCGCGAGAAATTTGAAAACGACTATTAAAGATAAGATAAAGGAAATTTTAGGGCAATTAGAAGACAAAATGATAGACCTGGGCGAATTCTGTGACCCGGAAAATATCACACCAGGTTACCATCCCTGTGTACGCACCCAGACCCCCCCTGAGGCCATACCCAGCCCAAATCAAGTCGAGTCTGCTCTGACCAAACGGATGGAAGAGCAGGCTCGACTGATCAAAGAAAATACCGAGAGGCTGGATGAAATAAAGGCGATGATCACGCAGCAGCCTGGCCCCTTGTCTTACGCAGACGCGGCGGCCCGCCCGGCCTTGGCGAAACCGACTGAGCGTGGGGCCCTGCTCTCCCTTGTCGTCACATCGAAAGATGAGAGTGACACGGGAGAGCAGGTGCTCGACAGGGTTCGGGAGGCGGTGGATGCCAAGGACGGGTGGATACGCGTAGAGCGGGTGCGTAAGGCGAGGGACCAAAAGGTAGTGATGAGTTGCGCGACGGAGGCCGAAAGGGCAAAATTGCGGCAGAGGTTAGAAGGGGCAGGCAAAAACCTAACCGTCGAGGTCGTGAAAAATAGGGACCCACTCCTCATCCTCTGGGGCGTCAGCGTCAGATATACTGACGATGACGTCATCGGAGCGGTGAGGAGGCAGAACCCGGAAATTTTTCACGGCCTCGAGGGGGAGGAAGGCCGCCTGCAAATTAAATATCGTAAAAAGGCGCGAAACCCGCAAGTAAATCACATAGTGGTTAGCACATCTCCGGCATTATGGAGGAGGGCAGTCGCTGCCGGAACCCTCCGTGTGGACCTCCAGCACGTAAGGGTGGCCGACCAGTCCCCCCTCGTGCAGTGCTCTCGCTGCCTGGCCTACGGCCACAGCAGGAGATACTGCAACGAGGAGGTGGACTCGTGCAGCCACTGCGGGGGTCCACACTTAAAGTCGGCATGCGCTGACCACAAGGCGGGTACCGCGGCTTCCTGCCGCAATTGTTGTAAGGCAGGACTGGGGAACACAGAGCACAATGCCTTCAGCGACGGCTGCGCGTTAAGGCAGAAATGGGACGCGATTGCAAGGTCGGCAACCGCGTATTCCTGACCTTGCAATCAGCGCAGACCCACTGGTGGGTGGCTTAGTCGTTGGTGGCCTGCATCCTAAGCTCATCAATACAACTTTTATTTAAAAGATAGATTGCATGACTTATACAGGTAGAAAAGAGCAGGCCATCACGACTCAGCCATTCACCGAGCATACGCGCGGGCGTCGGTGAGGGTATTATCATTCCCGGACAACAGGGCATCCCCTCCCCGAATTTGTACAAAATATGTGTGTATTATTATAAAAATAAACACAATATTTAAGCAAACAAAACAAGTAAATAAAATGGGAGGGATATACCCCAAAAAAATGAAAGTCCGTGATGATAAGGCTTTATTTAACTATATTTAATTATATATAATTAACAAGTAGTAAATAAGTAATAAAAATATGAAAACAAAAATTTATATACAAAAGGAAAATCTATTATTATACATATCAAAAATGCTATATACATATTATTAAAATTGTAATTAAATAACTGTAAGGCAACCATGGATGTAATTAAAATTGTAAAAAATAGGTATTAAAAATCAATAATGTAAAAACTATATTTAAAACTATAATTCATAAAAGTACACTGAAATAAAACATGTGTAAAATATAAAAAATAATGTATAATACATAAGAATATATTTAAGCATAGGAATATATGGAAATGTAAAATAAATAGAATATAATTAGGTAAAAGAAAGAATATGTAATATAGAAATAAATATATAAGACGATGGAAGATAATGTATAATACACAAGTATATACCTATATAATCATAGAAAAATTTGGAAATGTATAATATTAGTATATAGTTAAGAAAAAGAAAGAAAATGTATAATAAAGAAATAAGTTATTTTTAAACATTGTAAAAAAAAGAAAAAGAAGAAAACTTGTTGACACCACCTTATTGCACCTAAAGAAAATAAAGAATAAAAATAGTGATAGTCACACATTTAGTTAAAAGTCGGGAGTCCCACCCGAATAGAGTATAAGATGATGTATGAACTTGGTCAGTATGATGAATGAAAGTACGAGAGGCATGAAAGTGAGAACTGGCATGAAAGAGTTGTTCGGCAAAAATAGACTCCAATCATGTTGGAGGTCGTAGGAAAAAAAAAAAAAAAAAAAAAAAAAAAACCCGTTCGAACATCAAAAATTTTTGTACAAATTGAGTCGACTTTTGTTCGCATACGCTAGATAATACACCCCGTTGAATAAGTAAACCGTTCCGTACAAATTTTGTATAGTAAAAACATATTTTTTAACGATTTTTTGCCAAATTTCTTCTAAAATACGATTTATTTAATATTTTCGACATAAATACTCACCTGGCATCACTTTTTTGTACCGAGACCCCCCTTTTTATTGATCTAGCTTCGTTCTGGCCGCGGTCCTGCATCCTTTTGCCGCTTTCCCGTAGGAAATCGGCAAAAAATTGCACCTGAAAACATAAAAATATACATATTAATATACAAAACTTAACTTTTTTCACAAACTTTAGATCAAAAATCGAAATTTTCCCATAACGACTGATCGGCTTTTACGTTTTTCGTTTAGAACACGTTAAGCCGCATCTTTTATTCCCATAGTTTATTTCAGTAGATTCAATAGTTTCCAAATTAACTTAACTTTTCTTTCAAAATTGTCAATTTCTTCATACAAAACAGCACTTTTTATTTAAAATCTCCAAATTTTTCCCTTTTACCGTGTCGGTGTTTACTTTTTCTGGTAATACTGACTGTGCTGCATCCCTGGACACCCCATTTGCCAGTGTGGGTTCAGTAGTTTTTGAATTATATCGATTTTTATTGACTTTATTCTGTGACGGTACCTAAACCGAGGTTACCTTATACCATCGAATTTTTCATACATTTTGTTCGAACATCAAAAATTTTTGTACAAATTGAGTCGACTTTTGTTCGCATACGCTAGATAATACACCCCGTTGTATAAGTAAACCGTTCCGTACAAATTTTGTATAGTAAAAACATATTTTTTAACGATTTTTTGCCAAATTTCTTCTAAAACACGATTTATTTAATATTTTCTACATAAATACTCACCTGGCATCACTTTTTTGTACCGAGACCCCCCTTTTTATTGATCTAGCTTCGTTCTGGCCGCGGTCCTGCATCCTTTTGCCGCTTTCCCGTAGGAAATCGGCAAAAAATTGCACCTGAAAACATAAAAATATACATATTAATATACAAAACTTAACTTTTTTCACAAACTTTAGATCAAAAATCGAAATTTTCCCATAACGACTGATCGGCTTTTACGTTTTTCGTTTAGAACACGTTAAGCCGCATCTTTTATTCCCATAGTTTATTTCAGTAGATTCAATAGTTTCCAAATTAACTTAACTTTTCTTTCAAAATTGTCAATTTCTTCATACAAAACAGCACTTTTTATTTAAAATCTCCAAATTTTTCCCTTTTACCGTGTCGGTGTTTACTTTTTCTGGTAATACTGACTGTGCTGCATCCCTGGACACCCCATTTGCCAGTGTGGGTTCAGTAGTTTTTGAATTATATCGATTTTTATTGACTTTATTCTGTGACGGTACCTAAACCGAGGTTACCTTATACCATCGAATTTTTCATACATTTTGTTCGAACATCAAAAATTTTTGTACAAATTGAGTCGACTTTTGTTCGCATACGCTAGATAATACACCCCGTTGAATAAGTAAACCGTTCCGTACAAATTTTGTATAGTAAAAACATATTTTTTAACGATTTTTTGCCAAATTTCTTCTAAAATACGATTTATTTAATATTTTCGACATAAATACTCACCTGGCATCACTTTTTTGTACCGAGACCCCCCTTTTTATTGATCTAGCTTCGTTCTGGCCGCGGTCCTGCATCCTTTTGCCGCTTTCCCGTAGGAAATCGGTAAAAAATTGCCCGCCCACCCTCCCGGTGGCGTTCCGCAAGCTAGACAAATACGGAACAATTATTTAGAATATATAATTTTAAAATATATTATAACATTGCATTTAATTATATTATTATTTAAGACTGTAATAGCAACGGGCTGGATCCTTGACTCCCCTTTACAGAGCCAAGAGATTGTAACCTTACCTTTTAATGTTAATAAGTATTAGTGTAAAATTGACGATTTAATTTATACTCTACGACAATTCCCTTGGCTCCTCTTTACAGGGCCAAGGAAGATTTTACACATTTAATCTTATTTATCGCCTTAATTTATTGTTTTCCAATTTTAATTTTATTATTGACGCCGCCCTCTGACGGTTTTAAACCACAAAAGTTAATTATTATTTTATATTAAAATGCCGCTGGTACACTCTCCGCAAACCCACGAGACGGTGCTTGATGATAAGACACCAAAGTCCGTGTCTTTCGCCGATCCGAGATGTCTGAGCTACTCTGATGACGAGGGCAACTCTTTCCGGAGATATAACCGGGATCCTGATGTCACACCCTTTGTACCACCTAAGTACAGAAGGCACAGGATCACCGATGACGACAGAGATGACCTCGTCACAGAGTGCAAGGAGTACATGAGGCAGATCGACGAAGACTTAGAATCGGCTAGGAATCTAAAGACAACTATTAAAGAATCAATAAAAGAAAAATTACACCTTTTGGAATATAAGATAATTGACCTATCCGAGTTCGTCGAGCCCAAAAATGTTACTCCAGGCTACCACCCGAGCGTTCGCACTCAGACATCTCCGGAGGCTCTCAATATGCCCGGCACCGAGAACGGGATCCAAACCTCCCCAGACCCTGCCCCCGCCGCGGCCTATGCGGAATACACCGCCGAGGCCGACACCATCCTGTCCAGAGCGAAGAAGCTCCTCGATGACTCCAGAAATCTCAAAACAGAGATTAAGTCTGGAGTCACCGAGGCAATAGAACGCCTGCACGGGATGGTGAAGGCCCTGGAGGCCGGAACAACAAGGGAGAACCATTCTCCCGTCACACTCCATTCTAACGGTGAGGGAAGTATTGACCGGGAGTCCGCATCCACGGAGGAGCTGTCAGCCGGGCTTGCTCTATCCAAAAAAATGGATGAGCAGGCCCGTTTGATAAGCCAGAATACTAGGATCCTGGAGGAGCTTAGGGGTATGGTTGCGCAGCAGTCTGGTCCTTCGACTTACGCAGCCGCGGTGGCACGCCCAGCTTTGGCGAAACCGACCGAACGGGGAGCCCTGCTTTCCCTTGTCGTCACATCTAAGGATGCGTGCGACACGGGGGAGCAGGTGCTCGATAAGGTTCGGGAGGCGGTGGACGCTAAGGAAGGGTGGGTCCGTGTTGAGCGAGTGCGTAAGGCGAAGGATCAGAAGGTGATCATGAGTTGCGCGACTGAAAAAGAAAGGGCGAATTTGCGGGATAAGATCGAAAGGGCAGGCAAAAACCTCGTTGTCGAGGATGTGAAGAATAGAGACCCGCTCCTCATCCTCTGGGGCGTCAACGTCCGATATAGTGATGATGACGTCCTCAGAGCGGTGAGGAACCAAAACTCTGAAGTCTTTCACGACCTCGGCAGCGAAGAAGATCGCCTGCAAATAAAATATAAAAAGAAATCCCGAAACCCGCAGGTTCATAGCATTGTGGTCAGCACATCGCCGAAAATATGGAGGAGGGCAGTGGATGCCGGAACCCTCCGCGTGGACCTCCAGCACATTAGAGTAGCCGACCAGTCCCCCCTCGTGCAGTGCTCTCGCTGTTTGGCTTACGGCCACAGCAAGAGGTACTGCAACGAGGAGACGGACTCGTGCAGCCATTGCGGAGGTCCACACTTAAAGTCGGAGTGTGCCGACCACAAGGCTGGTACTGAAGCAACCTGCCGCAACTGTAGAAAAGCGGGCGTGGACAGGGCAGATCACAATGCCTTCAGCGGAGACTGTGTAGTGAGAAGAAAATGGGACGCGATTGCAAGGTCAGCAACTGCGTATTCCTGACCTTGCAATCAGCTCAGCAACCATTCGTGCGTGGCTTGGTCGTTGGTGCCCCACACCCAAGGGCATTCGACACCACTTTTATCATAAAAGACAGGTCGATATGACTTCATACGGGTAGTAATTAGAGTGGGGCACCGCGTTTCAGCCGCGCACAAGGAATATGCACAGTCTGTGGTGAGGGCATTGTGGATGCATGCAGAAGGCATTCCCCTCCATAGTTTAAAATAAATTAATAAGATAAACTAGATATGAGCTTGAAATACTCCAAAATATAATAAAAGTGTAATGTGTATAAAAAATAATAAATTAAAAAAATATACTACAAATACAAGTTAAGTATTATTAAATATAAAATATTTAAATGCTTAAAATATTGAAAACATCAATCCTTACCTATTATAGAAATAATATTATGAAATAATAATAATAATTAATTACATTATCGAAAGTGTGAAAGACCTAAAACAAAATAGAAATATATCAATAAGTAAAGTGGTTAAGTACTAAACTATGAAAAATATGATAAATATAAAACAAAACGACCGAAAGAGTTGAAAGAGCCAAAACAGTAAAATATAAAGTATGTAAATTTCAAAGATATTTATAAACTAAACAAATACAACGTAAAAATATCCATAAAAGAAAATATAGTCTCTGACTTACGCCAGAGGGTGAAGAAAACGCGCCAAGCGCGTTATATAAAGAACCTAACCTAACCTAACCTAACCTAACCTAACCTAACCTAACCTAACCTAACCTAACCTAACCTAACCTAACCTAACCTAACCTAACCTAACCTAACCTAACCTAACCTAACCTAACCTAACCTAACCTAACCTAACCTAACCTAACCTAACCTAACCTAACCTAACCCTTTTTTTTTGTGCGAACATCAAAAATTTTTGTACAAATTGAGTCGACTTTTGTTCGCATACGCTAGATAATACACCCCGTTGTATAAGTAAACCGTTCCGTACAAATTTTGTATAGTAAAAACATATTTTTTAACGATTTTTTGCCAAATTTCTTCTAAAACACGATTTATTTAATATTTTCGACATAAATACTCACCTGGCATCACTTTTTTGTACCGAGACCCCCCTTTTTATTGATCTAGCTTCGTTCTGGCCGCGGTCCTGCATCCTTTTGCCGCTTTCCCGTAGGAAATCGGCAAAAAATTGCACCTGAAAACATAAAAATATACATATTAATATACAAAACTTAACTTTTTTCACAAACTTTAGATCAAAAATCGAAATTTTCCCATAACGACTGATCGGCTTTTACGTTTTTCTTATAGAACACGTTAAGCCGCATCTTTTATTCCCATAGTTTATTTCAGTAGATTCAATAGTTTCCAAATTAACTTAACTTTTCTTTCAAAATTGTCAATTTCTTCATACAAAACAGCACTTTTTATTTAAAATCTCCAAATTTTTCCCTTTGACCGTGTCGGTGTTTACTTTTTCTGGTAATACTGACTGTGCTGCATCCCTGGACACCCCATTTGCCAGTGTGGGTTCAGTAGTTTTTGAGTTATATCGATTTTTTATTGACTTTATTCTGTGACGGTACCTAAACCGAGGTTACCTTATACCATCGAATTTTTCATACATTTTGTGCGAACATCAAAAATTTTTGTACAAATTGAGTCGACTTTTGTTCGCATACGCTAGATAATACACCCCGTTGTATAAGTAAACCGTTCCGTACAAATTTTGTATAGTAAAAACATATTTTTTAACGATTTTTTGCCAAATTTCTTCTAAAACACGATTTATTTAATATTTTCGACATAAATACTCACCTGGCATCACTTTTTTGTACCGAGACCCCCCTTTTTATTGATCTAGCTTCGTTCTGGCCGCGGTCCTGCATCCTTTTGCCGCTTTCCCGTAGGAAATCGGCAAAAAATTGCCCGCCCACCCTCCCGGTTGCGTCTCGCGTAGCTGGATTCAGAAAGGGAGATTGTATTAATATTTTATTATTGACTAGTTATAAGGACACAGGTGCCTCCCTTCCTATAATATACATCGAGGTAGCTGGTATAGGGTTCAGGAAGGCACATTAAAAATCATTTTAATAATTTAACTTGGCTCCCCTATACAGAGCCAAGCGACTGAAAACGCATTCTCCTTTTACACTTACATTTTAATTTTGCTATTGAACTTATATTTAAATCATGACTACTGTAAGGACCCCGCTTAACGCAGAGAAGCCTTCTGGCACGACCCCAAAATCGGTGTCATTCGCTCGATGCCTTAATTATTCGGATGCTAGTGAAGAGGTTGTAGAATTACCTTACAGTAAATATGGAAGAAGAGATCCCGACGCCACGCCCTTCGTACCTCCCGAACACAGAAGACAAAGAATCACAGATGAAGAGAGAGTCTGGCTGGCTGCGGAGTGTCGGGAAATAAAGGAGCAAATAGAGAAAGAGCTCGACTCGGCACGTAATCTCAAGACCTCAATAAAGGATACAATAAAAGAGAAATTAAAAGTACTCGAAAATAAAATATCAAATCTGGCCGAATACGTTGAGCCCAAAAATATAACCCCTGGATATCACCCAAGTATCCGAACGCAAACCTCCCCCGAAATCCAGAGCGAAATCCAGAGACCTTCACCCTCATCTGAAAATATGTCAGAAATAGAAGCAACGATTAAACAGATGGCCGGGATGTTGGAGCAAAATACAAACAGTATCAAGGAACTGAAAAACGCGCTCCACCACTCAAAACAACTAACCTACTCCGAGGTCGCGGCAGGAGGCAGCGGAATTCCTAGCCGCACCCAAGTCACACTCCATTCAGTGGCCGTCTCGTCCAAAGGACTCGAGACCGGAGAAGAAATCCTGGACCAAGTTAGAGAAGCAGTGGCAGAGGGAAATGAATGGATAAGAGTTGAGAGGGTAAGGAAGGCTAAGGATCGAAAGGTAATTGTAAGCTGCGATTCAAAGGAAGAAAGAAGAAAACTTAAGGAAAGAATAGAGAAGAATAAAGAGTTGCAAGTGGAGGAAATCCAAAACAAAGACCCGCTTCTCATTTTTAGGAACATATTAAAGAAAAGCACAAATGAAGAAATATTATACCGGCTTAGAAATCAAAATAAGAAAATATTCGAGGGCGTCAAAGACGAAGAAAATAGGATGCAAGTAAAATTCCGAAAACCGGCTAAAAATCAATTACTAAATCACGTGGTGTTAACGGTTTCACCAACTATTTGGAGTAAATTGGTGACGGCTGGCTCAGTGCGCATCGACATGCAGAGAATTTATATAGAAGATCACTCGCCGCTTATACAATGTTCGATGTGCCTGGGCTACGGGCATGTTAGGAAATACTGTGAAAAGGAGATAGAAAAGTGCTGTCACTGTGGGGGCGATCACAGAAAAGCGGAATGCGCTGGCTGGCTGGCCGGAGCGCCACCATCGTGCCTGAACTGCACCGCGGAGGATAAGGAGTTACGAAACCATAATGCATTTAGTAACGCATGCCAGGTCAGGCAAAGGTGGGACGCCCTGGCCAGGTCCAGGGTAGCATATTGCTAATGTTGTCTTCGTGGGGAACTACATGTGGGGAATTGAAATACTAGTAAAAAAATGGGAGAGCCTAGGAAGCCGGCAGTTGCGACTTGAACGCTGCACAGCAACCTGGTTTTGTTGTGCTTAATGTTATGCCATTAAACTCGCAAAAACGATAGCGGAAAACTGTGCAGTGTACAGGTAAACAACCAAATCACGAATCTACACAAGTGGCTCTGCATCGAAAAATAATTATTATTTTTGGAAGCAAAGTAACATGTAGACTACTGATTCTATATTGGGCTTACATGAACTAGTTTATATTAGGGGATAAAATTTACAAAGAAAATTACACCTATACTTTTATTTTAACTATTTTATCTATACAATTTTATACAATATTAATATTTGACTATTTCCTATACAATATTTTATAACGCTAGTCTAAAGATTTTATATACACAATTTAAAATAAATACTTATATAACCAGCTCTAAAAACATAAGTACCAAATACTTGACTTAAATTCGAAATAAACTGAATAGATACAATGTGAAACGAAAACCAAACTAGAACTAAATGACCGTCAAATAGAAATAAAAAAGTTATATATATATGTTGTAATACTAGAGGAAAAATAGGAAATTATACACCAAACGAAGTTTAAATACAAATCGGTAGAATAAGTGATTTTCGAACACAATAAAGAGAGTTATACTGACCAGTACATATAATTATAAGTTAAACCGAAGTAAAAATAGATGAATGAAGAAATAAAGAAACGACGATAATGCAAACAAAAGAGAGAATGATTGATCTTATAAAAGAAAGAATAAATGAATAAATGAGAAAAATTGACGAATAACATCACATGTTAGAAATGGAAGTAAATATGTAAAATTAGTATTTAAAAAGCACAAATTGACAAATTCATTACTGAAAATAATTATTGTATACAAAGACTCTGCTCATGGCAGAGGATACTGGTACAAAGGAACTCTTCCTTTACATTAAAAAAAAAAAAAAAACCTAACCTAACCTAACCTAACCTAACCTAACCTAACCTAACCTAACCTAACCTAACCTAACCTAACCTAACCTAACCTAACCTAACCTAACCTAACCTAACCCGTTCGAACATCAAAAATTTTTGTACAAATTGAGTCGACTTTTGTTCGCATACGCTAGATAATACACCCCGTTGTATAAGTAAACCGTTCCGTACAAATTTTGTATAGTAAAAACATATTTTTTAACGATTTTTTGCCAAATTTCTTCTAAAACACGATTTATTTAATATTTTCTACATAAATACTCACCTGGCATCACTTTTTTGTACCGAGACCCCCCTTTTTATTGATCTAGCTTCGTTCTGGCCGCGGTCCTGCATCCTTTTGCCGCTTTCCCGTAGGAAATCGGCAAAAAATTGCACCTGAAAACATAAAAATATACATATTAATATACAAAACTTAACTTTTTTCACAAACTTTAGATCAAAAATCGAAATTTTCCCATAACGACTGATCGGCTTTTACGTTTTTCCTTTAGAACACGTTAAGCCGCATCTTTTATTCCCATAGTTTATTTCAGTAGATTCAATAGTTTCCAAATTAACTTAACTTTTCTTTCAAAATTGTCAATTTCTTCATACAAAACAGCACTTTTTATTTAAAATCTCCAAATTTTTCCCTTTGACCGTGTCGGTGTTTACTTTTTCTGGTAATACTGACTGTGCTGCATCCCTGGACACCCCATTTGCCAGTGTGGGTTCAGTAGTTTTTGAGTTATATCGATTTTTTATTGACTTTATTCTGTGACGGTACCTAAACCGAGGTTACCTTATACCATCGAATTTTTCATACATTTTGTTCGAACATCAAAAATTTTTGTACAAATTGAGTCGACTTTTGTTCGCATACGCTAGATAATACACCCCGTTGTATAAGTAAACCGTTCCGTACAAATTTTGTATAGTAAAAACATATTTTTTAACGATTTTTTGCCAAATTTCTTCTAAAACACGATTTATTTAATATTTTCTACATAAATACTCACCTGGCATCACTTTTTTGTACCGAGACCCCCCTTTTTATTGATCTAGCTTCGTTCTGGCCGCGGTCCTGCATCCTTTTGCCGCTTTCCCGTAGGAAATCGGCAAAAAATTGCACCTGAAAACATAAAAATATACATATTAATATACAAAACTTAACTTTTTTCACAAACTTTAGATCAAAAATCGAAATTTTCCCATAACGACTGATCGGCTTTTACGTTTTTCCTTTAGAACACGTTAAGCCGCATCTTTTATTCCCATAGTTTATTTCAGTAGATTCAATAGTTTCCAAATTAACTTAACTTTTCTTTCAAAATTGTCAATTTCTTCATACAAAACAGCACTTTTTATTTAAAATCTCCAAATTTTTCCCTTTGACCGTGTCGGTGTTTACTTTTTCTGGTAATACTGACTGTGCTGCATCCCTGGACACCCCATTTGCCAGTGTGGGTTCAGTAGTTTTTGAGTTATATCGATTTTTTATTGACTTTATTCTGTGACGGTACCTAAACCGAGGTTACCTTATACCATCGAATTTTTCATACATTTTGTTCGAACATCAAAAATTTTTGTACAAATTGAGTCGACTTTTGTTCGCATACGCTAGATAATACACCCCGTTGTATAAGTAAACCGTTCCGTACAAATTTTGTATAGTAAAAACATATTTTTTAACGATTTTTTGCCAAATTTCTTCTAAAACACGATTTATTTAATATTTTCTACATAAATACTCACCTGGCATCACTTTTTTGTACCGAGACCCCCCTTTTTATTGATCTAGCTTCGTTCTGGCCGCGGTCCTGCATCCTTTTGCCGCTTTCCCGTAGGAAATCGGCAAAAAATTGCACCTGAAAACATAAAAATATACATATTAATATACAAAACTTAACTTTTTTCACAAACTTTAGATCAAAAATCGAAATTTTCCCATAACGACTGATCGGCTTTTACGTTTTTCCTTTAGAACACGTTAAGCCGCATCTTTTATTCCCATAGTTTATTTCAGTAGATTCAATAGTTTCCAAATTAACTTAACTTTTCTTTCAAAATTGTCAATTTCTTCATACAAAACAGCACTTTTTATTTAAAATCTCCAAATTTTTCCCTTTGACCGTGTCGGTGTTTACTTTTTCTGGTAATACTGACTGTGCTGCATCCCTGGACACCCCATTTGCCAGTGTGGGTTCAGTAGTTTTTGAGTTATATCGATTTTTTATTGACTTTATTCTGTGACGGTACCTAAACCGAGGTTACCTTATACCATCGAATTTTTCATACATTTTGTTCGAACATCAAAAATTTTTGTACAAATTGAGTCGACTTTTGTTCGCATACGCTAGATAATACACCCCGTTGTATAAGTAAACCGTTCCGTACAAATTTTGTATAGTAAAAACATATTTTTTAACGATTTTTTGCCAAATTTCTTCTAAAACACGATTTATTTAATATTTTCTACATAAATACTCACCTGGCATCACTTTTTTGTACCGAGACCCCCCTTTTTATTGATCTAGCTTCGTTCTGGCCGCGGTCCTGCATCCTTTTGCCGCTTTCCCGTAGGAAATCGGCAAAAAATTGCACCTGAAAACATAAAAATATACATATTAATATACAAAACTTAACTTTTTTCACAAACTTTAGATCAAAAATCGAAATTTTCCCATAACGACTGATCGGCTTTTACGTTTTTCCTTTAGAACACGTTAAGCCGCATCTTTTATTCCCATAGTTTATTTCAGTAGATTCAATAGTTTCCAAATTAACTTAACTTTTCTTTCAAAATTGTCAATTTCTTCATACAAAACAGCACTTTTTATTTAAAATCTCCAAATTTTTCCCTTTGACCGTGTCGGTGTTTACTTTTTCTGGTAATACTGACTGTGCTGCATCCCTGGACACCCCATTTGCCAGTGTGGGTTCAGTAGTTTTTGAGTTATATCGATTTTTTATTGACTTTATTCTGTGACGGTACCTAAACCGAGGTTACCTTATACCATCGAATTTTTCATACATTTTGTTCGAACATCAAAAATTTTTGTACAAATTGAGTCGACTTTTGTTCGCATACGCTAGATAATACACCCCGTTGTATAAGTAAACCGTTCCGTACAAATTTTGTATAGTAAAAACATATTTTTTAACGATTTTTTGCCAAATTTCTTCTAAAACACGATTTATTTAATATTTTCTACATAAATACTCACCTGGCATCACTTTTTTGTACCGAGACCCCCCTTTTTATTGATCTAGCTTCGTTCTGGCCGCGGTCCTGCATCCCTTTGCCGCTTTCCCGTAGGAAATCGGCAAAAAATTGTCCGCCCACCCTCCCGGTTGCGTATCGCGTAGCTGGACTCAGAAAGGGAGATTGTATTAATATTTTATTATTGACTAGTTATAAGGACACAGGTGCCTCCCTTCCTATAATATACATCAAGGTAGCTGGTATAGGGTTCAGGAAGGCACATCAAAAATCATTTTAAAAATTTCACTTGGCTCCCCTATACAGAGCCAAGCGACCGAAAACGCATTCTCCTTTTACACTTATATTTTAATTTTTATTGAACTTATATTTAAATTATGACTACTGTAAGGACCCCGCTTAACGCAGAGAAGCCTACTGGCACGACCCCAAAATCGGTGTCATTCGCTCGATGCCTTAATTATTCGGATGCTAGTGAAGAGGTTATAGAATTACCTTACAGTAAATATGGAAGAAGAGATCCCGACGCCACGCCCTTCGTACCTCCCGAACACAGAAGACAAAGAATCACAGATGAAGAGAGAGTCTGGCTGGCTGCAGAGTGTCGGGAAATAAAGGAGCAAATAGAGAAAGAGCTCGACTCGGCACGTAATCTCAAGACCTCAATAAAGGATACAATAAAAGAGAAATTAAAAGTACTCGAAAATAAAATATCAAATCTGGCCGAATACGTTGAGCCCAAAAATATAACCCCTGGATATCACCCAAGTATCCGAACTCAAACCTCCCCCGAAATCCAGAGCGAAATCCAGAGACCGTCACCCTCATCTGAAAATATGTCAGAAATAGAAGCAACGATTAAACAGATGGCCGGGATGTTGGAGCAAAATACAAACAGTATCAATGAACTGAAAAACGCGCTCCACCACTCAAAACAACTAACCTACTCCGAGGTCGCGGCAGGAGGCAGCGGAAATCCTAGCCGCACCCAAGTCACACTCCATTCAGTGGCCGTCTCGTCCAAAGGACTCGAGACCGGAGAAGAAATCCTGGACCAAGTTAGAGAAGCAGTGGCAGAGGGAAATGAATGGATAAGAGTTGAGAGGGTAAGGAAGGCCAAGGATCGAAAGGTAATTGTAAGCTGTGATTCAAAGGAAGAAAGAAGAAAACTAAAGGAAAGAATAGAGAAGAATAAAGAGTTGCAAGTGGAGGAAATCCAAAACAAAGACCCGCTTCTCATTTTTAGGAACATACTAAAGAAAAGTACAGATGAAGAAATATTATACCGGCTTAAAAATCAAAATAAGAAAATATTCGAGGGCGTCAAAGACGAAGAAAATAGGATGCAAGTAAAATTCCGAAAACCGGCTAAAAATCAGCTATTAAATCACGTGGTGTTAACGGTTTCACCAACTATTTGGAGTAAATTGGTGACGGCTGGCTCAGTGCGCATCGACATGCAGAGAATTTATATAGAAGATCACTCGCCGCTTATACAATGTTCGATGTGCCTGGGCTACGGGCATGTTAGGAAATACTGTGAAAAGGAGATAGAAAAGTGCTGTCACTGTGGGGGCGATCACAGAAAAGCGGAATGCGCTGGCTGGCTGGCCGGAGCGCCACCATCGTGCCTTAACTGCACCGCGGAGGATAAGGAGTTACGAAACCATAATGCATTTAGTAACGCATGCCAGGTCAGGCAAAGGTGGGACGCCCTGGCCAGGTCCAGGGTAGCATATTGCTAATGTTGTCTTCGTGGAGAACTACATGTGGGGAATTGAAACACTAGTAAAAAAATGGGAGAGCCTAGGAAGCCGGCAGTTGCGACTTGAACGCTGCACAGCAACCTGGTTTTGTTGTGCTTAATGTTATGCCATTAAACTCGCAAAAACGATAGCGGAAAACTGTGCAGTGTACAGGTAAACAACCAAATCACGAATCTACACAAGTGGCTCTGCATCGAAAAATAATTATTTTTGGAAGCAAAGTACCATGTAGACTACTGATTCTATATTGGGCTTACATGAACTAGTTTATATTATATTAGGGGGGAAAATTTACAAAGAAAATTACACCTATACTTTTATTTAACTATTTTATTTATACAATTTTATACAATATTAATATTTGACTATTTCCTATACAATATTTTATGACGCTAGTCTAAAGTTTTTATATACACAATTTAAATAAATTCTTTTATATAACCAGCTCTAAAAACATAAGTACCAAATACTTGATAAATTCGAAATAAACTTAAATAGACACAATATGAAACGAAAACCAAACTAGAAGTAAATGACCGTAAAATAGAAATAAAAAAGTTATATATATATGTTGTAATATTAGAGAAAAAATAGGAAATTATACACCAAACGAAGCTTAAATACAAATCGGTAGAATAAGTGATTTTCGAACACAATAAAGAGAGTTATACTGACCAGTACATATAATTATAAGTTAAACCGAAGTAAAAAATAGATAAGTGAAGAAATAAAGAAACGACGTAAATGCAAATAAAAGAGAGAATGATTGATCTTATAAAAGAGAGAATAAATGAATAAACGAGAAAAATTGACGAACAACATCACATGTTAGAAATGGAAGTAAATATGTAAAATAAGTATTTAAAAAGCACAAATTGACAAATTCATTACTGAAAATAATTATTGTATACAAAGACTCTGCTCATGGCAGAGGATACTGGTACAAAGGAACTCTTCCTTTACATTAAAAAAAAAAAAAAAAAAAACCTAACCTAACCTAACCTAACCTAACCTAACCTAACCTAACCTAACCTAACCTAACCTAACCTAACCTAACCTAACCTAACCTAACCTAACCTAACCTAACCTAACCTAACCTAACCTAACCTAACCTAACCTAACCTAACCTAACCTAACCTAACCTAACCTAACCTAACCTAACCTAACCTAACCTAACCTAACCTAACCTAACCTAACCTAACCTAACCTAACCTAACCTAACCTAACCTAACCTAACCTAACCTAACCTAACCTAATTGCTTATTTTACTATTTTAATTATATAAATTATTGACGCAACCCTCCAACAATTTATTAGGAATTTATTTAATTTATTTATTGCAATTTATTTTTTAAGATACGAAAATGCCTATGGTACATTCGCCAATAACTACTGAGGTGATTTCCTACGAGAAAACACCAAAGTCCGTCACGTTTTCAGAGCCACGTTCCCTAAATTACACGGGAGAAAGCACACCCTATGAGAAATACAATCGGGACCCAAACGAAACGCCATTTGTACCCCTCAAACACAGAAGGCATAGGATTAAAGGATAGGACGAAAGGGAGGATTTGATCTCGGAGTGTAAACAAGTTATACAAGAAATCATAGACGAATTAGAAACAGCGCGTAATCTAAAGACTTTAATTAAGGAAGCGGTAAAAGAAAAGCTACAAATATTAGACGACAAAATTTGTGATCTGGGCGAGTACGTCGAACCCAAAAATATTACTCCGGGGTATCATCCCAGCGTGCGAACACAAACATCTCCAGAGGCCCAAACCAGCCCACTCGCGGACGAACTATCGGCCGGGCTTGCCTTCTCCAAACAGATGGAGGAGCAGGCCCGGCTGATCAGTGAGAACGCGAGGGTGCTGGGTGAACTGAAGGAGATGTTTATCGCGCAGCAGTCTGGCCCCTTGACGTACGCGCACGCGGTGGCCCGCCCGCCCCTGGCGAAACCGACCGAGTGCGGAGCCCTGCTGTCCCTTGTCGTCACATCCAAGGATGTGGCTGACACGGGGGAGCAGGTACTCGACAAAGTTCGGGAGGCGGTTGACGCCAGGGATGGGTGGGTTAAAGTCGAGCGCGTGCGTAAGGCAAAGGACCAGAAAGTGGTAATGAGTTGCTCAAACGAGACGGAGAGGGCAAAGTTGAGGGAACGCCTAGAGAAGGCGGGTAGGGGCCTCGTGGTCGAGGACATGAAAAACAGGGATCCGCTACTCATCCTTTGTGGTGTCAGTACCAGATATACTGGTGATGACATCCTCAAAGCGGTCAGGAATCAAAACCCTGAAGTTTTTCATGGCCTCGACGGCGGGGAGGACCGCCTGCAAATTAAATATAGCAAAAAAGCTAGGAACCCACATGTTAACCACATTGTGGTCAGCGCATCACCGACAGTATGGAGGAGGGCGCTGGACGCTGGGTCTCTCCGTGTGGACCTCCAGCGAGTCAGGGTAGCGGACCAATCCCCACTCGTGCAGTGCTCTCGCTGCTTGGGCTACGGCCACAGCAGACGGTACTGCACGGAGGGGGAGGACGCCTGCAGCCACTGTGGAGGTCAGCACCTAAGGTCGGAGTGCGCTGGCCACAAGGCGGGCACAGCGGCATCATGCCGAAACTGCAAGAAGGCAGGCATAGATAAGGTAGACCACAATGCCTTCAGTGGGGAGTGCTCATTGAGAAGGAAGTGGGATGCAATTGCAAGGTCGGCAACTGCGTATTGCTGACCTTGCAATTTGCACGATCCCCTCCCTTGAGCGGAACGGAGCCGTGGTTTTCCAGTTACCTAAAGTGTATTTATTTTAACTTGTGTAAAAGTCTAAAATGAATAGGTAAATAACAAGCAGGTATAGATAGACTGGGCAACGGCGGCTCTGCCGCTCACTGAGTACTACTCTGGTGAGGGCATTGCGGGTATCAACGCGATATCTCCCTTCCCCATTAGTAAATATAAATATGAGTGCATTATTAATAATAATGACTATATTTAGTAAATAATAAAAGCAGGAAAAGAGGGGGAGGGAAATACCGTATCGCATAAGGTGCATGATAGAGTACCTCAACATTGTAAAAAACCTAACTTTAATAATAATAATACATAAACCTGGCAGTAAGTAGACTTATTATGTAAACCAAATTACAAATACACTGTATACATATTCACAAAAAATGAAGAAAGAAAATGTGTTGAAATAGAGATAAGTAAAATAGGTTATAAATATACGAAACAAGTAGTCATAAGAAATAAAATTGTAAAACAAACATAGTAAAGAAAAACAATATAGTATATAAGCAAGATTATACATATGTAAAGTTGAAAAATTGAAATTGTTAACAAAAGTACGTCTTGTGTGTTGAAACTTATTGAATAAACCCTAATAAAGAATAATAAAAGAGAAAGATAGTTAGCTACAAAAGTAAGTAAATAGACGGGAGTCCCACCCGTATAAGAACAAAAGATGAAGTATGAACTTGGTGTATGAAGAATGAAAGTACGAGAGGTATGAAAGCGAGAACTTGTATGCAAGAGAAATTTAGCAAAAATAGGCTCCAATACAGTTGGAGGGAGTAGTATAAAAAAAAAAAAAAAAAAAAAAAAAAAAAAAAAAAACCTAACCTAACCTAACCTAACCTAACCTAACCTAACCTAACCTAACCTAACCTAACCTAACCTAACCTAACCTAACCTAACCTAACCTAACCTAACCTAACCTAACCTAACCTAACCTAACCTAACCTAAACTAACCTAACCTAACCTAACCTAACCTAACCTAACCTAACCTAACCTAACCTTTTTTTTTTTTTTTTTTTTTTTTTTTATACGGAG
Source organism: Acrobasis consociella (assembly GCA_963555685.1). Classification (NCBI taxonomy): domain Eukaryota; kingdom Metazoa; phylum Arthropoda; class Insecta; order Lepidoptera; family Pyralidae; genus Acrobasis; species Acrobasis consociella. The sequence continues at coordinate 21,581,040 of OY743112.1, read as the reverse complement.
GAAAGATCCCTGTTACGGATACCCATCAGCCTGCGGGGGAGGCTGTCGGGTTATGTGGGACTCCACGCCAGAGTGACGTGCCTACCCACTAAAAAACCTCCGGAGTTCCACCTCAACCGCCTTTGCCGGGGACACGGGAAAGGAAATACAACCGCGAACCCCGGCGCGGCTGGCCGCCGAAGCAGCCCCTCCTCGGGGGCGTCTGAGCGCCCCCCCACTCACCAAGTAGGCGCGTCCGGAACCCACGGATGCGCCGTACTTCCTCGGCCCAATTGAGAGGCGGCGAACTCCCACGCAGTCCACCGCCTGTGGGCCCATGGGAGCCAGATAAACCGGCTCCCAGCGGCGGAGAAGATGTGAGGCTCCGCCGCTTACCTCTCGCCGCAAACGCGGTGCGGCACCGCCCGGCCGCGGAGGATAAGGAGAGCGTCAACGTAGCACCGACACTCCCTGACCTCCGCGACCGATCATCAACCATTTTTTTTTTTTTTTTTTTTTTTGACGCGGAGAAAATCCCTTCGGATACCTTACCGGTTACGGGACACCGGTAAGGTTATGTGGTGTTACCACTAAAAACTCCGCGGTGTCACCTCTCAGCCGCTATCGGCCGGGACCGTGTGCTTCTTCATGCTCCACAGCCCCGGCGCGGCCGGCCGCTACTTAAGCGGCCCCGGCTCGCCAACGGCCTCACGGCACCCTCTGCTGAATCAGAGGGGCCGGAGTAACCGCCGCCTTGGCCTCTTGGCCCAAGGACAGGCGCGCTGACACGCACACGCGCCTGCCTTCCACTCCGGAGGGCTGTCCGTTGGACGATGGAATCCCGTTTCCACCGTCCAACCAGCCCTCATAATTTGGGGCCTGCGGAAGCAGGCCCTGCCCCAGTCCACCTGACGGCGACCGGGGCCCACACAGCCGGCCGCAGGGGATAGGGAGAGCGGCAACGTAACACCGACACTCCTCTTCCCCTGCGGCCCCACCGATGCCGTGCCAAGCGCCACGGCCGCGCTTGGTCGCGGAGGATAGGGCGAGCGGCAACGAAACACCGACACTCCTCTTCCCCCGCGACCCCTACCACGGCTGTGATGGTAGGGAGGTCGTCGTCACCCCCTTCCCTCACAGCCAGGCCATTCCCGCCAGGAATGGCCTCCGCCGGGCCCGGGGAGGCCTAAGCTTCAACCCGGGCAATGGGTTCCTCTTAGCTTCCCTGCGGCCGAGGCAACCGCAGGTACTGAGCCCCCCCATCGCGACAAGATGGGAACCACATCGGGGGGGGACCGATCATCAACCAAACCTAACCTAACCTAACCTAACCTAAGTTGCGCTCCGTCCCCCGCGCCGAGCACACGCGTTCACAGTGAGCTCCGCGTTTAAAAATAGAAAAAATTGGTTTTTTGGGGTCCAGGTCCCAAAAAGTGGTTCAAAAGTGTTCTATTTAGTGTCGACGCGGCTCGGCGTGGTGGAAAAAGTGTTTTTAGTGCCAGTTGTAGTGATTTTTAGTGGCGTGGCAAACGGTTCGTCGCCATTTTTCCTGAAAACAGGCGAGGCTCCCGGATCCCTCGAGGTTGTCGAACGTTTGCCCTTTTTATCCACAAACCGGGTGCTCGTGGTGATTTCCGGACCGACCCGGGTCTGTGATTAGTGATTTTCCAGTGGAGGTTTCTGATCGGTGTCCGGGGCACGGCCCGGAAATTACCACGTGGCTATCGAAGCAGCAAGGCACACGGAGCGCAACGCATTTTAACAGGAGACTGTACAGGTACCTTAGATTTTAATTTTATGACCGCTGAATTCAAAGTCAACGAAAACTTTGATACTTAGCCTCTTTACAGGGCTAACCTGTACAGTCTTATTTTATTTAGCTTAGTTTTAATTAATTTTGACCCTAGATTATTAATTTTAATTTCCGACTTTATTTTATAATCTGACCTTTTATTTTATCTATTTGAAAATAACGAACTTGGCCCCTCTATACAGGGCCAACAGATTTTAATTTTAGCTTTATTTCTTTACATTTTTCAATATTTTATACATTTTAACGTAACGACGACCACCCCCTGACATGGAGAATGTAGAAAAAGTTATTAATTGTCCATCAGACGTCAAAAAATGTTACCCGTCGCACCCGGTGCCTGAGTGCCTGCATGATAAGTCCATATATATCGCAGCGGAGGACGAATACCGTGCGCTGCTGTCGCCTGGGGAGGAGCTTGAAAGGGCCAGGAAGGCCCAGGAAGAGGGCGAGGAGATACTTGTGTTTCCCCTCGCCCTCTGAGCGGGGTCTCAATGACCAGATCGCCTACTCCCCGGAGTCCGCGGCGCCCCCGCACTGCGAGAATGTCGCCGCCGAGGCCGACACCTACCTGGCCAATGCGATGAAGCTCCTCAATGGCTCCAGAAATCTCAAAACTGAGATTAAGTTTGGAGTCATTGAGGCGGTGAAACGCTTGTACGGGTTGGTGAGGGCTCTGGAGACGGGGCAACGGGGGGGAACACCTCCCCCGTTGCGCCCGCCTCCGGCGGTGATAACGGCAGAAAAATCGGCAGACACTCCGGACGAGCGGTCAGCGGGGCTTGATCTTTCAAAAAAGATGGAAGAGCAAGCCGCGCTGATCAGGGAAAACGCCCGGATGCTGGACGAAATCCGCGGATTGATCGTCCAGCAACCGGCGGGGGTTGGTGCTTTGATTTACGCAGACGTGGCGGCCCGCACCTCCAAGGCGAAACCGGCAGAGCGGGGGGCCCTGCTGTCCCTTGTCGTCACATCTAAGGATGCGTGCGACACGGGGGAGCAGGTCCTCGATAAAGTCCGCGAAGCGGTTGACGCCAAGGAGGGGTGGGTTCGAGTCGAGCGTGTGCGTAAGGCAAAGGACCAAAAGGTTATTTTGAGTTGCTCGTCGGAGGAAGAGAGGACTAAGGTGAGGGAGAGATTAGAGAGGGCGGGCAGCCTCACCGTCGGGGAGGTGAAAAATCGGGATCCGCTCCTCATCCTCTGGGGCGTCAACGTCCGTTATAGCGACGAGGACGTCATCGGAGCGGTGAGGAAACAGAACCCAGAGGTTTATCACGGCCTCGGCAGTGGGGATGACCGGCTTCAGGTAAAATACAGAAGGAAGGCGAGGAATCCGCACAACAGCAACGTTGTGCTCAGCGTATCTCCGGCGATTTGGAGGCGGGCGCTGGACGCCGGGTTCCTCCGTGTGCTCGCTCTGAGGGTGCCTCTCATTGTGAGAGGTTGTCAGAGCGAGCCTGTGGGGGGGGGGCCTTTCGGCCTCCAACTCCACCCAAAAGGGGTTAAGGCGTGGTGACACCCGACGCCTTACACCCGGAGGGCCGTTAAGTCGAGCAACGGAATCCCGTTTCCGCCACTCGACCGACCCTTACTGTGGGGGCTGCAGTTGCAGGCCATAGGCCCGCCTCCTGCGCCCAGTGCGCCGGCGGCGGCTGGCGTGGTCGGTGGTATCCTCACGCATTCTCTCCGCCGCCTCCTTGCGGAGCATAACCTGCTCCGCAAAGGCCTGCACCGCATTCCACGACGTCTCGCTGTCGACCATGACCTTGATCAAGGTCGGCAGAGAGAGGTCGTCCCCCACGATCGCACACATGTCGGCGCGCTCTTCCGCCCAGGCTGGGCAGCACTCCAGAGTGTGTTGGGCGTCCTCGTCCGCACACCCGTCACAGTGGTGGCATATGGCGGTCGGCTCCCTACCCGCTCTGCGACACAGGTACCCTCCGAAACAACCGTGTCCGGATAGTACCTGCGTCAAACGGAAGGGGAGACGGCCATGTTGCCTCGCCAACCACTGGCTCAAGACTGGGCGGACAGCCTCAACAGTTCGGACTCCGAAACTGGGCTGCTCCAGCCTATAGGCCCACTCCTCGATAGAGCGCTGACGCAGCTCACTGCGACGTCCCTCTACCTCCCTCGGTGCCGGTCGGTGACCCCGGGCCAGCGCCTCCTCACGCCAATAAAACAGTGACGCAAGGGCACTCGCTTCTATGTCCCAGGGTATGGAACCGGCAAGTAGACTGGCGGCCTCAAATGAGATCGTGCGGTATCCCCGGATGACCCTTATCGCCATCAACCTCTGCGGTCTGCGCAGCAGGGTGATGTTTTGGCGATTAAGGGCCTCATCCCACACGGGGGCGCCGTAAAGCGCCATCGACCGCACGACCCCCATATAGAGGCGCCTGCAGGACGCCTCGGGTCCTCCGAGGTTCGGCAGGAGCTGCGTCAGCGCTGTCGCCGCCGACATGAGCCGCGGAACCAGCGCCTCGAAGTGGGCGCCGAAATTCCATTTGCCATCAAGGACGATGCCCAAGTAGCGCATCGTCGGCTTGATGGCAATGTGGGTTCCACCCACCATCAGACTGGCGTCTGGAGGAGGCGCTTTCCAAGGGCTATGAAAACATAGCGCCTCGGATTTATGGAGCGCAACCTCCAGGCCCAGCCGCCGGATCCGGCGCACCACCTCGGCGACCGCGGCCGTGGCGAGGATTGACGCCTCACGAAACGAGGTGCCGCGGGATACCACCAGGGTGTCATCGGCGTAACACACCAACTCCACACCTGGAAGATTAGTCCCCCGCAGCACCCAGTCGTAGCCGATGTTCCACAGGAGTGGTCCTAAGACAGACCCCTGTGGAACACCGCGCGTCACCTCCTTCTCCTTCCACCCGCTTTGCGCAGGGAAAATGACCCTCCTTCCTGAGAGGTAATCAGCGATGAAGCGGCGCAGGTATGTTGGCACCCCGTGAAAGCGGAGTGCCTCCATAATGCAAGCCCATGGGAGGGAGTTGAAGGCGTTGGTGATGTCTAGAGACACCACCACGACGAACCCCCCCTGGGAAACCGCTTCCTGCGCCACTGACTTCACTCTCAGGATGGCGTGGATTGTGGACCTGCTCCGACGGAACCCGTACTGGCAATCCGCCAGGTTCGGGCCAGCCGTCTCAAGGTGCTTGACCAGGCGATCGGCAGTGACTCGTTCCAGCAGTTTGCCGGCCTCATCAAGCACCACGAGGGGACGGTAGCCAGACGGAGAATCCGCCGGTCGTCCCTCCTTTCTGAGCAGGACCATCCGTCCCGTTTTCCACGCCGTTGGGAACCTTCCCTGCGCCAAGCAGGCGTTAAACAGCCCCCTAAGCTGCTCCTCCAGAACATCCAGAGCGAGGACAAGAGCTCGACCCGGGATGCCATCCGGACCAGGGGCGGTGTTTTTGGCACGCAACCTAAGGATGGCGGCGCCCAACTCGCCCCCGGTTATCTCGGGGATCTCCTCAGAGATGTTCTCGCTCTGTTCCACCGACGGAGGAGTCATGCTAGGAGGCTGAAACTCCGGGCACTGCTGCGGGAAAAGAGCGGCCACCACGTCGTCCAGGAGCTGCGGCTCCAGACTCTGCGTGAGGGGGACGGCATGCGGCAGGAACTTCTTCCTGACCAGCCGATACGGACGTCCCCACGGGTCGCTGTCTAGAGTCGACAACAACTCCTCCCTAGCCGCTTCTTTTGCCGCAGCAATGGCGACACTTAGCGCACTCTTCGCCTCCACGAGCCTCCTGCACAGGGCAGCCTCTTCGTCCTCGTTCCGGCGCCGTCTTCTGCGGTAGCGGGCATATTGGCGTCTTGCCGCAATGCACGACTCCCGGAGCCGAGTTAACTCCGGGGTCCACCAATATACCCACCTCCTGGGAGGGCGAGTACTGGCCCGGGGCATCGCAGCATCGCATATAGCTGTCATTGCACCCCGGAACCTCTCGGTCTCACCCTCAACCTCCACGCTCACCGGCGCTTGGAACCAATCTTGGACTATGGCCGCCTCGTACAGGAGCTCCTTGTCGAGACACTTTAGCTGCCATCTCGGGCCGAGTTCATTCGGGGTCCAGCTTGGACCGCTCGGAGCGACTGCGGACGCGGAGAGATCAAACCGCACGTAGCGGTGATTAGACAGATTCTCCACGTCCACCAACACGCTCCAGTCTTGAACACGCGCTGCAATGGCAGGGCTGGCGAACGATACGTCCACTATGGAACCTCCGCCCTGCCAGCTTAAGCACGTGTTGACGGAACCCCGGTTCAGGACAGTCAGCCCGAGAGTGATAAGCCATTCCTCCACCACTAAACCCCGCGGATCTGATGCGGGAGATCCCCACGCCATGGATTTGGCGTTGAGATCCCCAGCAACTATCACGGGATGAGGGCGGCTCCTGAGCACGAGTGTCTCGACATCGGTCAGGAACGCCTCGAACTCGCAGAGCGGCCGATTGGGGGAGAAGTACACCCCAATCACGACCACACCGCCCAGCAGAGCAGAGGCGATTCCATGACCCCGCACAATGTTCGTGGGAGGCGAAGAGCGCGCCGACACAATCAGTGTCACCAGGCCGTCTCGGTCTGACACCCAGTTATGAGCGCCCGGCGGGACAAAATACGGCTCGGCGACAACCGCGACATCAATCAACCACTCCGCCATGCTCTGGCAAAGTAAATCCTGAGCTCTGGCACAGTGGTTGATGTTCGCCTGGAGGAATTTTTGGGCCATACTTATGCGATGGCCCCAACCTCCATCTCCTCCGAGGCGCTCGGTTGCGCCGGCCGGGCAGGCTGTGGCTGGGCCGTAGCCCCAGCTGCAGCGCGCCGTCCGCGTCGTTTGCTGGGTCGGGAGGCAGAACATGCCTTGTTCCCGACCCTGTGTCCCGCAGGTTTGCCCTGCCCCGCGCAGAGGACGCAGTGTGGGGCGTCCTTACATTGCCCGGCTTTGTGACCAGGCTTGCCACACCGAAGGCACAATGCGCTCCTGTCGGTTCCCGCAGTGCATGACTGACCGACGTGGCCAATCTCGAAGCAGCGGTAGCACTGCAGTGGTCTCGGCGGCAGGATTACTACCTGCGCCATGGACCAGCCGACACGGAGGCGTGCACCTCCGGCGGTGAGTCGTCTGGCGGCCGCCACCGGGCATCGGACGAGGACCGACCGAGTACCGGAGTGGTCCTCCTTGATTACCCCGACTTTGATGTCGCCCTCTGCGCACTTGCTCTCTTTTGCCACGGCCGAACGGACTTCCTCGACCGTGACCGAGTCGTCCAGCTCCCGGACCCGGAACTCAGTGGCCTTTTGGGGTCTGGATACCTTTACAAGTAGAGGGTCCAGAGCCTCTCTAAGCTTGGAGGCTAGGACGTCAGCTTTTTCGTCCCTCCCCTCCCCAGAGACCTCCAAGATTCGGGCGCCGGTTGCTGCCCGCCTCACTTTCACCCCAGCAATATCTAGGCTCCCGATGTCCACCTTTTCCCGGGCAAGAGAGAGTATTTGCCCGTAGGTGGCAGTCACGCCCAGCTTCAGCTTGAGCTGAACCGCAGCCGAGCGTGGCGGGCGGAGCCTAGGCTGGGACTTCGCCGCAGCACGAGGAGCTGAAGGAGGAGCAGCAGCCACCGCCGGCCTCATCGGCTTCGCACCTCTCCGGGCAACCTGCACCCATGGCTCGTCCATAGACTCAGGGGCAGGTGGGAGAGGGCGAGCTTCTCGGGCAGGGCGTGGTGCCGGACCAGCAGGCACACTTTTGGCCGGGGCTTTAGCCTTGGCCGGTGCCTTGGCCGGCGCCTTTCCTATTGCCTTGGTCGGCGCCTTTCCCGTTGCCTTGGCTGGCGCCTTTCCCGCTGCCTTGGCCGGTGCCTTAGCTGGGGCTTTCGGCGGCGCACTCACCAAATCCTTGGCCGGCGCAACCACCGGCGCTTTAGCGGCTGTTGGTCCCGCTGATGTGGACGGCTTAGGCTCCGCAGCGGCCTGCTTTTGGCTCTTCCTCCACTGTTTCTTCCCCATTGTGGGAGCGGGGGCCGGGCTTTTCATGAACTCCTTGGCCCTACTCTCAGGCATCGGCACCTGGAGGCACTCCTCGTCGCTCTCGGAGGAGGACGAGAGCGCTGCCTGCGAGCTTCGATTATCCGCCGCCAGCGCAGGACGCAGCCGCTTCTCTGGGAGCAGTCTGCCCTGTATGCCCTCAAATCGGGCATTTATGACAGGGCCGACCGTTCGCAAAATTAGGCTCTGGACTGCGTCCAGGTCCTCGCCGCCAACCAAAGCCGCAGAAGCCGCCACCGCCGGTGTGGTGGGGGCCGCTGCAGCAGCTCGCTCCACTTTTGCGCGAAGCTCAGTCATTTCGCGCTCTAGCGCCGCCACTTTGGCCTCGAGGCGCTCATTCAGCGCCTGCAGCCGCAGCGTCTCCTCGTTGGTCGACCTTGTATGCAGGGCCGACACAACTTCCTCAATCGAGGTTGCAGCCTCCTTGAGGCTCTTTACTAAACCGCCCTTCAGGTTTTTCGACTTGGCCGCAACCTCCCTGATGATGGAGACGCTGGTCTCCGCCTGTTTCTTGAGCGCCTCTGCGGGCACTCCCTCATCTTGGGTCTCCAGAGGCCTGGTGACCCGTTCCGCCATCGCCCTGCGGGCCATATCCGCCACTATGCGCTCCGCCTCAGCTAGGCTGGCAGCGGCCGCTTCGGATTTGGCCCTGCGGTCACTGACCGACATCGACCGGCCTCTGGATGCAGTCGTCAATTTTGACGGCACCGCATCATTCTCGGCGCCCCGCAGGCACCTCTTCCGCCCAACACTTCTGCTCCTGCCGCAGGAGGCTGACGCCACCGACTCGAAGCTCATGTCTGAGCTCGCATCGGAGACGTCACCCCCCTCGGCATCTCTCCGGCCTTCTCGGCCCACCACGTTAACCATCCGGCCATCTTGGCCCGGGCAAGGGACTATGTCCCTGAGGCAGTTTGTGCCCCCCCCAGATACGGTGGGGCTGCCTGCGTCCTGAGACGCAGGGAGGGATTCTCCAGCTCCCGAGGGAGTGGTACCCTCCTGGGGTAGTACTATTGGCAAACTGTCCATTCATGAAGTCCTTTGTTCTCGGGGTGAGGTCCCCGGTGATTCCCCTTCCCCCCCAGCGCTTGGGACGGGACTCCCCTCCCGCCATTCATCCCCTCGGCACGCTAGACCTTGGGATTAGGGTAATTTTTTGTGAGGTTGTCTTCCCCGCAGTACTGACCGTTACCGGAACAGCACCCTCGGCCCCATCAATTTGGGGTAACGAGTTGCCCGACGGTGACCGCAGTCACACGCCGCGCGAAGAAACGCGCCGTGTCTTCCCACCGCCTATAAAAAGCAGTGAGAACACAAGGCGCCCCCAAAACGAGCGAGAGCCCATTGCTGGACTCCGCTTTCCCCCCCTAAGGCAGGATATTGGCCGACAGCTAACAAGACCCCTAAATAACAGGGAGTTATTAACTGCCGCCCAGGGTGCACCAGCCCAGTTCCTTGTCAGCCCGCCACTCTCACCGGATCAAAGATCAAGTGAGAGAAGCAAAACTTTCAAGGGACCGAGCCAACGTGGAGGTTTCCTGACCATAGCACCCCAACCTTTTTTTTTTTTTTTTTTTTAACGGAGGAAAGATCCCTGTTACGGATACCCATCAGCCTGCGGGGGAGGCTGTCGGGTTATGTGGGACTCCACGCCAGAGTGACGTGCCTACCCACTAAAAAACCTCCGGAGTTCCACCTTAACCGCCTTTGCCGGGGACACGGGAAAGGAAATACAACCGCGAACCCCGGCGCGGCTGGCCGCCGAAGCAGCCCCTCCTCGGGGGCGTCTGAGCGCCCCCCACTCACCAAGTAGGCGCGTCCGGAACTCACGGACGCGCCGTACCTCCTCGGCCCAGTTGAGAGGCGGCGAACTCCCACGCAGTCCACCGCCTGTGGGCCCATGGGAGCCAGATAAACCGGCTCCCAGCGACGGAGAAGATGTGAGGCTCCGCCGCTTACCTCTCGCCGCAAACGCGGTGCGGCACCACTCGGCCGCGGAGGACAGGGAGAGCGGCAACGTAGCACCGACACTGCCTGACGTCCGCGACCGATCATCAACCACAGCCACGGCGGTGTGGCCCCGCCTGAAGCGCCGGGAGAGCAATGAAACATTCCCCTCCCGGCAGCCCCACCCCGGGTGGGGGGAGAACTTCCCACTCCCCCGCCGCCCTATTGGGCGCATCCCAGCAGGCTCAAGGCCGAAGCCGAGCCCGCGGGAGCGCCCCTCCCCGGGTGGGGGGAGGTCTTCCCACTCCCCCGCCGCCCCAATGTGGGCGCTCACTGCTGGCGCAAACCGCAGGAGCGCCCCCTCGCGGGTTCCTCTTGGCTTCCCCGTGGCTCCACGGCACCACGGGTACTGAGCCCCCCCGGAACGACAAACCGGGAACCCATCGGGGGGGATAGCACCCCAACCTAACCTTTTTTTTTTTTTTTTTTTTTGACGCGGAGAAAATCCCTTCGGATACCTTACCGGTTACGGGACACCGGTAAAGGTTATGTGGTGTTACCACTAAAAACTCCGCGGTGTCACCTCTCAGCCGCTATCGGCCGGGACCGTGTGCTTCTACATGCTCCACAGCCCCGGCGCGGCCGGCCGCTCCTTAAGCGGCCCCGGCTCGCCAACGGCCTCACGGCACCCTCTGCTGAATCAGAGGGGCCGGAGTAACCGCCGCCTTGGCCTCTTTGCCCAAGGACAGGTGCGCTGACACGCACACGCGCCTGCCTTCCACTCCGGAGGGCTGTCCGTTGGTCGATGGAATCCCGTTTCCACCGTCCAACCAGCCCTCATAATTTGGGGCCTGCGAAAGCAGGCCCTGCCCCAGTCCACCTGACGGCGACCGGGGCCCACACAGCCGGCCGCAGGGGATAGGGAGAGCGGCAACGTAACACCGACAATCCTCTTCCCCTGCGGCCCCACCGATGCCGTGCCAAGCGCCACGGCCGCGCTTGGTCGCGGAGGATAGGGCGAGCGGCAACGACACACCGACACTCCTCTTCCCCCGCGACCCCTACCACGGCTGTGATGGTAGGGGGGCCATCGTCACCCCCCTTCCCCCACAGCCAGGCCATTCCCTCCAGGAATGGCCTCCGCCGGGCCCGGGGTGGCCTAAGCCTCAACCCGGGCAATGGGTTCCTCTTAGCTTCCCTGCGGCCAAGGCAACCGCAGGTACTGAGCCCCCCCATCGCGACAAGATGGGAACCACATCGGGGGGGACCCCAACCTAACCTAACCTAACCTAACCTAACCTAACCGTGCGAACATCAAAAATTTTTGTACAAATTGAGTCGACTTTTGTTCGCATACGCTAGATAATACACCCCGTTGTATAAGTAAACCGTTCCGTACAAATTTTGTATAGTAAAAACATATTTTTTAACGATTTTTTGCCAAATTTCTTCTAAAACACGATTTATTTAATATTTTCACAGATTGCAAGGAGTACATGAGGCAGATCGACGAAGACTTAGAATCGGCTAGGAATCTAAAGACAACAATTAAAGAATCAATAAAAGAAAAATTACACCTTTTGGAATATAAGATAATTGACCTATCCGAGTTCGTCGAGCCCAAAAATGTTACTCCAGGCTACCACCCGAGCGTTCGCACTCAGACATCTCCGGAGGCCCTCAATACGCCCGTCCCCGAGAACGGGATCCAAACCTCCCCAGACCCTGCCCCCGCCGCGGCCTATGCGGAATACACCGCCGAGGCCGACACCATCCTGTCCAGAGCGAAGAAGCTCCTCGATGACTCCAGAAATCTCAAAACAGAGATTAAGTCTGGAGTCACCGAGGCAATAGAACGCCTGCACGGGATGGTGAAGGCCCTGGAGGCCGGAACAACAAGGGAGAACCATTCTCCCGTCACACTCAATTCTAACGGTGTGGGAAATATTGACCGGGAGTCCGCATCCACGGATGAGCTGTCAGCCGGGCTTGCTCTATCCAAAAAAATGGATGAGCAGGCCCGTTTGATCAGCCAGAATACTAGGATCCTGGAGGAGCTTAGGGGTATGGTTGCGCAGCAGTCTGGTCCTTCGACTTACGCAGCCGCGGTGGCACGCCCAGCCTTGGCGAAACCGACCGAACGGGGAGCCCTGCTTTCCCTTGTCGTCACATCTAAGGATGTGTGCGACACGGGGGAGCAGGTGCTCGACAAGGTTCGGGAGGCGGTGGACGCTAAGGAAGGGTGGGTCCGTGTTGAGCGAGTGCGTAAGGCGAAGGATCAGAAGGTGATCATGAGTTGCGCGACTGAAACAGAAAGGGCGAATTTGCGGGAGAGGATCGAAAGGGCAGGCAAAAACCTCGTTGTCGAGGATGTGAAGAATAGAGACCCGCTCCTCATCCTCTGGGGCGTCAACGTCCGATATAGTGATGATGACGTCCTCAGAGCGGTGAGGAACCAAAACTCTGAAATTTTTCACGACCTCGACAGCGAGGAAGATCCCCTGCAAATAAAATATAAAAAGAAATCCCGAAACCCGCAGGTTCATAGCATTGTGGTCGGCACATCGCCGAAAATATGGAGGAGGGCAGTGGATGCCGGAACCCTCCGCGTGGACCTCCAGCACTTTAGAGTAGCTGACCAGTCCCCCTCGTGCAGTGCTCTCGCTGTTTAGCTTACGGCCACAGCAAGAGGTACTGCAACGAGGAGACGGAGTCGTGCAGCCATTGCGGAGGTCCACACTTAAAGTCGGAGTGTGCCGACCACAAGGCTGGTACTGAAGCAACCTGCCGCAACTGTAGAAAAGCGGGCGTGGACAAGGCAGATCACAATGCCTTCAGCGGAGACTGTGTAGTGAGAAGAAAATGGGACGCGATTGCAAGGTCAGCAACTGCGTATTCCTGACCTTGCAATCAGCTCAGCAACCATTCGTGCGTGGCCTGGTCGTTGGTGCCCTACACCCAAGGGCATTCGACACCACTTTTATCATAAAAGACAGGTCGATATGACTTCATACGGGTAGTAATTAGAGTAGGGTACCGCGTTTTCAGCCGCGCACAAGGAATATGCACAGTCTGTGCGAGGGCATTGTGGATGCATGCAGAAGGCATTCCCATCCATAGTTTAAAATAAATTAATATGATAAAGTAGATATTAGCTTGAAATGCTCCAAAATATAATAAAAGTGTAATTTGTATAAATAATAATAGATTAAAATATACTATAAATAGAAGTTAAGTATTTTTAAATATAAAATATTTAAATGCTTAAAAAATTTGTAAACATAAATCCTTACCTATTATCGAAATAATATTATGGAATAATAATAATAACTAATATAAAAAATTATCGAAAGAGTCAAAGACCTCGAACAAAATGGAAATATATCAATAAGGAAAGTGGTTAAGAACTTACCTATGAAAAATATGATAAATATAAAATAAAACCACCGAAAGAGTGGAAAGATCCAAAACAGTAAAATATAAATAATGTAAAATTTTAAAGTTATCTAAAAACTAAACAAATACAACGTAAAAATATCCTTATTAGAAAACATAGTCTCTGACTTACGCCAGAGGGTGAAGAAAACGCGCCAAGCGCGTTTTTTAAAAAAAAAAAAAAAACCTAACCTAACCTAACCTAACCTTTTTTTTTTTTTTTTTTTTTTTTAACGGAGGAAAGATCCCTGTTACGGATACCCATCAGCCTGCGGGGGAGGCTGTCGGGTTATGTGGGACTCCACGCCAGAGTGACGTGCCTACCCACTAAAAAACCTCCGGAGTTCCACCTTAACCGCCTTTGCCGGGGACACGGGAAAGGAAATACAACCGCGAACCCCGGCGCGGCTGGCCGCCGAAGCAGCCCCTCCTCGGGGGCGTCTGAGCGCCCCCCCACTCACCAAGTAGGCGCGTCCGGAACTCACGGACGCGCCGTACCTCCTCGGCCCAGTTGAGAGGCGGCGAACTCCCACGCAGTCCACCGCCTGTGGGCCCATGGGAGCCAGATAAACCGGCTCCCAGCAGCGGAGAAGATGTGAGGCTCCGCCGCTTACCTCTCGCCGCAAACGCGGTGCGGCACCACTCGGCCGCGGAGGACCGGGAGAGCGGCAACGTAGCACCGACACTCCCTGACCTCCGCGACCGATCATCAACCACAGCCACGGCGGTGTGGCCCCGCCTGAAGCGCCGGGAGAGCAATGAAACATTCCCCTCCCGTCAGCCCCACCCCGGGTGGGGGGAGAACTTCCCACTCCCCCGCCGCCCCATTGGGCGCATCCCAGCAGGCTCAAGGCCGAAGCCGAGCCCGCGGGAGCGCCTCTCCCCGGGTGGGGGGAGATCTTCCCACTCCCCCGCCGCCCCAATGTGGGCTCTCACTGCTGGCGCAAACCGCAGGAGCGCCCCCTCGCGGGTTCCTCTTGGCTTCCCCGTGGCTCCACGGCACCACGGGTACTGAGCCCCCCCCGGTACGACAAACCGGGAACCCATCGGGGGGGGGGGGGAACCTTTTTTTTTTTTTTTTTTTTTAACGGAGGAAAGATCCCTGTTACGGATATCCATCAGCCTGCGGGGTAGGCTGTCGGGTTATGTGGGACTCCACGCCACAGTGACGTGCCTACCCACTAAAAAACCTCCGGAGTTCCACCTCAACCGCCTTTGCCGGGGACACGGGAAAGGAAATACAACCGCGAACCCCGGCGCGGCTGGCCGCCGAAGCAGCCCCTCCTCGGGGGCGTCTGAGCGCCCCCCCACTCACCAAGTAGGCGCGTCCGGAACTCACGGACGCGCCGTACCTCCTCGGCCCAGTTGAGAGGCGGCGAACTCCCACGCAGTCCACCGCCTGTGGGCCCATGGGAGCCAGATAAACCGGCTCCCAGCGGCGGAGAAGATGTGAGGCTCCGCCGCTTACCTCTCGCCGCAAACGCGGTGCGGCACCACTCGGCCGCGGAGGACAGGGAGAGCGGCAACGTAGCACCGACACTCCCTGACCTCCGCGACCGATCATCAACCACAGCCACGGCGGTGTGGCCCCGCCTGAAGCGCCGGGAGAGCAATGAAACATTCCCCTCCCGGCAGCCCCACCCCGGGTGGGGGGAGAACTTCCCACTCCCCCGCCGCCCCATTGGGCGCATCCCAGCAGGCTCAAGGCCGAAGCCGAGCCCGCGGGAGCGCCCCTCCCCGGGTGGGGGGAGATCTTCCCACTCCCCCGCCGCCCCAATGTGGGCGCTCACTGCTGGCGCAAACCGCAGGAGCGCCCCCTCGCGGGTTCCTCTTGGCTTCCCCGTGGCTCCACGGCACCACGGGTACTGAGCCCCCCCGGTACGACAAACCGGGAACCCATCGGGGAGGTGGGGGGGGGGGGAACCTAACCTAACCTTTTTTTTTTTTTTTTTTTTTTTTTTTTTTTGACGCGGAGAAAATCCCTTCGGATACCTTACCGGTTACGGGACACCGGTAAGGTTATGTGGTGTTACCACTAAAAACTCCGCGGTGTCACCTCTCAGCCGCTATCGGCCGGGACCGTGTGCTTCTTCATGCTCCACAGCCCCGGCGCGGCCGGCCGCTCCTTAAGCGGCCCCGGCTCGCCAACGGCCTCACGGCACCCTCTGCTGAATCAGAGGGACCGGAGCAACCGCCGCCTTGGCCTCTTGGCCCAAGGACAGGCGCGCTGACACGCACACGCGCCTGCCTTCCACTCCGGAGGGCTGTCCGTTGGTCGATGGAATCCCGTTTCCACCGTCCAACCAGCCCTCATAATTTGGGGCCTGCGAAAGCAGGCCCTGCCCCAGTCCACCTGACGGCGACCGGGGCCCACACAGCCGGCCGCAGGGGATAGGGAGAGCGGCAACGTAACACCGACACTCCTCTTCCCCTGCGGCCCCACCGATGCCGTGCCAAGCACCACGGCCGCGCTTGGTCGCGGAGGATAGGGCGAGCGGCAACGACACACCGACACTCCTCTTCCCCCGCGACCCCTACCACGGCTGTGATGGTAGGGGGGTCATCGTCACCTCCCTTCCCACACAGCCAGGCCATTCCCTCCAGGAATGGCCTCCGCCGGGCCCGGGGTGGCCTAAGCCTCAACCCGGGCAATGGGTTCCTCTTAGCTTCCCTGCGGCCGAGGCAACCGCAGGTACTAAGCCCCCCCATCGCGACAAGATGGGAACCACATCCGGGGGGGAACCTAACCTAACCTAACCTAACCTAACCTAACCTAACCTAACCTAACCTAACCTAACCTAAACGAGCAAACGGCTTGGAGAACGTATTTCCTAAGCACTGGTCAATACCAACGCGATGGAATAATCGTTTCCGAGTCTCGCTGCGCCAGGCGACCCGAACGCGCACTGTCCGCAACGCTCTGCGCTCAAAAAATTCATTTTTTGCGGTAAAAAATTCGTATCTTCGGATCGGATGCAGTTATAACAGTGACAAATACATCAAAAAATGCGCGCTTAAAAGTTCTACAGTGTGAGTGAAGTGCCGTATACGTGGAATTTTTCTAAGTATTTTATTAACTCAAAATAGTGACAATTCTTCGTGACCCGGCGCGCGAGAAAATTCCCCAAAAAATCATCGGGCGTTATATCGTTACGATAAATACTTCAAAACGTGCTCTAGAAAGTGGCGGACCTAATACAAACAAGATTAGTGTTATAAACTTAAAATTGGAACTTTGGGAAATAAAACAAATCAAAAATTTTTAAAATTTAAACTTTAAAGACATTGTACTCGAGATATAGATCGATAACCCCCAAATTTTCAACTGTGGTCCTGTGAGTCGAGTTGACCTCCCTGCAGTGACACCCTTTCCAAAATTTTCTGGCGAAGAACCGAGGCGCTAGAGACCAAAAACCGTCTGAACCCACCAGCGGTTTTTTCGGTTTTGCGGCTGAACCCAGGTGCGCGCGCTAGTGGTTCTATCACCCCTAGCTGCGCCCTGTGAAGACACACCAGACGACACCAGAACCGGGTTCCTAGCCCCAGTAGTCCAGGAGCAGCGCTCATCTTTCTGCCGGAAAATCAAAACGAAGGATTTTGGACCCGCCCACGCCCGAAACTTCAAGGACTAGAAACACCACTTATAGATAAATCCAACGTAGGTTTATCCACCAAATTGTACACCAAATTTGAGATCTGTAGCTTTAATAGTTTTTGAGATATAGAATTTTAACTTAAACAGTAGAATAATTTTGACGGGTTTTACGTAATTTCATTTCCAAAATTTGCTTTTTAATTAAGGGTTCCCCACGTAAAACAACCCTCTAATTTCAAAGTCCGGGCCAAAAAAATAGGTTTAGAACAATTTTCAAAATTTTAACTTTATTACTTTTCGAGATATTAAGAGATCAAATTTGGTAAAAATAATAAAAATTGTGACCCCTTTAACCCCCTTTCCCTTAATATAAATCCAAGTTTTAAATTGTAGACAATCCTTAAAAAATTCATTTAGTAATACTTTATCATTAAATTATTTAAAATACTTTTGGAACCCCCCAAACTAGCTGTAAACAAAATCACGCCATCTAGCGGCGAGTAGCAGCACTACATACTTGGTAAAATTTTGGATATTTTTAAAAAATCTAAATTGGTGTGAATTTGACAATAGGGACCCCCTGACCCCTGTTTATCATCAGGAGGACCCCCTAAGTGGAATAGATTAGTGTAAATCTACGTTATAGTGGTGGCCTAACAAGAAAATTTTGACATTAAAATCCGTAGTAAATTATTTTGACCAAACAAAAAATTATCTGCTTGTTAGGATTATTGAAGGGACTCCCCGCTCCCTTTCTACAGCCGGGAGGACTTAATTATTAATTTAATTTATAAGATTTTTAAACTATAGTGAAACCAACAGTGGAAATTACACACCGTTGTCGACAATTTTATATTTTTAAACTTTTAAACTTGGACGTGTCATAAAGACGAAGGTGCCTCCCTACCTATAAAATACCCAGGTAGAAGGTATAGGGTCCCGGAGGCACATTCATTAGCATAAGTTATTTTAAGTTTTAATTTACAACTTTTACAAATTTATTTAAACCTTGACTCCTCTATACAGAGTTAAGAGACTGTCATTTACAAACTAATTTAAGTGAGTTTCATTATATACTTTACGTTGACTATTCCCTTGGCTCCCCTTTACAGGGCCAAGGAAGGTTTTAGTTTTACTCATCTTAATTTTAATATTACAGTTATAATTTTATTTTATTTTTACGTATACAATTTTAATTTTAATAATTTGACGCAGCCCTCTGAAAGTAATTAATTAGATAAATTGTTTTAATTGTATTTATTTGTTACAAAATTGCAATGCCGCTGGTACACTCCCCACAAACCGCCGGGAAGACACCTGAAGACAGGACACCAAAGTCCGTCTCATTTAACATGACTCAAAGATGTTTGGAATATGAGGAAGACAGCGACAAATCGCCAAACACTTGGCTTAGACAAAACCGAAACTCTGACGTCACGCCCTTTGTACCACCTGAACGAAGGAGGCAAAGGATAACGGACGACAAAAGAGACGACCTGGTTGTAGATTGTAGGAGGATCCAGCGGCTAATCGAGGAAGACCTGGACTCAGCTAGGAACTTAAAAACTACCATAAAAGAATCGGTAAAACAAAAACTTGCCCTGCTCGATGACAACATCTGTGATTTAGCCGAGTACGTCGAGTCAAAAAACATAACGCCGGGGTACCACCCCAGCGTACGTACTCAGACGTCCCCGGAGGCCCAAACAACCTCCCTAAGACATGACTCCATAGACGAGCTGTCGGTTGGGCACGCCTTATCCCAAAAAATGGATGAGCAGGCCCGGCTGATTGGCGAAAACGCCAAAAAATTAGAGGAGATCAGGGAGATGATCGAGGCGCAATCTGGTCGCTTGACTTACGCGGGCGCGGTGGCCCGCCCAGCCCTGGCGAAACCGACCGAGTGTGGAGCCCTGCTGTCCCTTGTAGTCACATCAAAGGATGTGTCTGACACGGGGGAGCAGGTGCTCGACAAAATTCGGGAAGCGGTGGATGCCAGGGATGGGTGGATCAAAGTCGAGCGCGTGCGTAAGGCAAGAGACCAGAAAGTGGTGATGAGTTGCTCGACCGCAACGGAGAGAACAAAGCTAAGGGAGCGCATTGAAAATGCAGGCCGGGGCCTCGTCGTCGAGGACATGAAAAACAGGGACCCCCTCCTCATCCTCTGGGGCGTCAGTACCAGATATACTGATGATGACGTCCTAGGAGCAGTGAGGAGGCAAAACCCCGAAGTTTTTCATGGCCTCGACGAGGGGGAGGACCGCCTGCAAATAAAGTATAAAAAAAAAGCTAGGAATCCGCATGTAAACCACATTGTGGTCAGCGCATCACCGGCAGTATGGAGGAGGGCAGTGGACGCCGGCAGCCTCCGAGTGGACCTCCAGCGGGTAAGGGTTGCGGATCAGTCCCCCCTCGTGCAGTGCTCACGCTGTCTGGCCTACGGCCACAGCAAGAGATACTGCAATGAGGTGGAGGACTCCTGTAGCCACTGCGGAGGACCGCACCTAAAATCGGAATGCGCTGACCACAGGGCCGGGGCAGCGGCTTCGTGCCGGAATTGTAAGAAAGCAGGCATCGAGAGGGCAAACCACAGTGCTTTCAGTGGGGAGTGCTCGCTAAGAAGGAAGTGGGATGCCATTGCAAGGTCGGCAACTTCGTATTGCTGACCTTGCAATTAGCACAGCCTCCTCTCCCTTGGGCGGGTTGGAGATGTCACTTCTCATCCACCAAAAAGTTATTTATTAAAAACTTTTGTTAAAAAAGTTCAATAAATATTTTAAACAGGTATAAATAAGAGTGGGAAGAGGCAACTCCACCGTTCACTGAGTGCCGACCCTGGTGAAGGCATTGTGGTTGCGAATGAGGTATTTTCTTAAAAAAATGTAAAAATTATTGGAATTTTAAACTGACAAATACATGTTTAAATTACTGTGTTTTAACTCCAATAACTGTAAATAAAATAAAAGTGAGTCATTTTGAATAATGAACCACTTTATTAGGTAAAAAAGAGAAAAATGGAGTAAGCGCAGAAAGAAAATACCTCATTGTGGCTAAAGCCGAGCAAGGCAAATTAAAATAAGAAAAATATACTATTATATATACCTAGAATAATGAAAGTAACATAAAAATGTAAATAACAATATATAATGTAATATAAATAAATGTAATTATTATAAGTAAAACAATAATATAACAATGCAAATAAAATAAAGGAAATAAATAAATGTAACAAAAAATATAATATAAACAATAGATATACTTGTAAAAATAGATAGATATAATGTTGTATGTTTTCAGAGAAATAAGAAATTGTGTACTGAATTATTTTACCCTAAGAGTATCAAAAATAAATAAAGAAATAAAAAGAAAAGTATAGATAGACAAAGAACATAGTCAACAAACGGGAGTCCCACCCGTCAGAGCAAAAGATAGATGTATGAAATTGGCTAGTATGATGAATGAAAGTACGAGAGGCATGCAAGCGAGAATTAGTATGAAAGAGTAGGCTAGCGAATATAGACTCTGATCATTTCAGAGGGTGTAGATTAAAAAAAAAAAATAAAAAAATAATCGTTTCCAAGTGCCAACAGCCATAAGGTCACCGGCACGAGCAAACGGCTTGGAGAACGTATTTCCTGAGCACTGGTCAATGGATCTTTCAAAAAACTCAACATCCCATAATCGCACTGCAACGGTTCTAATCGTTCCATCCATGGAATCACCAGCCTTGATGATTTGCATGAGCAATCGGCCTAGATCATAGTGAGCGTTCCTACGCATTGGTCACCTGATGTGAACTAGTACTTGGCTAAAATATTTAACAATGCTGCATACACGTGCGTCATTAAAATATGTGAAAAGAGTTAAAACTTCTAAAGTGGTGCGTGTGTGTTGTGTGTGGTGTTGTGTTGTGGATCGAGTTGACCGAATATTGGGGTATAAATATTGGTAAGTTTCCTATAATCTTAATTTTAATACCCTTAAAGTTGGTAGTGGATATACCTAGTGGAGTGGAAATTTGATTCGGGTAAAATACTGGTCAGTTGAGCACGATTTCATATCATTTATTGAGATTTTCAACACAGAAATCTGTGTTGAAAATCTCAATAAATTAACTACTCACCCATGAGCTAATTTTCCCCAAACGAATACGTCGTATTTATAGCACCACTTCAAGACAACACAATAGATTTATCTTCTTCGCCGCCACTTCAAGACTAAGTACATAACCTAACAACGGAACGTGGCACGCGATGTCACTCGCTCCGATTTAAACACTTATCACCTTTATACGTCTAGTTTTTATTTATGGGCATCCACGCACAATAGTTAGGTTAGGTTAGGTTAGGTTCCCCCCCCCCCCCGATGGGTTCCCGGTTTGTCGTACCGGGGGGGCTCAGTACCCGTGGTACCGTGGAGCCACGGGGAAGCCAAGAGCAACCCGCGAGGGGGCGCTCCTGCGGTTTGCGCCAGCAGTGAGCGCCCACATTGGGGCGGCGGGGGAGTGGGAAGATCTCCCCCAACCGGGGAGGGGCGCTCCCGCGGGCTCGGCTTCGGCCTTGAGCCTGCTGGGATGCGCCCAATGGGGCGGCGGGGGAGTGGGAAGTTCTCCCCCCACCCGGGGTGGGGCTGCCGGGAGGGGAATGTTTCATTGCTCTCCCGGCGCTTCAGGCGGGGCCACACCGCCGTGGCTGTGGTTGATGATCGGTCGCGGAGGTCAGGGAGTGTCGGTGCTACGTTGCCGCTCTCCCTGTCCTCCGCGGCCGAGTGGTGCCGCACCGCGTTTGCGGCGAGAGGTAAGCGACGGAGCCTCACATCTTCTCCGCCGCTGGGAGTCGGTTTATCTGGCTCCCATGGGCCCACAGGCGGTGGACTGCGTGGGAGTTCGCCGCCTCTCAACTGGGCCGAGGAGGTACGGCGCGTCCGTGAGTTCCGGACGCGCCTACTTGGTGAGTGGGGGGGCGCTCAGACGCCCCCGAGGAGGGGCTGCTTCGGCGGCCAGCCGCGCCGGGGTTCGCGGTTGTATTTCCTTTCCCGTGTCCCCGGCAAAGGCGGTTAAGGTGGAACTCCGGAGGTTTTTTTAGTGGGTAGGCACGTCACTCTGGCGTGGAGTCCCACATAACCCGACAGCCTCCCCCGCAGGCTGATGGGTATCCGTAACAGGGATCTTTCATCCGTATAAAAAAAAAAAAAAAAAAAAAAAGGTTAGGTTCCCCCCCGATCCCCCCCGATGGGTTCCCGGTTTGTCGTACCGGGGGGGCTCAGTACCCGTGGTACCGTGGAGCCACGGGGAAGCCAAGAGGAACCCGCGAGGGGGCGCTCCTGCGGTTTGCGCCAGCAGTGAGCCCCCCCACTTATAACACTTTTTCTTACTTTGTCACTCGCGGAACGCGTTTTGGCTCGGAACCCATGACACTTAACACTGTCTGAGAACAGTGGCTGGCAGGGTCGCCATGTGGTGGTCGTAGCACGAGGGGGTGTACTAAATAAAACACGTCGAAGTTTAGTTCGTAACTGTCTCATTTATTAATAAGACATGGGTTTATATACTAAACGAATAGACCATAGGTACCTTGATGTTACAAGCATATCAAGGATATATAATCTAGGTGATCTACATAGAGAAGGTTACAATGTTAAAGCAGGACAATAATGAGGACGGTCGGTCTCACTCTACAAATGGCCTCCGCCGGGCCCGGGGAGGCCTAAGCCTCAACCCGGTCAATGGGTTCCTCTTAGCTTTCCTGCGGCCGAGGCAACCGCAGGTACTGAGCCCCCCCATCGCGACAAGATGGGAACCACATCGGGGGGAATTTTTTTTTTTTTTATACGGAGGAAAGATCCCTGTTACGGATACCCATCAGCCTGCGGGGGAGGCTGTCGGGTTATGTGGGACTCCACGCCAGAGTGACGTGCCTACCCACTAAAAAACCTCCGGAGTTCCACCTCAACCGCCTTTGCCGGGGACACGGGAACGGAAATACAACCGCGAACCCCGGCGCGGCTGGCCGCCGGAGCGGCCCCTCCTCGGGGACGTCTGAGCGCCCCCCCACTCACCAAGTCGGCGTGCCCGGAACTCACGGACGAGCGGTACCTCTTTGGGCCAATTGAGAGGCGGCGAACTCCCACGCAGTCCACCGCCTGTGGGCCCATGGGAGCCAGATAAACCGGCTCCCAGCGACGGAAAAGATGTAAGGCTCCGCCGCTTACCTCTCGCCGCAAACGCGGTGCGGCACCGCTCGGCCGCGGAGGACAAGGAGAGCGGCAACGAAGCACCGACACTCCCTCTCCCCCGCAACCGATCACTAACCACAGCCACGGCGGTGTGGCCCCGCCTGAAGCACCGGGAGAGCAATGAAACATTCCCCTCCCGGCAGCCCCACCCCGGGTGGGGGGAGAACTTCCCACTCCCCCGCCGCCCCATTGGGCGCATCCCAGCGGGCTCAAGGCCGAATCCGAACCCGCGGGAGCGCCCCTCCCCGGGTGAGGGGAGAACTTCCCACACCCCCGCCGCCCCAATGTGGGCGCTCACTGCTGGCGCAAACCGCAGGAGCGCCCCCTCGCTGGTTCCTCTTGGCTTCCCCGTGGCTCCACGGCACCGAGGGTACTGAGCCCCCCCGGTACGACAAACCGGGAACCCATCGGGGGGGAACCTTTTTTTTTTTTTTGACGCGGAGAAAATCCCTTCGGATACCTTACCAGTTACGGGACACCGGTAAGGTTATGTGGTGTTACCACTTAAAACTCCGCGGTGTCACCTCTCAGCCGCTATCGGCCGGGACCGTGTGCTTCTTCATGCTCCACAGCCCCGGCGCGGCCGGCCGCTACTTAAGCGGCCCCGGCTCGCCAACGGCCTCACGGCACCCTCTGCTGAATCAGAGGGGCCGGAGCAACCGCCGCCTTGGCCTCTTGGCCCAAGGACAGGCGCGCTGACACGTACACGCGCCTGCCTTCCACTCCGGAGGGCTGTCCGTTGGACGATGGAATCCCGTTTCCACCGTCCAACCAGCCCTCATAATTTGGGGCCTGCGAAAGCAGGCCCTGCCCCAGTCAACCTGACGGCGACCGGGGCCCACACAGCCGGCCGCAGGGGATAGGGAGAGCGGCAACGTAACACCGACACTCCTCTTCCCCTGCGGCCCCACCGATGCCGTGCCAAGCGCCACGGCCGCGCTTGGTCGCGGAGGATAGGGCGAGCGGCAACGACACACCGACACACCTCTTCCCCCGCGACCCCTACTACGGCTGTGATGGAAGGGGGGACGTAGTCACCCCCTTCCCTTACAGCCAGGCCATTCCGGCCAGGAATGGCCTCCGCCGGGCCCGGGGAGGCCTAAGCCTCAACCCAGGCAATGGGTTCCTCTTAGCTTCCCTGCGGCCGAGGCAACCGCAGGTACTGAGCCCCCCCATCGCGACAAGATGGGAACCACATCGGGGGGGACCGGGGGGGAACCTTTTTTTTTAACTTACTTACTTACGGAAACTTACCAATATTTATACCCCAATATTCGGTCAACTCGATCCACAACACAACACCACACACAACACACACGCACCACTTTAGAAGTTTTAACTCTTTTCACATATTTTAATGACGCACGTGTATGCAGCATTGTTAAATATTTTAGCCAAGTACTAGTTCACATCAGGTGACCAATGCGTAGGAACGCTCACTATGATCTAGGCCGATTGCTCATGCAAATCATCAAGGCTGGTGATTCCATGGATGGAACGATTAGAACCGTTGCAGTGCGATTATGGGATGTTGAGTTTTTTGAAAGATCCATTGACCAGTGCTCAGGAAATACGTTCTCCAAGCCGTTTGCTCGTGCCGGTGACCTTATGGCTGTTGGCACTTGGAAACGATTATTCCATCGCGTTGGTATTGACCAGTGCTTAGGAAATACGTTCTCCAAGCCGTTTGCTCGTGCCGGTGACCATTAAGGCTGTTGGCACTTGCAAACGATTCCGATGGGTGTGTCGAAATTCCCAAAAAATAAAAATAAAAGGTTACAAATATGTGAAACTTTTTGAGGAGTTTTTAAAGGAGAGCACTCATAAATCCAATTTGTTTCGAATATATATATATAAATCATAACTCTACAAATGAATAACATTCACTCAAAATCAGTCATAGTGGTTAAAAGGATGAAATTCGTTAAACAATCTCAAACTTTACAATTTAGTCGAATATGTCCGGATGAAAAAGTAGACGTTTCCCGCCATGGCGACCTTCTACCTAATACAATTTGGTGTATTATTTGCGGACCCTCGAATTGTGGGAAAACTAATGTAATGATAGGTCTTCTGTTACATGAAAATGGTTTACGTTTTAAAAACATTTATCTTTACTCAAAAACATTGTATCAACCGAAATATATGTTTTTAGAAAATGTTCTGAATTTAGTGCCTAATGTGTCGTTTGCTAAATAAAAAGATAATGAACTTGTTTTAAGCCCCCACGATGCAAAACCACACTCCATAATAATATTTGATGGCGTTGCATGTGAGAACCAGTCCAACATCAGAGATTATTTCGCAATGGGTAGACATAAATTCATCGATTGTTTTTACTTGAATCAAACGTACAGTAAGATACCTAAACAGCTAGTAAGAGACAACGCTAATCTTTTAATATTATTCAAACAGGATGATGTGAATCTCCATCATATATATGATGAACATGTTAATACTGACATGTCGTGGTCTGAGTTTCGAGAAATGTGTTCAAAAGTATGGAGTGAACCCTATAACTATTTGGTAATTAATAAAGATTGTAAAAAGAACAAAGGCTGTTATAGACAGAATTTTGATACTTTCATCTTTTTTGATGAAGATAAAAATACAAGCATATAAGAAGATTTATGTAATTAGCATCTTCAGTCGAACTATTACTGTACTAAGCAAATAACGTATATTCATCAAGCTCAAAATGGAAACAGAGTTGAAGACTCAGATAGTTAAAATAGCTGAATCTGTTAAAAAGAAAATCAAAGATATGAAAACTATGGAATCCTACAATGAAAATATTTTAAATACAGTTTTTAGACCTGTTACTGACTCAATGCAACAGTTAATTAAGGATGGGAACCATAAAATTAAATCAAAAGAAGCAAAGGATGTCACCATGAAAAATTCTTTTATAAAAGAGCAAACTTCATTACCTGAATCACAATTCAACAAAACTCTTAAGCACAAAATTTCCCTACAAAATTATTCTGAAGATGATTCTAATGAAGTTAATAGTTTAGAAAATTCGGGAGACTCTATTAATACCAGTAATACATCGTATAGAACCATTGAGTCCATACCTAGTCCTAGTCAAAATACTTCGTCCTGGTCACTTTCTTCCGAAATATTTAATGATGTACCTTTCGGCTTTAGACAAGAACGAGGTAAATTAATGATGGGTTCAGCACGTGTGCATATAAGTGATCGAATTATATCTGTAGCAGGACGTGATTATCAAATAACACCAGGGTTGCAGGAGTTATTGATGAAAAAAGTACCTAATTTGGATGTGGTAACTGAAAATGATTGTCAAGAATATAAGACCATGTTAATAGACACAAATGCTCACCGACGAGACTTTGATCCCACTAAACCAATTAAATCTAATAAAGGACGGAAGTACTTGCACATAATTAAACCACTTTTTAAATTGCGAAAGCCTTCATCATCGTCTGTCAGTAATGCTGATGATATTAGCGCGGGAGAAGGTTTGATGCTTAAAAAGAAGTTTAAAAAAAATACTGATTATATTTACTGGGATGACCCTAATGAATTAGTAGAAAGATTGAAGTTATTAATAGCATCTAAAGATGCAGGAAACACTGGTCTGGATAATGAAATAATTTCAATTATAGAAGAACTACGTGAAAATGGTAGTATAAATTAAAAACCGCTCATCCTATTTAGACCATTTATTATTTCACTGCGACCGACTTCAGTTCAAAATGAATGTTGATAAATTCGGTCACCATGTTCATAAAAGACTTCGTTTGTCAGAAATACTAGATTGTTCAACTAATCACCTAGTTAGATCGGAAAAAGGGGATTTTGATTTACAATCATCTCGATTGAGAGGAGTTCCAGAACCTGTGGCAAATGACGATGCGGTGAACAAAAAATATGTTGATAAAAAATCGTTGATGAAATTAATGCTTTTATAAAGACAATAAAAAAGGATGTGAGAAACAATCTTATTCAGTTCGAAAAAAAGTTTTATACGAAAGACTACATCGATAAAATAATTGAACTACAAAATGGCAAAACACCAAGTGGTAAATGAAATTCATAGATCGGCACGCAGAAATTTTGATCGTCGCAATGTGATCTTGAAAGGAATAGACGACTTATGGCAAGCGGATCTGGCTGATTTTCAATCTATAAAAAAGTATAATAGTGGATACGCTTACATTTTAACTGTCATTGATGGTTTCTCAAAATATGCTTGGATGATTCCTTTAAAAACTAAATCAAAGAAAGAGGTTGTTAATGCATTTACTCAAATTATAAGGGAAAGTGGACGTATCCCTAAAAATCTACAAACTGATAGAGGGACAGAGTTTCATAACGATGAATTTAAAAGACAAATGCTGTTAATGAAAATTAACCACTATTCATCGTATTCAACAAAAAAAGCTTCAATTGTAGAAAGACTAATCAAAACATTAAAGATTAAATTGTATAAACATTTCAGTTATAATGGTAACTATAAATGGATAGGAAAAACTTTGAACGACGTTTTGTTTTCATATAACAATCAAAAACATAGCGTTACTAATTTTAAACCGGTAGATGTAAATACAAAAAATGAAGACCTAGTTAACCATAACATTAAAAAATTCCAAGAGAAACGATGTAAATTAATCAAAAATAAATTTAGAATAGGTGACCACGTTAGAATAAGTAAATACAAGAGTAGTTTTGCAAAAGGTTTTACACCTAATTGGTCTACAGAAATTTTCACAATTAAAACGGTTAATAATACTAAACCAGTGACATATTTAATACAAGATCAACGAAAACAAAATATTTTGGGTTCATTTTATCAAGAAGAGTTACAAAAAGCCAAGTATCCAAATATATACTTAATTGAAAAAAATTTAAGAAAGAAAAACAATAAATTGTTTGTCAAATGGTCAAAACTGAAATCAAAGGATAACAAAACTGCTATTAAATATGCTTGTTAAGCAGCAAAAAAATTGATTCCTAGGACAAGTCACGTTCGTTTACCGAGAATAATACCAATCCCTAAAACAGGAGGGATTTTACCTTTGATACCAATTTTTGCGGGTTTATCAGCACTAGGCGCTTTAGCAGGAGGTGCTGCTGGTATAGCTAAAACCATAAATGATTGTAAAACCGCTCAACAGAATTTACGTGAATCTGAACGTCATAACAAAACCATGGAGGCTATTGCGATAGGAAAAGGATTTTATCTTAAACCATATAAAAAAGGAAGCGGGTTATTTTTGAAATCTACAAAAAACTAATGAACAGGCTACCCAATCGTGCTCTTTCGAATATCGATATTATTAAATACACTGAAAATATTCCATATTTTCGAGGTGTGTATATGAGAGATAGATTGCCATGTAAACCACAACCCATAGAGTGTGATATATTAAACTTAGACAGTTATAATAATAATGGAACTCACTGGGTAGCCTATGCTAAAATAAATGATTATTGTGAATATTTCGATAGTTTTGGTAACTTAAAACCACCCAAAGAATTAGTGAAATATTTAAATGTTAGTGATATACATTATAATTATACTAGATTTCAAAACTTTGATACTGTAAATTGCGGCCGTTTGTGTATAAAATTTTTGCAAGACTTTTGGTGTAAATATAGTTTATAATAATTATTACGTTTAAATAAAACATCATTCTAAAAATGTCTTTCACTCTGTCCATAACTGGAAACAGCTCAGTACTAACAACGAATTATTCCCCCCCATTGGAACTAGATGGTCAATATGAGTGCTCTCTTTTACACTTATCTACATTTAATTCTATACCAAATATTACAGAAACTAATAATAAATTTTATTATGGTGTGGATGAAGTGGTTGAAATTCCTGAGGGAGCTTATGAACTCCAAGACATCAGTGAGTTCTTACAATCAAAAGTAAACAATTGTGTTTTCAAGTTATTGTGCAACAATAACACATTGAGGCTCTCGATATTCTGCTCTAAATATATTCATTTTGAAAAACCAAATTCTATTGGACCTTTACTAGGTTACGGTAAAACTTTTCTCAAGAAAGATAAATGGTTTATGTCCCCACTGCCAGTGAACATTCTATCTACAACTGTGCTACGGGTTGAATGTGATATTACTGAAGGTTCCTACATTAATGGAAAATCAAGTCATATAATTCATGAATTCGCTTTGAATGTCCCTCCTGGCTACCGAATATAGTGAAACAAACATGAACAAATATAGGCTTGAATTACAAAACATAAACTGGAATAATATTATCAAACAAGATCAGGATATTAATACGAACTACGACTCTCTGCATCATTTACTAACAACTATCCTAGAAAAAACTATTCCGAAAAAGAGAATAAAGATAAAAGATAAAAAATAAAATTGACAAGGGCTGGCTTACACCTGGCATCAAAAAATCTTGTAAACATAAACGACTTCTTAGATCCTTTCTGACTCAAACAAATAATCCTTTATTAAAAAATCATTATAAATGTTACGAAAAGCTTTTGAAAAGAGCTGTTAGTGCATCAAAAAAATTGCATTATATTAATAAATTGAAAAAATCTGCAAATATCACAAAAACAATGTGGAAAATAATAAAAACTAGGACAAATAAAGGAAAAAATATAAATAGAAAAAACATGAAACTAAAGGTCGACAAAAAAATCATAGCTGACCCATTGGAAATTGCTAATTGCTTTAATAATATCTTCTCGTCAACTAGTAATGACAGAGCAGCAAACCAAGCACCGGGAAGACCAGTTTTAAATCCCACTATTAGTTCTTTTTTCCTTTGGCCAGCTGATTTACAGGAGGTCACGACTATCATTAAAAACCTTAAAAATAAACGGAGCTCTGGAATTGACGAACTACCTCCACTTCTAGTCAAAAGATGTGTTAATGAATTAGCCCTCCCATTTATGCTATTGATTAATCAATCATTTCAAGAAGGTGTATTCCCTGACAAATTAAAAGTAACGATTGTCAAACCTGTCCATAAAAAAGGAGACACTACTAATCCAGACAATTTTCGTCCAATAGCACTTCCAACAACAGCTGCTAAAATTGTAGAAGCGGCTATGGGTAATAGACTATATTCATTTTGTGAAAAACATAATATATTTGATAAAAACCAATTTGGTTTTAGAAGAAATTGTTCTACAAGTCTAGCCGTTTATCATTTTATGCAAAAAGCGTTGGATTGTATTGATAAAAAAAAATATGCAATAGGGATCCTACTGGATATGACCAAAGCATATGATAGAGTATATTTTAGAATCTTACTTCCAAAACTCTATGGCATTGGTGTAAGAGGAATTGCCTACGATTGGTTTAATTCGTACCTAAACAATCGCCAACAGTATGTGGAGATTGAACACACGAATTCTGAATCTGGTTTAATTGCGCTCTATCGCTCTAGCAAATGTTGTATGCCCAATTCAATCCCTCAAGGCAGCGTACTTGGTTGTCTTCTTTTTTTAATATATATTAACGACTTGCCTAGAGCAATTAATGAACATTGTGTTCTTTTTGCTGATGACATCTCTATCATGATCCCATCAGAAAATAATTTGACATTAAATAGTAAGCTTTCCCAAATTTTTGCAGACGTAACTAACTGGTTAGAAGATCACAACTTAAAAATAAACTTATCTAAAACTAAAATTATGCAATTTAGGCCGTACCAAAAACCCGTATTAAAAATAAATTTTGTATTAAATGGAAGTATTATTAATTGCGTTGACTGCTGTACATTGCTGGGTATAGAAATTGATACGAATTTAACTTGGAAACCTCATATTCAAAAAATTAAAAGTAAACTGTCTAGTTTTGTATATGCATTGTCAGAGCTGAAGCGCAGCACTGACCTAAAAACGTCACTCTCTGCGTACTACGCCTATGCTCACTCACAGCTGCAGTATGGCATCATACTATGGGGAAACAGTACTGACGCTGATCAACTTTTTATACTACAGAAGAAATGCATTAGAATTCTGGCAAACTTAAGGTTTTCCACTGACAGTTGTCGACCCTACTTTATTGAATATAAAATATTAACTTTGACGGGAATCTACATACTTGAGATTTGCAAATTTGTAAAAAATAATATCACACTTTTCACAACAAGAAAACAGGAACGTGAGCATAAAATGAACACTCGCTTTGAAGAAAAGCTAAGCCTACCGTCTAGCAGACTAGGAATGGTTAGCTCAAGTACTTTGGTGATGTGTATAAAAATATACAATAAAATACCTGACCATATAGTACTTGAAAAAGATGAAAAAAAATTCATAAGATTTCTAAAAGCTTATCTGGTAGATGAATGTTTTTATACTCTGGAAGAGTTTTTTGCCAAATAATACTTTTGATTACCACCACTAATTAACATTAAAATTTAATTAATTAATGGAAATTCTGATGACAACCTTCTTTCTTGACATTTTTTATAAATTGTGACTAACCATTATTATTTTGATTCTTATTAATTTTATATTGTTTTTTTCTTATTTTTATTTTATTTTGATATGTTTTAATTTTATTTGGTTTTAATTGACTACATATATATTGTAATGCCCTTGCAGGGTTCCATGTTGTACTTCCAACTATTTATAGTGATTTTGTAAACTTTTACCACACGTGGAAACAATAAATAAATTGAATTGAATTGAATTGAATAATAGAAATTCCAAAAAAAACCATATATTTTCCGGTGAACAGAAGCACGGTAAATAGTATAAATATCAGAATATTGGACATAAAAAACAATTTAATAAATTTTCGCGGAGAGGAAGTACAATTGTACTTACATTTGAAGAAAATATGATCGACTACAATAAATACACAACTCTATCTTTTCAAAAGATTAGTACCCATCGAGCAATCAAGAAGATCACACATACTCGTGATAAAAAAAAGAAATTAACAGCTGCTAATATAAATTTTCTCAAATCGATTGGATTGCTAAAATGAGTATTTTAAATATAACTAGCCCACCTGTTTATGACAACTCCATAGATAGTATAGAAATTCATTCATACAAACCGTACATAACTACTTTCAATAGAAATGATGAAATTCGGATACCTATAAACCAACAAGATTTATATGTGCTTCCATGTGCAAGTACCTTGTATGTTGAAGCCGTAGTCAATGTTATCAAAGGTGAGAGCAGGGAAGCAGTTCCAGTAGTACAGTTTACAAACAACCCTCTTCTATTTCTTTTTCAAGATATAAGATATGAATTAAACGGTGTTGAAATCGACAAAGTAAAGAATGATGGCGTAACTTCAACTATTAAAGCACTGGTATCTATGAACGAAGCTGAGTCGAAGGTATCCAAAGTGTGGGGTTGGGATATTAACGGTTTTAAAAATGAAATTGGAGGTCATTTTGCTGCTTCAGTACCTCTCAGAAACATATTAGGTTTTGCAGAAGATTATAAAAAAATTATTGTCAATTGCAAACATGAGCTTGTTTTGCTACGAAGTAATACTAACCTCAATGCTCTAAAGCTAAACACTGGTGAAGAGGTTGCAAGTATTGATATAAAAAAGATTGTATGGCGCATGCCTCACGTTAAAGTATCTGATAGAGAAAGAATTAATTTACTCAAAATACTCGAAAAAGACAGACCAGTTCAATTAGTGTTTAGAAACTGGGATCTTTATGAGTACCCTTTGTTACCAAAGACTACAAAACACACCTGGGCAATTAAAACTTCATCGCAAATTGAGAAACCTAGATATGTTATTTTAGGTTTACAAACAAACAGAAAAAACAATGGGATGAACAATATGTCACGGTTCGATCACTGCGATATTCGAGACGTTAAAGTTTTTTTAAACTCTACATATTACCCGTACGAAAGTTACAATACCAACTTTGCAAAACATAACTATGCACTAATATACGAGCAATATGCAAATTTTCAGCAGTCTTATTATAACCGCCCATGCAACTCGTTGTTGACTGCTCAAGAGTTTAAAAATATTGCACCGTTATTCGTGATAGATTGTTCTAGACAGAACGATAATATCAAATCAGGGCCGGTAATCAACATCCGTCTTGAACTAGAGTGCAACAAAGAGATACCTGATCAGACAACAGCATATTGTCTCATTTTGAATGACTGTATAGTAGAATATAGACCTCTGAGCAACATTGTTCGTAAAATATCATGAACTCGATTATTTTCGTTGATGTTCAAGGATTCAAGGATTGCTATAATAAATTTATTATTAAAGAATTTGCATTGTCTACTGTGGAGTTCACTCAAGTTTTTTTAATTAAACCTCCATATGCATTTACTACATTATCTTCGAAAGAAAAGAAGACCGTTCGATACCTTGAGCGACAGAGAGGGGTCCTCTGGAATTCTGGACACATAGATTTCAGGGAATTCCAAAGAATCATTATACCAATGATGCGAAACAAAACTATTGTCATGAAAGGACTCGAAAAACAGAAATGGATTAAGGAAATGTGTGATTTGATAGATATAGAAGACAGAGGAAGTCCAAATTTTTTGACTTTATATAAAACTTATTGCAAAAATGAATGTACTTTCAATTGTCTAAGTCATAAGAACTTTTGTGCCCTAAAAAATGCTATTTGTATAAAGAAATGGTACTTAGAAAATATTTAATTTTGTAATGCATGTTGTTTAAATAAATATATAATATTATATAATTAAGTTCTTTAAGAATGATTTTTTATGTAAAATATGATAGAATAGTCTATTTTTATAAATTTTATTTGTAATACGAGTATATTTTAAGTTTATGAACAATAAAAAACAAGATAATTTTATACCGTTTTTTATTACTTAGTTAATAAATTTTACAGTAAAATACGTAATAACAATGATTATTAACAAAATATTTATTTTAATTTATATCATTTTTATGAATACATATAACTAAAGTATCACATAATTAAGTAACAGTATAAAATTAACACTACTTACATATTTAAGTTATTATTCTGAGATATACTAAGATATAAACTATTTATATTTAACACCCATATTTTTATTATTTACATTACTATTCAATTTATTGATTTCTTTAACTAAACCTTATATAACAATAATTAGAGTTACACTAAATAAAATAATTTAATTTAAATCTAAAACTAATAATAATTAATTTATATACTTATTTAGATTTCCTTAAACTATAACATACATATTATACAATCAAAAGTTATCACTAGTTAGCTTTTTACTAATTTTACTAATAACGTTTTCCGTAAGGTCCATTATTTCATCAAAAGTATCACTCAACACATATTGCGCACTAAGTATAACGTTTTCGGTACCATCACTGCACTGCGATGAAGAATATGACGTACTAGCTTCGTTTTCTAAATCCATCACCTGAATTTTTATCATCCTTATGCCTTTCTTCGCTTTGCTGATAACAAAAGAGGAGGATGATATTCCACTTTTCTTTTTTGCAGCTTCTTTCTTTTCTTCTATTTTCTTTAGCTCTGCAATTCGATTTCTCAATCCTTGAAAGCATTCTTCATCAGGATCTTGAGCGTATTGCGAGCACAATATGCAATTGATTTCTTGTGAGTCCAACATGATCTGTAAAGAACAAAAATATAAATTAAATAACAAGTAACAAACATTATATTTTGACATACATTATCATTTATGAAAAATATGTCTACTTACATTCAGTTACAAATTTGATGCACTGGCAAAGAATCGATGTAGTAGATGATGTATCGCGGGTTGGCTGTCCAATATACAAATGAAAAATCTTTATAGTCAACATGAGTCTTTTATAAATTAAAAGTGATTGTATTGCAAAACATAGCGTTCCTCGCACACCTAAATAAACAGGAATAGACATGTCCGTACACGACCTCCACCTTGTAACTAGCAGGTATATCAATACAGTAGCTATCATATTTCATATGCGGCTCAGAAGTATTCTAATTTTACGTATTTCATTCGACAACCTCTGTGGCGTTACGGTTACCATGCTCGCCCGCCACTCAGAGGTTCTGGGTTCGATTCCCAGCCAAGGCATTATGTAGTATGGTATTTTTCAAATTCCTTGGGTCTTGGATGTTATCTAGTTTTAAGTATCATATATACATCACAAATTTTTCATCACAAAAAAATATTCTATATTTATTCCATTCATATATATTTGGTGCCATGAATTCATTCTTTTTTACAAATTATTATTTATGTAAATGAAAATATAGTATACAGAATTCCTATCGGATGTTTTTTGGTGATTTATGAGTAAATAAAACAAGATAATGATTTATTACATATAATATTTATTTTAAAAAATCTTATTGCGCTACATTTTATTTAATATTACACTATTATATTCTAAACCATTTAACTAATTTTTATTTAAAAACTATAACTAAATAAGTATACATAATAAAACACTTATCTACAATTTTCAAGCCAGCCTTTTCTTTGTAATTACGATACAATAATTAGGGTATTCAGAACAAACTAGACTTATGTCCCCAGGATAAAGTACTAGTTCTATCTTGCAACATAACACGTTTGTCATCATTTGAAGATAATGCAACTTTGTCAATTGCTTGCGTGAAAAGTTCGTGTTTAAGAGATTTAAATACTATATTCTTTTTTCTTAAGGACTTGTTAAACAATAACACTTCGTTATAATCTTTAAAATGAATGTTTTTAATTTCAGATTTTTTCACACCCTTAGCTTTTTTTATTTCTTTATCTTCTGTTTTAACGCAATATAGTTTCGACCTCAAACCCACAAATTCTAAAATTAATTGCCCCCCAAACTCATCTTTAAATTTCCCCGGTACTTTTTTATTTTGACGTACAATATTGTACTGATTATTTTCGATATAATTACTTGTATCAAAGTATGGATGAAAATACAATTTTATATCTTTATATATATCTTTTGTCTCAATTGAATATAAGAAACTATCAGTATCTGTGTAACAAAGTCTCAAATTGTTACCGTAGTATGGTTTAACAATAGAATAGTGAAAGTCATACATATGATGTTTAGAAATTTCCAAGACAGTAAATCCTATGTAAATAGGTTTATCTAAAATAACTGACTCCGGTTTCATTTGTACAGCTACAAAATTTTCCCCAAAAATAGTGCAACTATGAAAATTTGATCTTGATATTAGTTGTTCAGCTGTGTATGTTTTTTTGTTTTATTTCTAGTGTCAGTCCACTTATTAACTAAATAAACGTTAACCCTTTTTTCTGGATCTTCTAATGTTTTTCCAAATACACTATTATTTATTAATTTAAAAAAATCTTGTTCGAATACTGACTTGGCTCTTTGACGTAATTTTGTATTTAAATCAATATACTGTTTTAAGAATGGACTTTGTTTAAATTTTATAACGCGATGAATTTTTTTAAGC
The DNA here is from genome assembly GCA_963555685.1 of Acrobasis consociella. Taxonomy (NCBI): domain Eukaryota; kingdom Metazoa; phylum Arthropoda; class Insecta; order Lepidoptera; family Pyralidae; genus Acrobasis; species Acrobasis consociella. The sequence continues at coordinate 21,544,585 of OY743112.1, read as the reverse complement.
AGCAAGCCATGTCGTACACATGTTTTTAAATGTACGTAGTGAATAACGTAATAAAATTTGTCATACAAATTGGGAATAAGCTTTGGAATTTTGGACCCAGGCGGTGCAAATTTTTCCGCACAAAATGGTAGGTCATTATGCAAGTCGTGTAGTCGTTCTGGGTATTCTAAGTCTACTTCCAAAATATATCCATATTCTGAATCATCAGGTATATCGAGGAAATTAAGTTTTGCTATATCTGTTTGGTTTAACAACTCAAAATTTGAATAAGGCATATAAGAGCACATGGCATAACCATACAAATTATTGCAATCAATGTATAGTAAGTACTTATCAGGTTCAGTTGCATTATAATAAGGTAAATACTTGTTGTTAGCCTTAGCATATCTATTTGAACATAAACAGATTCCACCTCGAATTCCTTTTTGGATCATACGTATAATTTCTAGGTTATCTATAAGTTGAAGTTTTGCTTTTGTTATGAGTAACATTGCGTCGAAAGAAAGAGACGGCGCGGTCATGTAAAAACAAGGGTCGAGCCTGTAAAACTTTTTACACGTTCGACGAAAGTTTTCAAATATATCTGCTAGTAAAATAACATCTGTTTTGAGATACAAATCGGTATATTCACCCAGATCCTTTAAATAAAATGTTTCCCATACTACTTGTGCGTGACAGTAATCGGACTCTGAAACATTTTCATCGGTTAAATGGCTATAGAAACAGTGACGCGGTGGCAAACTATTTTCTTTATATGAATTCCAACTTGTCATATATTCGTAAGGATATACACCTTTTCTTCTCAGAAGATCAAAATGCTTTTTTCTGGGAAAAAAGTTTGATAAGTGTATAAAGTCATTGTCATTTAAGTTTGCTGCAAGCTTTTCCAAGCTAGTACCTAAAAACTTAAACGAGTCAACAAAACGTACTGCTAAATATTCCTTATAACCGGTATTAAAAATTTTTGTAAAAGATATATAGTTCTCTTTGTTTTTTGCAATTACTTTTATTTTCCCAGGCATATCTCCTAACTGTCGAATAAACAAATGGCAGTCGTATCCAGACAGATTATGGAAAAATACTGGAACAAATTTTGGTATACGGTATTGTAGGTTACAGTAAGAATGAACTGCGCCACGATATCGCCCAGTCATATGACAATGATCTTTGACTTTGTCATCTAGTAGCAACTGTTCACAGAGGAAACAGTGTGTCGACTTGTCGAAATGTTCCTGCTCCTCCCGTGACAATAATGTCATAGGAACTGAGTGTTTTAAGATCTTATGTATTTGTTTTATGTCTTTACCAAGAAGATCTAGAAATTTTTCAACACAATCTTGTCCGCGATAAGAAACATATTTATTGCGAAAGCTGTCAAATGCACACACAATATAGTATGCAAATGCAGCTGGTACATGTTTTTGTAAAATATTTGTACATTTTGAATTATGCTGGTTATTTTTTGATTCAGGTTCTAATAAAGATTCAAAATCAGCATATATAACAAATGGCATATCTTGCATTCTTTCGAAATGTTTAAACTGAATTACAGTTCCCTGTTCCGGTAATACAGTCCGAACCCCACTACAGATATGACCATTAAATTTTTCTTGGTTACTAAAGAAAATCATACACTCATCACAAAAGAATATTTTGCCATGATGTTTTGTTAGTTGAGGTCTAAGTAATTTACTTAAATTTTTTATTAAACAATAATGTTTAAATCGCCCCTTTTCTAACAGTAATAGATTAATATGATGTTTTCTTTTATGGTTAGTTTTATAAACAGGACCAACAATATTGTTTGTGTCTCCCAAGCTATATACGTTAACACTAATAAGATGATTATTTTTCTCAAAAATTTTGATGTCCGAGATTCCTACGGGAAAGGTCATATTCTTTGTATTAAGAATATTTTCGTATGAGGGGTAAGAAGATTTTCGATGATGATTATTTTTAGAAGGAAACAAAGCCGCCATTATACTCCATAAAAAACAGAAGGAATTATTATTTTGTATATTTATACACGCACGTTTCAATTTTATATTTCTCGGCAATTCAATAAAGCGCCCCCCTCTTAAAGGACTGTATTTGTTAATATTTACTTCTAAGTACAAATTACGCAAAAATGCCCAACTACTATCCCGTTCTTGAAATTCGTCAATTTTATTAATAATAGTGTAAACAACTTTAGAAAACATTTGTTTAAAATCATAATTATTGTGTAATATAACGTTTTCAGTAGCGAAAGACTTTATTTCGCTAGTTAGGTTCGAAGCTAAATTAAATTCGGAAAACAACTCGAAGTTAACTTTTATAGAACGATAAGAGGCTTGCCTCGCCGCTATCAGTTGTTTCAAGCGCGACTTTAAACTTCGTAAAAATTCGGCTGGCGGTGCGACAGCGACAGCACTCTCACTACTGTCATCACTCGTATGAGCAACCTCCGGCCACACCCTATATGAAGCAATCCGATTTCTGAATGCCGTACCTATCTTTTGTATACCATTACAAACTTCGACAGAATTATTATTTTTGTGTGTATTACTTCTAAGATGGGCAGAAAATGCGCTACTCTTTACAGATATGTCGCAAACCGTGCAATAGACTGTTTTATTAACCATGTCTGTAGTGCGGGTAACAAATGAAAGAGATTAATCTAAAAAATGCTAACCGCTATTTATGAAAAAGTATAGAAATAACGAAACAAATGATAAAATAATGTGGGAGAGTTTTTAAAAGTAAAATTTCAACTAGTTTAAACCTAAGCACGATTGGACAAAAAAAAAAGGTGTAAAATAAAAAAAATAAGTTAGAATAATGCTTTGGTTTCAACCCAAATATAAATATAATATATTTCAAAGATTAGAAAAGGCTGGTTTGAAAATTAAACTAGATGTAATCAGTACTTATTATAACATACTTATAACCTTTATTACAGAGTAATTATACTCTTTTATTGTATTGACTTTAAGAAAATTAAATTAGTTGACATGTCAGGTCAACATACCTAAAAATGTAAAAGCTAGATAATGTATATAAGTAAACAAAAACAGCAGATAAAACAATAATTAGTTATTTATTATTATTAGTAATAGGTCCCTAATTTTAGTTTTAACAATTTTATATCTATAGATAGATTTATAAGTATAGATTTTAAGTCAAAACCCAATTTATTTTTTCTTGTTAAAAAAGAAAATACCCTCTTCTTTGAATGAGGGTTTGATTTGCTTTATAAATTCTTTCAAGGCTACTAGTTGATCGGCATCGGAACAGGTCTGATACTTTAAAGATAAAACTGCATGTTCCCACCGATCTTTTGGGTTCACACTCAAAATATCTGCAGTGTTATAAATTTTAAGTTCTACAAACACGTCTCCAGCTAGGGCAGCGGTGCGACGCAAGACACCATCGGCGACTCTCCTCGTCAGCACTGACTGCAACGCCTGCTTCTTAATAGATTTCTGCTGGAATACCGCTTCGTCTTCGTCTTCACTTTCAAACCACCCGTTGGATTTCGTTGGTTTTTTATTCGGAGCCTTCCTCTTCGGGGCTGGCTTGGAGACTGGTTTAGATCTGAAAAATAATAATGATTAATTAAATAAAATTATATGTAGTTATAATTGCAGTTATTTTTAATGACTTACATAGAATAGGGAGATTAAGATAGGTTTGAATTGACAAATGTTCAAATAAACTCAGAAACTATGAACTGATTTGAAAAACAAGAATTATAATTTTAAAAACAAAGAAGACATCTGCTTTCGAAATTTTATAGCCTATGTCACTACCACAATTTTCACAACAAATTTATGTCAAAAACCGTCCTACTGTTTGAGCCGTAGAGCCCGCCAATGAAATGAACATACATACATACTTATACTCGAAAAAACATTACCTCATTCTGAAACGGTTGGGTAAAAAACTTTTACTATTAGAAAACAATCTTATCCAAATTTAACATATAAATATTTTTACAAATAATTCAATTCCCGGTCCACAAATGAGACAGAATAGTAAAACAAATTTAAATGTTCATAAATGAATTCATGGGACACAGAACCTGATAAGGTTAGTAAATATAACAAGATGCTATGAAATGAATTAAACTAGCAAGATTTGGTTACAGACTGACAACGGGACAGGTGATAGTAAAAATAAAAGCTAGTATATAATAATAGATCAAATAATTTGAGAAAAGTAATGAATAGTACATACTTTTTAGGGGTAACTTCCTCGTCAGATTGAATATAGTCTTCAGAATAATGTTTCTTGGCTCTCTTGGTACCGTTTGAGGTGGTTCTGAAAAAAGCAAATTATAATTGTAAGACGAAATAATTTTTAACCACGGTAAAGTTGAGAAATCCTCGTAAACAAAGCTTAATTTGTAATGTTAATTTTTAATTTTAATTTTCAAAGCTTTTTTTGTAATGTAATATCAAAAAGAAACACATACCTTACATCAGAAGAAGTAGTTCCCTCTGCTTCTGAGTCAGCAAACTCTTCTATAAATTGTTTTTTTGCTCCCTTGGTGATGCGCTTAGCTGTGTAATATTCAGAGTCCGACCTGCAAATAATTTGTACATAATTAATTACGAAGACAGAAATATAACATTGTTTGTTTTGTTTTTCGTGTGTAAGTGACCAACACTGGTGTCAGATTTTTCAAGCTGCCTAAAGGCATCTGACGAAACTTGACGACTGCTATACAATAATGACAGCTGGAACCAACGGCTTATACGTGCCTTCCGAAGCACGGAGGAGCTCGAGAAACTTTTATGCTACTTTTGGTCACCCATCCAAGTGCGGACCACAACCATTGTCGCTTTATTTGCAAAAGCGCTAGCAATGCGCACTCCCGCCGGACCACCGAGCTCCTCCTAATATAACATTAAGATTTATTCACGTTATCACAGTTTAGACAAAAATATTCAAACTTACGAACATGATTTGACGTGCGAAGATCTTCGTGGTGATAACAAAGTTTCAGCTGGTTGACGACGAGCAGAGAGACCTCGTAGTTGTACACTTGTAGAGCTTGGACAGAGCTTGGCCAAGATGCAAATTGCAAAGATAATTTGGGGTGCTTCACAATTGTCAATGTATTTATACGTAAATTAAGCTTCATCATCAGTATTTTACAGGTATTATAAACCTTTAGTTTTGTAAAGGAAACTTACTTTTTGTTATATGTAATAATTTAAATTTATTGAATATGAAGAATCAACAGGTGTGCAACCTCTGCTTTGCAAATGTAAGCATATTTAGTGCATATTAAGTTATATTTAATAAAGACATTAATTAATTCACTGTAACATAATACTTCAAATACACCGATTTACCGCCAAAGAAATAAAAGCAGAAGCCGATGAATAAGGCTAATTTCACATTTTTAATTTCGAAAGACGAAAACTTTCATACAATTACCACACCACAACCCAAAAAATGATTGTAATGTGTTTAGAGTACATGTAAGTATGTATATGAGTTTTTTAGTTCCGCAACGACTTCTAAATGGGTGAATGGTTTTGGGCGAATCTCTATCGCTAGAATCTCTATATCACTCGAGTAAAATAAGCTATATCTTTTTTTAGACTGGCAGCCAAAATCTAACTAGTCTAAACTAGTATAATCTCCCTCGAAAAATGTAACAAATTATATCAATAGGCGATGCGGCTAGCAACCCATCGTATTTTAATTCCAATTTTCACCCTATACATCCATAAACATGGTCTTCAGAAGTATTCATTTATTTTTCTTTAATTAAATTAAGTAACTCATATATATATTTAAACTGATTATGTATAACATGATGTTGTGTTGAGTGCAATGAGCAAGCAGCCTTATGAAGAAACTTCTTCATTAACAGAATGAATACATGACTACATTAATATCGCACTCATATTACGAGTAAGCGTGTGACCGTAATATTGCTTAGACAACTAAATACTTACTGTCAGAGGCGGATTAAACGTGGAGATGGCCCTAGCCAAACAACTCATAGGTGCCCTCTAACACACATTTTTTACTTAATCCGAAAGAACTAGGAATCGTCACACGAGACGAGTGCACACAATATTGTGCGTTAGTCTTCAGCTACCGACCTTCGCTAAGGAGGATTTTTGGCCGAAGGGTGTCATGTTCCGACGATATCGTGGACGGTTACCTGACACCCAGTACAAAGTGCATTGCATCACAAAGACAATAAATATTGTGTTTAAGTTTTTAGTTTATACGTATGTTACGTATGTATAAATATGGGTCAATAATATATTTGTACGTTTTGTTTGCCTGCAAAAAACGAATTTATTTATTTCTTATTATTAGTCGTATTGATTGTATCTTACCAACTTCTACTATGAAATCAAGGAAAAACATGCGATTAGTTTTCACCTAACTTAAAATAATAATTAAGAAACGAATAGATATACTTATCTGAAGCACAAATTCTTGTTAGGTCAACTCTAAAATGTTGCAGACGCCCCTGCGTAACTTCGTGCCCTGGGCACGTGCTTAGTTTGCTTTAGGGATAATACGCCTCAATAGAAAGCCCTTCTTTAAAATATTCATTTGATTGTATAGTGTCGTACTGCTGTTACGTAAAAATCTTCGCAGTGTAAGTTTTGTTATAATTTTGCCACAAACTTAATTAAGTTAATCCTTCGTAGCCTTTGTAATGGAATAATCACTTTTCTAGATGCTATCATCAATCTACAGGCAACGTAAAATATCCTAGATTGTTGCGAGAAGTTCCTAAGCATCGACCACTGGGCATGTTTTGATTTTTTAAGTTTAGTATGCTCCAAAAACCACCCGCGATGGAATCGTTTCCAAGTGCCAACAGCCTTAATGGTCACCGGCACGAGCAAACGGCTTGGAGAACGTATTTCCTAAGCACTGGTCAATACCAACGCGATGGAATAATCGTTTCCAAGTGCCAACAGCCATAAGGTCACCGGCACGAGCAAACGGCTTGGAGAACGTATTTCCTGAGCACTGGTCAATGGATCTTTCAAAAAACTCAACATCCCATAATCGCACTGCAACGGTTCTAATCGTTCCATCCATGGAATCACCAGCCTTGATGATTTGCATGAGCAATCGGCCTAGATCATAGTGAGCGTTCCTACGCATTGGTCACCTGATGTGAACTAGTACTTGGCTAAAATATTTAACAATGCTGCATACACGTGCGTCATTAAAATATGTGAAAAGAGTTAAAACTTCTAAAGTGGTGCGTGTGTGTTGTGTGTGGTGTTGTGTTGTGGATCGAGTTGACCGAATATTGGGGTATAAATATTGGTAAGTTTCCTATAATCTTAATTTTAATACCCTCAAAGTTGGTAGTGGATATACCTAGTGGAGTGGAAATTTGATTCGGGTAAAATATTGGTCAGTTGAGCACGATTTCATATCATTTATGGAGATTTTCAACACAGAAATCTGTGTTGAAAATCTCAATAAATTAACTACTTGGGTGGGTGCCTAGGGACCCATTTTCTTTACCACTGACTTGGGAACCGTTGAGGGACCCAAACCGTCGCCACCCCCGAAGAGGACTTCGGGCTCGACAAGAAAGCCAGGCGAGGCTGCCTGAAGACTATATTACTGGTAAGTCCTAGTAATAATTTTCTGTCAAAGTTGTAATTCGGAGTAATTCGCCTAGAGTTTTAGATTTAAGTTATAATTAGGTTAGGAGGTTCCCTGGACCTTATCTAGGGTGGTAGCAGACTGCGTAGGTTTGTTTGTGTGTTTGTTTGTTGCCGGTGGGATTGCCGGATTTATAAAAATAACGTAATCTTAGCTATCTGCGCCAACAATAAGTTTTTTCAGATAGGCAGAGGTCACATGTTGAACACAAACTTTCGGCGTAAATATTTCAAAGAAAAACAAATATCATGTAAAACCGAAACATCACCCCAAATATATTTTTTTAAAATATATTTAATGTACAGTGTACAGACACATTTTTTTTACTGTTTTATTATATGTAAAGATTTTATAGATTTGAAAAGTATGTTTTAAGATTAGTATCTTAATTGATAAATACATTTTTTTGTTCTATCTTACATTACTTACCCCTTCACGCAGCCAAACGACATATTTGGCATCAAAGAGGTGCTCTTTATTCTGTGAAACCAGATTTAGCCATTTACCAAATCGTTACCAAATTTTTCGTGACCTCCATTACTCCAATAGCCCCTTCGAATTCGCCGAAACGTTCTGGGATTTAGAGTGTAACTTTTAACTACAAAAGCACACAGCCGAGTGGGAGTTATGAGGCAAGTGAAACGATCGTAATTTACTGACGTAGGCTGAAAATCCACGATGCTGAATTTAAATTGCCTGTTTTGCAAAGATCGGTCAAAATTGTATCATTACAAAACCAGCAATGCATATGTCGCAGTTGGATTGTATAATCCGCTGTTTGACAAAAACTCTAGCTGTTTGGCATTACAGCTTGGTTTTGTGAAACAGCCGATACGGATTGTCAATGAGTTGGATAATTACGTTACACAAAACAGCTATAGATAATTCAACCTATCTGCTATTATAAAAACACAAATAATATCACTTACCGGGTTTTTTTTTCCGCCATAATACTAAAAAACACTTTCAATTTGCACAAAAATTCGACGTTCGACCAATATTTTGACTTTGACAAGCGAAATGTCAAGTTTTTTTTTCCTAGAGGCGTATTTTTTTTTTCGTTCAGAAATCAACTGTATCATAGACAATAGACGGATGACATTTTGTGGTTTCTAGCTAGCATTTGCTCGTCAGAAAAAAAATATTTCTGAGGTGGTTCGCTATGTGATCACTGCCTGGCTAAGGGTTATAAAACCTCCGACTGTCAAGAACGCTAAGTACACAAGTGATGAGTAGCGAACTCCTGATACGAATATATATCCGTAGCCACATTTATTAATTGCTAGAGAAAGCCTTGACTTTCAAGCGTTTTTCAACAAACATAAGTAAGAACCGCAAAGAAACTTGCTTTCTTGTAAAAAAAACGCATCGAAATCGGTCCAACCGTTCGAGCGCTACGATGCCAGGCCACGACATACAGACAGATAGACTTTAGCTTCAAACTTATAACACCTTTCTTTTTAGCGGGGGTTAAAAATGCATGGATAATTTATTTACTTATGACAGTGTGTAGTCGACCTATGTGTACAATGTATGTAGTATGTTGTCGTTCTTATGTGGGTTAATAAAGCCTAGGAGTGCGGCTGGAAATCCATGTACGGAAATTTCAGAGGCTGATTTTATATATGTCGCAGTTGGATTGTATAATCTGCTGTCTGACAAAAACTCTAGCTGTTTGGCATTACAGCTCGGTTTGGTATAACAGCTGATAATCGATAGATAAATAGATAGATAGATAAAATCTTTATTCACAAAAAAAGGACACAATACATACATTGTATTTATTTATTTATTTATTTAACCTTTATTGTACAAAATACAATTTGTATGGCACAATAGGCGGACTTAATGCTAAAAGCATTATCTAACAGTCAACCTTTGGGTTGTTAGAGAAATTTATGTGGGTGTAAAATAATGGAATAGCAAAAGGAATTCAGATAAATACTTACTAATAATTACTACATAAGATAAACTACTGTATACTACTTACTAAAATAAATATATATATAAAAATATGGTTCATAAAAATATAATCAAACAAAAACTAATAATAAATACAATACGTATAATACATACGAGTATATACCAGTTATATTGTATACTACTTGAATAATATAAGACAAAAGGAGGCTTATGCCCAGCAGTGGGTCGTTGAGAGCTGACGATGATGAATATACATAGATATTACTAAAACTACATAAGCAGCAACTTTACAATTAATTTGACTCAGCAAGCAAATGCTTAAACAGCGAAGTTTTAAAACTAGCACGACTAGTGGCTGTCTTCACGGTATCAGGAAGTGCGTTCCAGAGTCTTACTGCCATTACGGCGAAAGATTTAGAGAAAAAACCAGTACGGTGGGAAGGAATTTCTAATGTCAAATTATTTGAAGAACGCAGGACTCTCTCATGTGTAGAACTTAAAAGTTTGAAACTTGTCTTTAGATTATCTGGAGAAAGAGGATCATTAAGCACATTATAAAGCTGACATAGTAAATGCAGATTTCTGCGTTGACGGATGGTGAGCCATTTAAGCTGAGAACGGTATTCTGAGATATGGTCGTATTTACGCAGACAGAAAATAAATCGAATGCAGTTATTGAGAAGGCGATCCAGCTTGTCAAGCTGTTCCTCAGTTATGTCCAGAAAACACACATCAGCATAATCAATGATAGGTAGTACAAGTGCCTGGGTCAACATAATTTTAGTTTTAATCGGAAGAAAATTCTTAAGGCGTTGCAGATAATGTAGTGTCGCAAATACTTTTCGACTGACTTCTACAATATGGTACTTCCAATTGAGATTTGAATCTATATAGAGACCAAGATCTTTAACTACTGGACTAAACGGAATCATAGTACCATTGTAGATGACCGACTGAGTTGTGTTTAGGTCAAGTTTGTTAATTTGGATAGTGCTCCCCACTACTATGACCTGGCATTTTTTTGCATTAACGCTTAAACCAAACTTATTTGACCAGTCCATGATACGTGTCAAGTTATCGTTTATGAGAGATATTGCTGTATCAATATTATCGACATTTGTTTGTGTGTAAAGCTGCAATCAGTTGTAAGTACTGATTAAAGCACATGATAACTAAACTAAATCTTAATTAATTGTGGTACTGCAATGCGGTTGTACTGTGAGATGTGACCTATATAGTTCTAAGGAGACACTCGGTGAAGACTTTGCCAAGTGGCACAAACGGTTATATCAATATAACAGAAAACAGACAAGAACTCTACTGGGAGCCCTGACTGGACACTTTCAAAACCGCAGTCATCTCTTCAAAATGAGACTTGTTGAGAGCCCTGAATGTCGGGCATGTGAGGAAATAGAGGAGACAATGAGACACATTTTGTGCAGCTGCGACTCAATGGCTAGGAAGCGTATGGACCTCTTTGGATCAGCTTATCCGAAACTAGAGGACTATAGGCACTATGCACCAGGTGATATTCTGAAGCTTATGCAGTCCTTCTTCAGAAATCCCGATGCGCGTGAGTAAGGCAAGGGGGTAAGTACAATAGAACCCAAAGGTTCGACGTGCTTCCAATTTATGGACCCCACAGCAAGATAAGATAAGACCTATATAGCGAAAAGGTCCTGACTCAGCATGATGTCACAGACGAGCTGGTCGAACCCCAGGGAAGATATGTATTTTTAAGAAAGTTGTTCAGTAGCCCGGACTGAATTCACCCTTAAATAGTTTGAGTATATTTTGTAAGAGGATTTGTATTGTATATTCGTCACGGCTAGTCAGCTAGACTTTGCGAGTCACCCTAAACCCGTTTAAGTTTAACGTATAAAAATGTTGTTCAGACAAAAAGTTGTTCAAATAAAAAAATATCCTTTTCATAATGGCAACAAAAAAGTCTCATGACATTTTTGAAAATATTTTGAAATGGGGGATATATGACAGTTTTAAAATTTTAAACCCCCATATTTCCGCCATTTTGAAAAATTTCGGAAAACTGGCTCGACAGAAAAATTCTATTTAGTTGCTGAACCTGTTTACAAAATTTCATGAGAATCGGTTAAGAAATGCGACTTGTAGGCGAGAACAGACAGACAGACAGACAGACGGACAAAAGAATTTTTGGCTATTCTCGAAACTGAGACGCTTCGCTCGCTTCGCTCGCTCGGTCAATTAATGATTATAAAGTTACATTTGTAAAATCAAAAAAAAACTTTTCTAATCCCAAATGAATCTATTGTTATTACCAGTGCCTGTTATTTATGAGTAAATTGAATCGCCAATCGCCATTTTGTTTGCTGCCGCTGTCGTCGAAGTGTGTTGTCTCCGCCCGCGGACGAATAAAGTGCTTGTTAGTGAATAAAGGGTAAAGGGTAAAAGTCTCCAGTAAGATTTCGTAAGGTGAGTCTATCCACTAACAAGACAATTTTAACTACAACTTCGAGTTATTTTACCCAGGCCACACCGGGAACAAATCGAATCGAAGCTAAGTATGTAGCTACCGCGTCTTTTCGTACTTCGGTTCATAGTTTACGGTGTGAATGGGCTTTAGCCATTGCGGGATCACAAAAAACGATTACCAGGAATTACAAAACACACGCTATTGAATCTAAGTATGCTAATGTATTTCCTAGTCTAGACATTACGAAAGGGTTAGTCAAAGAGTGATTATGTTTAGTATCACAAACACTAGTATCACAAAACAACGTCTGTAAGTAATATAAAAATTAAGTAATGTTTACAGAGGCACTATTGAAAGACACTATTTTGATAAACTTGTGATGACAAAGATTTATAAAATTTGCTTTATCTAATTGTGTAATTCCTAAATATATTTTTTACTTATTTTCACAAAACTGAATTTACAAAAGTACGATTGTAATGGTTACAGTAAACTTGCTGTCATGGGAATAACACATATTTTAGCAATTCTAACAATATTTCAGTTAATTTTTCTCTCAGTCGATAAAAACAGCTTACTCCGGAACTCGGTGAAGAATTGACCTTATCGGAGGCCATATTTGTTGTTATGACATTGACAACTACAAGCCACAAGTAGCAGAATTCCGAACTGAAATCTACAATCTAACGTTAGCTGTTTTGTTAAACGTAACAGATTGGACGATCTAGCTGAACGATTACGGACGTTGAACGAGTGGTAGAGGCCAGAAACCTAGGGATCCTAATGGATGGTAATTTACGTTTTGAGAATTATGTGACTGAAATACTTCGAAATTGTTTTTATAGATTAAAGGTACTTTACAGGATTCGTGACGACATCAGTGTTGATCTGCGTATTGCACATTGCGATTCGTTAGTATAATCAAAACTTAATTACTGTATAACCGTGTATGGGCTCTGTCTTTTAGCTAGGTCACAAAAACTAATCCAGCGTGTACGAAATGTCTGTGCAAGATACTGCTTTAAAATTCCACCACGGACTAGTATTACTCCATATTTATACTCGTCTAAACTTTTAAAAATGCGTGATAGGCAAAAATTATACATGGCTACTCTTCTGTTTGGCGTGATCAATTCTAAAACTCCTTCCTATCTTAACAATAAATTAAAATGAAGGAATCCTAGAGGTAGTAGTAGACTGCGAGCTTGCGTGCCTCTCCTTGACGTGCCTAGACATAGAACAGCTGCATTTCGTAGCAGCTTTAAGGATAATGCTACCAAAATTCGGAATAATATTCCACCTCCAATACGGAACCTCAAATAAACCTATTCATTTAAATGTAAATTCAAAGAATAAATTTATTCCAACGCAGTTTTGGTAGCAAACATTTGACCCTAAGATGAACTATTTATTGAACAACTATATTATTCTATTATTTATTATTCTATCATATGTATTTCACTCGTAATTTATGTATTTTAATTCTTATATATAATTTATGATTGAGAAGAGGTACAGAATTATATTGAATTTAAATATTAATATATTTTCCAATTATACACACTGTACTGTAATTTAATTAGCCCACCTTCATATTGCTTTACCGGCCCCACCCTTGGTTCTGGCAGAATGATCAGCGTCGCAGTTCGACCAGCTCGTCTGTGACATCATGCTGAGTCAGGACCTTTTCGCTATATAGGTCACATCTCACAGTACAACCGCATTGCAGTACCACAATTAATTAAGATTTAGTTTAGTTATCATGTGCTTTAATCAGTACTTACAATGTATGTATTGTGTCCTTTTTTTGTGAATAAAGATTTTATCTATCTATCTATTTATCTATCGATTATCAGCTGTTATACCAAACCGAGCTGTAATGCCAAACAGCTAGAGTTTTTGTCAGACAGCAGATTATACAATCCAACTGCGACATATATAAAATCAGCCTCTGAAATTTCCGTACATGGATTTCCAGCCGCACTCCTAGGCTTTATTAACCCACATAAGAACGACAACATACTACATACATTGTACACATAGGTCGACTACACACTGTCATAAGTAAATAAATTATCCATGCATTTTTAACCCCCGCTAAAAAGAAAGGTGTTATAAGTTTGAAGCTAAAGTCTATCTGTCTGTATGTCGTGGCCTGGCATCGTAGCGCTCGAACGGTTGGACCGATTTCGATGCGTTTTTTTTTACAAGAAAGCAAGTTTCTTTGCGGTTCTTACTTATGTTTGTTGAAAAACGCTTGAAAGTCAAGGCTTTCTCTAGCAATTAATAAATGTGGCTACGGATATATATTCGTATCAGGAGTTCGCTACTCATCACTTGTGTACTTAGCGTTCTTGACAGTCGGAGGTTTTATAACCCTTAGCCAGGCAGTGATCACATAGCGAACCACCTCAGAAATATTTTTTTTCTGACGAGCAAATGCTAGCTAGAAACCACAAAATGTCATCCGTCTATTGTCTATGATACAGTTGATTTCTGAACGAAAAAAAAATACGCCTCTAGGAAAAAAAAACTTGACATTTCGCTTGTCAAAGTCAAAATATTGGTCGAACGTCGAATTTTTGTGCAAATTGAAAGTGTTTTTTAGTATTATGGCGGAAAAAAAACCCGGTAAGTGATATTATTTGTGTTTTTATAATAGCAGATAGGTTGAATTATCTATAGCTGTTTTGTGTAACGTAATTATCCAACTCATTGACAATCCGTATCGGCTGTTTCACAAAACCAAGCTGTAATGCCAAACAGCTAGAGTTTTTGTCAAACAGCGGATTATACAATCCAACTGCGACATATGCATTGCTGGTTTTGTAATGATACAATTTTGACCGATCTTTGCAAAACAGGCAATTTAAATTCAGCATCGTGGATTTTCAGCCTACGTCAGTAAATTACGATCGTTTCACTTGCCTCATAACTCCCACTCGGCTGTGTGCTTTTGTAGTTAAAAGTTACACTCTAAATCCCAGAACGTTTCGGCGAATTCGAAGGGGCTATTGGAGTAATGGAGGTCACGAAAAATTTGGTAACGATTTGGTAAATGGCTAAATCTGGTTTCACAGAATAAAGAGCACCTCTTTGATGCCAAATATGTCGTTTGGCTGCGTGAAGGGGTAAGTAATGTAAGATAGAACAAAAAAATGTATTTATCAATAACACTCTCACCGCCATGTGGTCCGCCGGCAGCCCACAAAAATTCGAGCGCAGCAGGCTGAGGTCAATTTTTGATTTTATCCTAGCGGGCCATGTGGGCGGCGGGCATACCACAAATTTCGCGCCTGTTTTGCTGTCATATTTTTCCGTTAATGCATGTAAAAATACAAACCGGCACGCCACTAGTGTAATTAGGTCAGTTGGCCGCGCGCCGCCCACGTAGCCTGCCGGTAAAGGATTTTCGCGCGCTTTTGCTCACGCGCTGTCAACATGTCGGATTCCGAAAGCGATCCAGATTATCAACCATCGTCATCAACGGGTTCATCGCAATCTGAATCAAGTTACGACGAAAGTTTGCTATTATGTGATGATGATATACCATCAAATGACCTGCAAGAACAATCGCCGACATCGGAATGGTATCTTCCTGATGGATCACGTCAAAAGCAGTTTCCACTGAATATACAACCAGGTATAAATGTTCCTCAAAATTGTAAGACGGAATTCGATTGTTTTCGATTGTTCCTCAACGACGAAATTATTGATCTTATGGTGCAAATGACCAATTCTTATGCCAACAAATCAAAATTGCTCAAAGTCGTTACACGTAACATGAGACTCGCTAAATGGACAGACTGTACTCCTGAAGAAATGTTCTCATTTTCAAATAATTTTTTTTGTCATTTTTTTTTAATTTTGTACGTAACACCCAATAAATGTGTGATTTCAATCAATTTTTCTTAATTTATTTTCAACCCAATGTAGTCATGTAAATAAAGTCCGATTTTCGTCAATTTTTTTTTCACTGGTAGGTTTTTGTCTATACTAATCGAAATAGTGGATTTTGACTCCTTATCAGGCACGCCAAAGGCAAGAAATCTATATGAATTTTTCGGGTCACAGCGGACCACACGGCCTGCTGATATAGTTTTCGACGTGTCCCGCCGGCATACCACATGGCCTGCCACAAAAGTTTTATAAAATCGACGGTGGCGTGCTGCGAAACGAATCGTTTGGGCCGCGCGCCGCCCACACGGCCTGCTGTTCTGGAAAATCGTTATATATGGGTGGCGTTGAGAGTGTGATACTAATCTTAAAACATACTTTTCAAATCTATAAAATCTTTACATATAATAAAACAGTAAAAAAAATGTGTCTGTACACTGTACATTAAATATATTTAAAAAAAATATATTTGGGGTGATGTTTCGGTTTTACATGATATTTGTTTTTCTTTGAAATATTTACGCCGAAAGTTTGTGTTCAACATGTGACCTCTGCCTATCTGAAAAAACTTATTGTTGGCGCAGATAGCTAAGATTACGTTATTTTTATAAATCCGGCAATCCCACCGGCAACAAACAAACACACAAACAAACCTACGCAGTCTGCTACCACCCTAGATAAGGTCCAGGGAACCTCCTAACCTAATTATAACTTAAATCTAAAACTCTAGGCGAATTACTCCGAATTACAACTTTGACAGAAAATTATTACTAGGACTTACCAGTAATATAGTCTTCAGGCAGCCTCGCCTGGCTTTCTTGTCGAGCCCGAAGTCCTCTTCGGGGGTGGCGACGGTTTGGGTCCCTCAACGGTTCCCAAGTCAGTGGTAAAGAAAATGGGTCCCTAGGCACCCACCCATGAGCTAATTTTCCCCAAACGAATACGTCGTATTTATAGCACCACTTCAAGACAACACAATAGATTTATCTTCTTCGCCGCCACTTCAAGACTAAGTACATAACCTAACAACGGAACGTGGCACGCGATGTCACTCGCTCCGATTTAAACACTTATCACCTTTATACGTCTAGTTTTTATTTATGGGCATCCACGCACAATAGGTTTTACAAACGTTTAAAAGTCAATTTACAAAACTTCCGTTCTAAACAGGCGATTTAACAAGCACATTTTTTAACCTCGACACATATACTGTTATTTACACATACGGCGAATTATTTCGGCTCCACGCCTTTCAAACAATTAACAAACAATTCAACAAGCAATAATTAGTTAATTTAGCGACACTTCTCCACGAAATTATACGCTTTTCAACAAAAACAAGATCACGCGTTCCACCGCGTTTACTTCGCCATGGGCACCGGCCGAACCAGTAACCCGACGGGCAGCCCACAAATAACTAAGATGGCGACGCCAGAGTGGCGCGGCGACACATAGACGCAGAGGCGAGGCTTACATAACTAACCTTTGCCCGCGCTTAGGAAGAGGAAATGCAGATGGCGCCCGCTTGTTAACAATTAGTACTTTTATTCAAAACACTTTTGTGGTTATTATGTAACCACTGTCCTACAAGCGTTTATCCATATAAATAAAGGCAAAACCATATTTACACATCAAATATTTTGTATGGTAGATAGATAGGTTCTTGGATCGAAGAATAAGCGATACCCTGGTGTCTTTTCCAGAGTCTTTTAACCACTACATCACAGAGACATTAATATTTATTAATCTTTTCAGATGAAGCGAAGTCTTCGTGACCCAGACATTGAAAAGGCCTTGACGAATTATCAGACGATGATGAGACATCAGTTAGTTCATCATTATTCAAATTAAAGAATTTTCCATTTATCACTAATGGTTTTATTATATTTGTTACATTGCGGGCCCTGGGCTCTGAAGCTTTGTAGCTGAATATACATACATACAAACAGACATACATACACACTTTGGCATTTATAATATTAGTGAGGATTCGACAATGCCGTTTATACCCAAAATTTTTAATACCTCGGGGTTACATTGATGTTTAAATAAGGTTTTATACAAAGAAACACACAAATCTTTCCTCTTTTTAATATAAGGCTTATATGTGGATTCACCTTTATTTTTTCCATACTTACATGTTGTGACCTAACTGGGCAGTGGTCAGATCTAATCCACATCATGTATTTTTTTAAAGGAAGATAAAAAATAATAGGATAGTAGGAATAAAAAAAAATAAGAAATTAGTTTTTTTATTATCATCACATCTACCATTATCTGTATATAAAGATAAAATAATCGCCAGGCCTGGCTTAGGGATAAATTTGCCTAGGAAATAAACTTGTATCTTATAACAAGGACGCGCCGGCCTCGCCGCCCGTCAGATTGCGCAGCTTGGCGAAAGTCAGCGTGCTTATTACCCTCATGGCCAGCACCAGGTCATAGCTGCACTCCAGCGTCTGCTTGATCTCAGCGCCCATCAGCGAGTCCATGCCGAGTTCGGCCAAGCTAGCAGACTCTGAGGTCTTGTTCAGGTTCTTGATGCCTGCGCAAACGAAAAGTTTGTCGGTTGGAGCGAATCGATTACAGAGAGCGAGGTCTGCGTAGGTGCGTTACTCACCCAGGATGTTGGCGACGGCGTGCACCGCGTCCTGCTGCGGCTGCGGGCCGGCGCGGCGCTTGTCGGCCAGCACCATGCAGGCGGCCACCGCGTGCGGCCGCGCCAGCAGCGCGCCGAGCGCCTCCATGCAGGACGCGATGCGCTGCGGCACCGTGCCGCCCACCTCCGAGGTGACGTTTTTCATCGTTTCCACAATCAGACCCACCTCGCCTGTGTGCACATTCCAATGTTCACATTATTATATAATGTCATTTGTTAACAAGTGACATTATATATACTAATAGCTTGTATTATGTATGAGGGTCGAGTGTAATCCCGTACCGATGGCTCCCCACTGCACGGCGAGCCCGGGCAGCCCGTCGGCCTGGCGCTGCTCGCAGATGCGCTCCATGACGGAGTTGGCGAACCCGTAGTTGGTCTGGCCGGTGATGCCGCGCCCGCACGCCACTGACGAGAACGCCACGAAGTAGTCCAGCTCGGGCGCCAGTTCGCGCGTCGCTACGTCCAGTGCCTTGGTGCCTGTAATAGCAAATCAATTGTAGCTTCATCTTCATGAATATAACCCAAGTATAAAAAGATACTATCAATGCAAGGAAGGAAGGAGTTACACATTATAACCTAAGTCAAATATATAAAATCGGGTTGGCGGTACCAGTAACTTGCCGAATACTGACCGTCCACTTTGGGTTTGGCGACGATCTTGAAGTCCGCGGGAGTCTGGTTCTCGAGGTAGCCGACCCGCAACACGGCGGCCAGGTTGAATACGCCGCCGATGGGCCCCAGCGCCGCCGCCTCGCGCAGCAGCTGCTCGGCGCCCGCCGCACTCGTCGCGTCACTCTTCGACACTACCACAGTCACGCCCTCCTCGCGCCATCTATAGCCATATAATACTGACTGCGATGAGGAAGTAACATTGCGAAACATTACGTTAAACACAACATGCTATCCGAAATAATTTAGCCTTAACAACTATTCGGCCTTGCAGATCACCAATAGGTCTATTGGTCGTGTATTCCCGTTGGCCCCATCGCCCGTCGTTCCAATGGGGCAAGCGGGAAATAATTAAAAATAAGTTCCCGTTGGTCCCATCCGCAACACAAATCAATGGGGCCAACGGGAATTTAATGAAATTATTACATTTAATTCCCGTTGGCCCCATAAAGTTGAAATTTCTAATGATTGACTTTATAAGAAGATTTCATTATTTATGGTTTTAACGTATATACTGGGGATCCATGAGCGAAGGGCGATATAACGAGAGCTATTTAATTTATTTGAAAGGAAACGACTCGACGTTCTTACATTATTTTTCTTTATTGACATGTTACTATGGTAACCTAATAGTGATGTATTCCACTTCTAGTGAGGGGAAATAATCTATACTCAACACCCCCTCTCAATTTCAAATCTTTTATAAAATTATTACATATAATATCGCAATCAATTTGAAATTGTATCTTAAAAATCCTAAACAAAAATTTAACATTCCTTTCGACAAATTACATTATATTACTTTCAACTCAGAAGTAAAGTATGAATGTTGATTATACGACAAAGCTTTTGTAAATATATCGGCTACATTTTTCTGACTTTCTACATATTTCATTATAAACAATTTCTTAGCAAGTACATCTTTTATAAAATGAGCTTTAATGTCTACATGCTTTGAACGTTTACTGTTTTCATAACTTTCAATAAGTTTCAAATTACTTTGGTTATCTATGAGTAATAACGTGTGATCAACTTTGGAATCGAGATCAGACAATACACCCTGTAAATTTACTAATTCACAGACTGCTTGAGCCGCCGCTATATACTCCGCCTCAGCCGTTGAAAGAGCAACACAACCTTGCTTTTTAGAAAACCATGAAACTAATTTGCCACAATAAAATACTGCACAACCACTAGTACTTTTCCTATCTGTCTTATCGGAAGCCCAGTCTGAATCCGAAAACGTTGTTAAATCTTTACTTTCTTGTCTTGAATACATTAAACCCAAATTTTTGGTACCCTTTAGATAACGAAGAATTCTTTTCCCTGCTTTCCAAAGACTTTCAGTCGGCTTATCCAGAAAACGACTTAAATATGACACTGCAAATGTCACATCTGGTCTTGTATTAGATGACACAAATAACAACGGCCCTGTGAGTTCCTTATATGGTACATTAATAATTTCTTCCTTTTCATTAGCATTAAATCCAACTTCCATAGGTGTTTTCGCTTCTCTACAATCTGTCATTTTAAATTTTTCTAACATTTTCTCAATATATGTCGTTTGACTTATTTTTATTCCATTCTCGATTTTCTCTATTTCCATGCCTAAAAATTTATTTATCTCACCTAATTCTTTTGTATTGAATTCTTGACTTAATACCTTTCTTATTTTCGCAACTTCTTCTGATCTTCCAGTTAACAGGATATCATCTACAAATACAAGTAACTTCACTCCTTCTTTATAATATAAACAAAAATCATATCCAGATCTTTTCATGCCTGCTTCTAACATAACTTTATTAAATTGTTTGTTCCAACATTTAGGACTTTCCTTCAGTCCATAAAGACTTCGTCTCAGTTTTAAAACTTTGTTTCCCTTAACGTTTATTCCTTTTGGTATTTTTATAAACACATCCCCCTCTAAAAATCCATTTAGGAATGCTGTTGGCACATCTAACTGATATACTGGTGTATCTTCTTCCACGGAATGTGCCAAGAATGTTCTGACAGTTGCCATTCTTGCTACTGGCGAATAATTGGTTTCATAATATTTATCTGGTATTTGAAAACCTCTTACAACTAATCTTGCTTTTTTAAGTCCATTTTCTTTAATAGTAAATATCCATCTTGTGTCAATCGCTTTAATTCCTTTGTTGTTTTCTACTACTGTCCACGTTTCCAATTTTTCCAAGGATTCTACTTCTTTATTTATAGCTTTTCTCCATTCTTCATCTTTAATTGCATCTTCATAGCTCTGTGGTATTTCCTCTTGAGAACTTGACATTAAACAAAATGCTGTCAGTGATTCATATTCCTGCAAGTATGTAGATTTCTTTATAATTCTTCCATATCTACTTCGTCGTATTCCATCTTCTTCTGCTGTATCTTCCTCTCCTTCTTCTACAATATTTTCATCTACATTTTGTATTTTAGTTCGTATTGGTTGTCCATAAATTCGTTTTTCCTTTCGTTCTTCCTCTTCTTCTTGTTTCTTTTCAGGTAAGCTTTCACTTTCTTTATCATTTTCTATTATATATTTCCTTTCAATTAGATCTTCTTTCTCCTTTTCTTCATACACAGTTTTAGTCTCATCAAAGATAACGTCTGTAGATAAAACAATTTTATTATTCTCAGGATCCCATAATCTATAACCAGAACCTGTATATCCCATCATAAACATTGGCTTCGCTCTAATATCCAACTTTCCAGGTTTCGGTATTGTCACTTTCCACGCCTTAGAACCAAATACTTTCATTCTATTTAAACCTGTATTACTTCCATGCCAAATCATTGCTGGTGTCTTATAATTTAATACTCTACTTGGACATCTGTTTAATTCAAAAGCTGAGCAAGAAATTGCTTCTCCCCATAACTCTTTGGGTAATTTTGATTCCGCAAATTTTGTTCGTGTTCTATCTAATAAAGTTCTGTTCATTCGCTCACTTGTTCCATTCTGCATTGGTGTATACGGATTTGTATACTGGATTTCAATTCCCTTGTTTCGGCAATAGGTTTTGAAAAAATTTGAAGTAAACTCACCTCCATTATCTAATCTTAACCTCTTAGTTTTGTATCCCTTCTGTGTCTTCAAGTTTTTGATGTAATCAATTAAATTTTTTTCAGCTTCACTCTTCTGTATTAATAATCTCACTATCACAAAATGTGAAAAATCATCAATTATTACTTGAAAATATTTTTCCCCTTTTTCTGCGTTGGCGGTTGCTATTGGCCCACATACATCTGAATAGATAAGATCACCAATCTGTCTAGATTTTCTACAAGTCTCCCTGAATACTCTTCTAGTACTCTTACCTTCGATACACGCCTCACATTTTTTAGATGAAACTGGCAAGCCTAAAATTTTCAAATTTTGTCTATTCAAATGACCTAATCTCCTATGCCAAAGTGTATTATCCAAATCTTTGCTAATCAAACATTTACTTAAAGCTAATTGAAATTCAATACGATATAATCGCGCATTCAAAGTACCCTGAACTTCGTATTTATCTTTACAAATGAATACCTCTTTTTCACTAAATATTATTTCAAAACCTTTCGAAGTTAATTTTCTAACAGATAACAAATTATAAGAAATGTTTTCTACTATTAAACATTCAATTGTAATATATACATTTTTCCACATTACCTTTAGTTTACCTCTTTGTTTACTTACTAAATGTTCACCATCAGCTACATAAATTTTTATTTCATTACATTCTTTAATATCAGTCATAAAACTTTTGTAATAATCTTTTACTAAATGTTCTGTTGCTCCCGAATCGATAACAAAACTAATATTACCTGAATCTACACATTTTGAACTACTTGCTTCTTCTCCTTCAAATGCCGTAAATGAAAACTCAGGTGTCTCTTCCACAGCACAATTTGCTCTCGTCCCTCGTCCTCGCGACTGTCTATACTGCCTCGTTCCTTGGCCTCTTCGATATCCTCTTTGTGACGAATGTCCTCTTTGCCACGAATTGTCCCTTCTGGGGTTTCCTTCCTTCTTCTTACATTCATATGACTTATGTCCTTCCATTCCACAGGTATAACAATTAAAACTTTTCTCAGTTGTTGAGTTTTCTGATCTATTAGTTAATTTTAATTCTGCATCTAACAGCCTTGACTTCACAAAATCTATGTTAACATTACTCATCGTTTCAATAGCTGTGATAACATTTTCATACTCCGGTGGCATTGCTGGGTAAGTAATATAAGACAGAACAACAATATATATATTATTTTGAATAAATACCAACGAAATGTATAATTTTGGTCGGTATAATTATCAAGAAAGATAAAAATCGTAAATCATACTTTTCTAACCCATAAAATCGTTTAAATAATAATTATTTAACCTAACAAACCTTTCGTATACATTTAAAGTCGTATAAAATTCTTGAAATCTATTTACGTTACGTATAATAAACTTTCTATAGATATATTATTAAGCATAATAATCATTGCGTATATAAATCGATTAGTAGAAGATTCTTTATATATAATCATCATTAGATATAACAAACTTTTGATATAGCGCCTGGCAGTATGTTGCGGATAATTTTATTAAGACAAGCCAATGCAGGTGGGTTAAAAATAATATATTAAGATGTCGCAATCACATATTTTAATTACTGATTACGTATTAACATTAATAGATAATTTCCTTCCTCAAATATTTCGTTTGTTAGCCATAAATAAAAAATAAGTGCAAAACGTTTAAAAGTACGAAATAGTGTTATTTGTGAACTCTTATAATGTGATACTCTTACAATGAAAATAGACAAAACTATAATAAGTGAAATTAAATCTATATCATACATATAATAAAACAGTAAAAAATTGTCTGTACATTAGATATATTTCAAAAAAAATATTAGGTCGAAGGAGATATAGTAATGGAGTAAGAATTAAAAAAAAGTCTGTCTGTTTGTCTATGTGTCTGTTTGTCTGTTATTACACGCTAATCTCCGGAAATGCTGGACGGATTCAAATTAAACTTTTTTAGTTATATAGCTGTAAGCCTGGGCAACATACAGGGTATAAATAATTTTGGAAGAACACCTGATGCAGAACTATACTGGTCTAGCTAAACTATAAGAGATATAAAAATGGTGCCTTAGTAAAAGTTATTCAGCCTGATGAGCATTTTCAAGAGACATAAAGTCCACGCGAGCGAAGTCGCGGGCTTCGGTTCGTAAAAAATAAGTTGGTTATTTTTTTATTTCTTTTATACCTTGGGCCTGGGGCGAAAAATTTGGTTACACATTCAAAATGCGCGCGCATTTTGTATGTGTAACCAAATTTTTAATACCTTGGGGCTTGGGCGGAAAATTTGGTTACACGTACAAAATGCGCGCGCATTTTGTACGTGTAACCAAATTTTTCATATCTTGGGGCTTGGGCGGAAAATTTTGGTTACACATACAAAATGCGCGCGCATTTTGTATGTGTAACCAAATTTTTTATACCTTGAGGCTTGAGTGAAAAATTTGTTTTCATAGCTTGGCTATTGGCAAGATTTTTTTGTTAATAAAAAAATTAGTTAGTTTTTGTAGCCTTTATGTTATGACTTTTTTTTTACTATTTTCTAGTCAGATTTTTTACTAATCTAATCGTTTACTGACAAATTTAGATATTTTATTTTTATGTTTGCCCCCACTTTTGGGTATCTTATTCACAGTTTCTTTTATGTTATAAAATATCTTAATGGACATTGCCTACTTCTTTGTTTAATCTTTGCACATTTATAAACCTACCCTATACCTTGAGTTTTTTTTTTATAATAAATTTAAATTATTTTCGTCTGCCTGTCTATACTTTTTAGATGGTATGGTTTTTAAGTCATATATCTTCTAAACAATATGATTTTGATAGTTATATGTTTTGAATGATATGTCTTTTCAACAATATACTTTTTGTCCTGTATACCGCACAAGTTGTATAACAGGTGATGTTTAGTGTACATAAACGTTATATAAATGATTTTATGCTTTTTAAAATGAAAATGTAATGAATATTATAGCTATTAAAAATATATACCTTAATGATTATGTCAAATTAACATTATATCTTATGAACGTTATTAAAATGTAAATATATAAAATGTAATTATATCAAGCAATACGCACCCGGCATTGCTGCCAATAAGTAACATAGTTTATCCTCTTCCTCTATTTTACAGTTAATCGCAACCAACTGTCCTACGAGACTATCAAATTCAATGAAAAAATCTTGTAGGTTTGTTCCAAATTTACATTTCAGATTAATTAGTTTTCTTCTTAGATGGAGCTTATTCGATACACTTCTTCTATTAAATTAGTTTTCCAGTTTTACCAACATATCTACTGCTGTCGTGCTCTGTTTTACGATTTCTAGATATTTATCGCTAAGACATTGCACAATTAAACATTTTGCTTTACTGTCTGCCTTTTTAAAATTTTCATCCTCATCGTCACCTTTTGTACGATTTCGATCTATCGTATGATATACATCTTTTTCTTGTAAAATTAGTTCTAGTCTAAATTTCCAGTTTGGAAATGACTCACCCTCCTTTAGGATGGGTAAATTCGCAATTTTATCCATTTTTTGTAAAATTTTCTACTCACGCTTCATTTGTTTCGCCAACCGACCGCAGCCGGTTATCCAACCAATTTTCTGGTCTTCACTATATTTTTCGGCTTTGTAGATCTCCGGTGCGCAGTGTGCGCAGTGGCGCAGTGGAAGCGTGCTACTGGGGATCCATGAGCGAAGGGCGATATAACGAGAGCTATTTAATTTATTTGAAAGGAAACGACTCGACGTTCTTACATTATTTTTCTTTATTGACATGTTACTATGGTAACCTAATAGTGATGTATTCCACTTCTAGTGAGGGGAAATAATCTATACTCAACAGTATATTCAAACAAAAACTCCGATGTATCTCAAAACTAAGTTCCATTTTCTAGTTAATACTCATCTTAGAGATCTTCGTTTGTCCAATAATCTCCTTCTAGATATGCCTCGCTGCCGGAGTGGGTTTCTTAAACATTCATTCACCAAACAAGCCGTGATTCTTTGGAACGCCCTTCCTGTTGGTATTCGCAAAGCCCCTAGTCGCTAGTCGTTTAAGAGTGCTGTACGCGCATATTATCTTCACAAACTGCCATAGAGTTTTATTAATATTGGTGTAGTTTATGTATGGTTTATAAAGATAACCTATTTATGTATATTGTATGTAGGTTTATTAATACATTAAATTATATTATTTATCTTATGTATGTGTATATATTCATATGTAGATTTATTGTAAAGTTTGTTCCAATTACTACTCTCGCCCAAAATTTGCTTTTATCAGCACCATCTGTAGGTTGACTGGTAGAAAAGGCCTTGGGCCTTAAGTCCGCCTGTTACATTTTTGTAATAAAGTTAAATAAATAAAAAATAAAAAAAAATATTGTGCTGTTATTTAGTTAGAAGTCGAAATAATGATTTCTTCTTTTTAGGGTTCCGTACCCAAAGGGTAAAAACGGGACCCTATTACTAAGACTTCGCTGTCTGTCCGTCTGTCTGTCATCAGGCTGTATCTCGGCTGGTCCCATAATGGGACGAAAATCATGGGGCCAACGGGAATACACGCTATTGGTGATCTGCAAGGCCGAATAGCCAAAAACCAATGCGGAAATACTCGTCCTAATTACTCATTGCATGAGATAACATGAGATAAATAGGACCACTGCATCTCTTCCTGTGGATGTCGTAAAAGGAGACTAAATTTATGCGGCCAAGTAACTGCATTACGAAAGATATTCTTCAAACTGCTGGATCGATTTTTATTAAACATTAGGTAACTTGCTTTTACGTAAAAAAATTGAAATCGGTCCAGAAAACAAAATAATGATACTTAACACATTGTTGGACACACTACGTCTACAGACGCACATCAATTGTTATTTCTATTGTGTCTGGGTGAGTGTCCAACAATGTGTTAAGTAGTATGAATGTCGCAGCCATCTGGTTAAATTAGCTATCCAACTGGACGCCAAGCCCGGACATTAAAACCAGGCATCTAATTGGATGCATAGGCCGACAGTTCATTAAACTAGAATCACTCAACGTTTAACCACTTAGCGTATTGAAAGTCAGCCCTTTGTATACGACTGACCAAGATTCAGCCAAGTGATTCAAAGATTTTTTCCACTGCGGCGTAGTAGCGCACCAAAACAAATATGGCGTCATCAACTCAAACAGCTGGTGTGACTGTGAATGTTATTTTGCATTCATAAATCTCATCAAAAGTCCTTTTTCTTATATTTCACTATTACTAGTTACTAAGTGGTAGGTAAAAGTAAACAGTAGTCGTCAGTAATAGCTATGTGAATGGTTAACCCTAACCACATATCACATCTTCATCAATACATATCCAATTAATTTAACTAAATTAGGTACTATACTAACTACAGCCATCCAGCCATCTAGTTAAACGTTGCGTTCAATGACTTGGCTAGATATCATTCAGCCATTTAGCAGATGGCTGCGACATGATTAACACACAGGACTTTTAAAATTATGTTCTCCACGGTTCACGTCAGAAAAGAATCTTAGTTTCGTAATAATCAGTAGTAGATGGAGAGCCGGCTACAGAAATAAGTATACAATTTATAGAGCAACGAAATCCCTCTAGTTAGTATGCCATACTATCATTATTTATTAATTCGAGCGCCTGGCAGCTTTTCAGTGATGGTTGTGAGAGTGGATGGGCAACCAAGGGGTTTCAAAATCAATTGAAGGTATAAAATTTATAGAGCTCTGAGTTTGGTGTGATATAATAGCTAATTATATATTTAATTCGAATTTAATAATGCCAGGCGTTTTAACTGGGGGAAAAGTTGTATGTTTTTGAAGTTTTAAAAGAAGTTTCTAGATAAATCTAGACTAAATGGAAAAGAAACGTATTTTCTTTTCCATTTAGTCTAGATTTATCAACACAACATGCTGGACCGAAAATGAGTGAGAGAGAAGGCGATAGAAAATTAGTGATTTGAGTTTGGAACTTTGATGCGATTTTGTTCGCATTCGGGGACCTAAGCCAATTTGGAAGTAAAATCCGAAGAAGGAAGAAGAAACCTACCTATCCTCAATGTACCTATGTACTCAATGTTCTTACTTTGTTTGTTTCTGTGTTTGTATTTTGTGTACATGAATTTTGTATATATATATGTCGCAGACTAGGGTATTGTGTCGTGCAGAGGCCTGAGCGGGATCGGCTTATGACATCTAGGTTGATGTGAACTAGCCACTTGGTTACTTACAGTACGAAATCAGGCTAATGTCAGGATGACAACTTACTTACAATCACATCACCTTATGGATGTCGCCGCAAGAGAGACCTTACGTGGGTATCATAAAAATGTGACGATAATTCAACGCCCCGCCACGCGTTGACCATGAACTCAACCACATTAGTAAAACTAGTTCTCCGGCCCAACACAGGGATTGAATCTGTGTCATCATCAGGGCTTATCGTCAAGCTGAAATAGACTACCATTGTAATAGATCGGTTTACCAATCCACATCTATTACAATAATCACAATTAAAATTAGTCAGGCCCACCACTAAACACAGAAATCATAAGAGAGCCATGCATGCACTGTTGAGTACAGATTACTTCCCCTCACTACAACTGTATCACATCATTATAGGTTACCATAGTAACTTATCAATAAAGAAAATAATGTAAGAACGATGGAGTCCTTTCCTTTCCTAATAAAATAAATAGCTCTCGATATCTCGCCCTTCGCTAATGGATTCCCAGTATGTATGATGATGTCTGTGATTAAACGAGATTGAATAACTGTCCTTTTGTGTAGCTAGGAGTCCTAATGACCGGGTAGTCGGCCACGGCTGCCGCACATCGTAGTTAACCACTTTCTCCTTGCACTTTGTAATTACGTCCTAGCCTTATGATCATACATAGCACATAGGTCAAGCATTATAGAAATTGTATGACGCGCAAGCCATTCTCCATTCCGATTCCTATTTTCTTTGTGAATGATTGATAGTCCTGACTCCTGACACTGACAAGTGACAGCTGTCGCTGCGTCCGCCAGCAACAAGCCGCGCTCCTATTGCTCAAGCCGATGCGCCCCTATTGGACGCGCGATAACAGGCATTCGAATAGTTGCATCATTGCTTCGCGCTCGCATACGATACGTTTGGATATTGTGTGGAAATAAATAATAATTAAAGAAAACTAAATTCCAACTCCCCGACATATATATATATATATATATATATATATATATATATATATATATAGTATATATATACAAAATTAATTTATATATATATGTAAAGAAAAAATATATTGTTTCTTTACTAACCTTTGTCTGGGCAAACATCGCGCGATGCTCAATTTGAATTTGCCGCGCTCCGTGTTATCACTGCTGTTAGTTCAATATAGAGGGTACCCTACATATTTACTAGGTAGCAATAATTTATAAATCATATATGATGCGGGTAGAAGTGTATCGAAGTAAAAGTTATGATAAAGGTGATAAGTAATACGTATGGATTGTGAATTTAAATAAAATATTATCTCTAGGAAAAGACGTGCAGTGAAAGAATAAACCTTATTGTCGTTTCTTTGTTTACAGGTAGATATTGTGGTTATTTGTTTATTTGTGCGTTTGAATACTAATAAGTGAACTTGTAATTACTAACAAAATAAAATCTTTGTTTACAGAGCAACACAATAGTTTATTTCCCCTTTTAAAAAGGAAAGATCTTATAAAACGACAATTTGTTTACAAAATGGAGAAACTTCAATTCAAGTTTACATTACTGCCTGGGAGTGACGGAAAATCAAATATTTATTCCATAATCTCAATTGCCACGCAGGATAACAAGGTATATGCAATACCAGAAGAATTACAAGCGGCTGGCCACCATAAAGAGATTGTGAAAACGTCTGCTTACAGTAAAGTAAATCTGGAAACACAAAGGAGAAAATTCAAATTGGGCCCAAAGTCAAAGTTCGAGCTGTCAGGCGGCCATGAAGTCAATAGTTAGTACTACTAATGGCGATCATTTGTTAGTATGGCATGAAACCTGTGGGGTTATTCCACAACTTTTTATTTCCATTTAAAGATTTATTTCTTTTATACTTTTTTCCCAAGTGCCGGCCAGATTCCGGCGATGCACTAGGTTGTTAGCATTAGTGACGGTGAGCAATTATTACTATGACATTAAAAGTGTAGGGTTATTCCACAACGATTTATGGGCTTTTGAAAAGTGAACTTTTCACACATTTAAAAAAAAAGTGCCGGCCAGAAGGCGGCCACAATTCCAATTGTTAGCATTACTAATGGCGATCATTTGTTAGTATGGCATGAAACCTGTGGGGTTATTTCACAACTTTTTATTTCCATTTAAAGATTTATTTCTTTCATTCTTTTTTCCCAAGTGCCGGCCAGTCTCCGGCTATGTACTAGGTTGTTAGCATTAGTGACGGTGAGCAATTATTACTATGACATTAAAAGTGTAGGGTTATTCCACAACGATTTATGGGCTTTTGAAAAGTGAACTTTTCATACATTTAAAAAAAAAGTGCCGGCCAGAAGGCGGCCACAATTTCAATTGTTAGCATTACTAATAGCGATCATTTGTTAGTATGGCATGAAACCTGTGGGGTTATTCCACAACTTTTTATTTCCAATTAAACATTTATTTCTTTCATACTTTTTTTCCAAGTGCCGGCCAGTCTCCGGCAATGCACTAGGTTGTTAGCACTAGTGACGGTGAGCAATTATTACTATGGCATTAAAAGTGTAGGGTTATTCCACAATGATTTATGGGCTTTTGAAAAGTGAACTTTTCACACATTTAAAAAAAAAGTGCCGGCCAGAAGGCGGCCACAATTCCAATTGTTAGCATTACTAATGGCGATCATTTGTTAGTATGGCATGAAACCTGTGGGGTTATTCCATAACTTTTTATTTCCATTTAAAGACATATTTTCAAAAGCCCATAAATCGTTGTGGAATAACCCTACACTTTTAATGTCATAGTAATAATTGCTCACCGTCACTAATGCTAACAACCTAGTGCATCGCCGGAATCTGGCCGGCACTTGGGAAAAAAGTATGAAAGAAATAAATCTTTAAATGGAAATAAAAAGTTGTGGAATAACCCCACAGGTTTCATGCCATACTAACAAATGATCGCCATTAGTAATGCTAACAATTGGAATTGTGGCCGCCTTCTGGCCGGCACTTTTTTTTTAAATGTGTGAAAAGTTCACTTTTCAAAAGCCCATAAATCGTTGTGGAATAACCCTACACTTTTAATGCCATAGTAATAATTGCTCACCGTCACTAGTGCTAACAACCTAGTGCATCGCCGGAGACTGGCCGGCACTTGGAAAAAAAGTATGAAAGAAATAAATCTTTAATTGGAAATAAAAAGTTGTGGAATAACCCCACAGGTTTCATGCCATACTAACAAATGATCGCCATTAGTAGTACTAACAATAGAAATCTTGGCCGCCTCCATAGCCAGAGTTTGACATGTGGACCCAAAAATGTATGGCGCCTGAATGGTCTCCTTTTGTGAAACATTCGCGAACAAGGGATGGAACCCAGTCACTTATGCATTGTTATTTAAATACAAAGATGGTTCTTTACTGGAGTATGCTATAAAAAAAGAAAAACTTTTGCTCGAGATGAGAACATCAATTGATACAGGTACTTTGATAAACTTAATTGCATCTGGTTTACCAGAATTCATACTTAACAGAACTAATAGAGAGACATTAAAGGAAACAATGGATTTGTTCAATGAGGTGAACAAGCACGAACACATGGTAAATAAAAAAAGCTTCCTGGCTAAGAGAAACTATGGAAATTACAAGGCCAATGTTAAAAACGAAGTGAAAAATCCATGTAAGATATGTGAAAAGTTGAATAAGGGCTCACGTTACCACCCTGAAACTTTATGCTGGTTTAAACCAAAAGAAGATGATAAAATAAAGAAAAATTCAATTGGACATGTCAACAACTCAGTAATAGAAGCAGAGTTGAACGAAACCGATCAAAAAAACTAATAGTAACACCATTAATAACAGTCAAGCTACTTATAAATGATAAATTAGAAATTAGTGGAATTTACGATTCCGGTTCCAACGTTTCTTTGATAAACTCCAAATTATTAAAATTAAATAAAAAGGCAAACAATACTAATGAAGCCGATTTAATAATTTTTTTTTTTTTTTTCCATATGTTAACGTATCTATATTGTAAATAAACACGCTAATAATATTACGATCTAGCCTAAACTCAGACTAATGAGTAATTTTACATTGACCTAGTTTTATAAAGTACTTATTTTATAAGAATGTGTCCATCGGCACTTTTCTTACTGTCTCTATTAAGGGGAAGGCACTATGTTCGTGTGTCTTTTGTTTTCATTGTCACTATTTTTCACTATTATACACATGTGTCACTGCTACACTAGTTCGAACGGTTTAGTTCTTTTAAGTCTTCGCACAATGTCTGTGTTGTCGAGGAGCTGGATCGCCTCAACGTTCACATGGTGAAGCAACCTAAACTCGTGTGCTTCGGCGTACTTTTTTATAATTTTGTCAACGAACTGTATATTAAGGTCCCGGTGTAGATCGTCGTTTCTTACATACCACGGAGCGTTAACAATATCCCGTAGCACTTTATTTTGGAATCGTTGGATGATATCGATGTTGCTTTGTTTGGTACAGCCCCACAGCTGTATGCCATAAGTCCATACTGGCATAAGGACTTGTTTATACAAGAGTAGTTTATTTTTAATTGACAAGGTAGAGTGTCTTCCGAGCAACCATTGCATTTTCTGATACCGTATGTCAAGTTCTCCTCTTTTTTTCTTGACATGAGCTTTCCAGCGCAACTTTGCGTCAAGTGTCATACCTAAATACTTTGCTGTGTCTTCGTATGGTATTTGTTTTTCATTTATGTATACAGGGTGGTATTTGTCTTGCTTGTTTGTAAAGTTCACGTGAATTGATTTTGATTCATTAAGTTTGATTCTCCATCGTTTTGTCCAGTTTTGAACTTTATTAACAGCTACTTGAACCTTTTTTGCAGCTTCCGCATGGGTACTTCCGACTGCCATTATAGCCGTGTCATCGGCAAAAGTCGCAATAGTGTTGTTTTCTAGAATTGGAATATCACAGGTGTATAGAAGGTACAGGACCGGACCCAAAACACTTCCCTGAGGTACTCCAGCTTTTATTTTCTTAAGTTCGGAATAAGCATTTTCTTGCCGCACTCTGAAAACTCTATCTGATAAATATGATGTTATAATGTCAACATAGTATAATAACAATTAATGGTGTTAAAAAAACCAGTGGTTTGACAAACTTGAAAATAAAAATGTTTGATATAGAAAAACAAGTTGTTGTTTATATTATAGATGAAAAAAAAATTAATTATGAATTTTTGATCGGATTAGACTTAATAAAAGTATTCAAATTGATCCAAACTGATGATTTGAAAGTTATTCAGAAACAGTGTCCAAATAATACAAATTTGGAAAGGCGGAAAAAAATTTATATAAATGGTAATGACACAATAAGAAATGGAGAAGATAACAAAAATATCCTAAAAGAATACAAAGTAAATTTCAATGAACATGTAAAAGAGGAAGATTTTAAAATAAGAATTAATCATTTAGATGAAGAAAAAAAAGAAAAAATAAATGAACTTATCAGAAAAAATAAATCAGTTTTTGCAAAAGATAAATACGACGTAGGAACTGTAAATGGATATGAAGCAAGAATAGACTTATTGATAGAAAAATACTGCAGCAAAAGGCCATATAGATGCAACATAGAAGATAAAAAAGAAATAGAACAACAAATAGAGCAATTGCTAAATAACAAGCTAATAGAAGAATCCTACAGTCCATTCGCAGCACCTGTAACGTTGGCGTTTAAAAAAGAAGAAAATAAGAAGTCCAGACTATGTATAGACTTCAGAGACTTGAATAAAATAGTAGTACCTCAAGCTCAACCGTTCCCTTTGATTGAAGACTTAATGATAAAGACAAGGAATTGCAAATTTTTTTCAACACTAGACATAATTTCTGCGTTTTGGTCTATACCTTTACGTATAGAAGACAGAAAGAAAACAGGCTTCGTGACACAAGAGGGACATTTTCAATGGACTTGCTTACCGTTTGGACTAAAAACGTCACTGGCTATTTTTCAAAGAATACTCAGTAACATATTGAGAAAATATAAACTTACTCACTTTGCCGTTAATTATATTGATGACATATTGATTTTTTCTAGAACTTTCGATGAGCATATAAATCATCTGACCCAATTACTGGAAGCCATACAAAAGGAAGGATTCAGACTAAAATTTACAAAATGCTCATTTGCATCAGACTCTGTTAAATACTTGGGGCATATAATTCAGAATAATGCCGTCAAACCTGTAAAGGACAATTTGATTTCTATAAAAAAATTCCCAATCCCAAAAACTCAAAAACAAATACGACAGTTTCTGGGAAAAAACAATTTCTACCATGAATACATACCAAGGAGTGCTATAATATTAGATCTATTGCATAATTTACTCAGAAAGGATAAAAAATTCATTTGGTCTGTAGAATGTCAAAAATCTTTTGAGATGATAAAAAGTCTCCTGTGCTCTCAACCAATATTGGAAATTTTTGACCGAGATTTACCAATCAATATTTACACAGACGCTTCTATAGAAGGTGTTGGCGCTGTTTTGAAACAGAAACAACTCGATGGAAAAGAAAAACCAGTGGCATATTTTTCGAAAAAACTAAATGAAACTCAGAAAAAGAAAAAAGCAATATATCTAGAATGTTTAACTATTAAAGAAGCATTAAGATACTGGCAATATTGGTTATTAGGTAAATCATTTACAGTTTATACAGACCACAAACCGCTGGAAAACATGAATTTGAAATCAAGAACCGATGAAGAACTGGGTGATTTAATGTATTATCTATCACAATATGAATTTAAAATAAAATACGCTCCTGGTAAAAAAAATCTAGAAGCGGACTGCTTAAGCAGAAATCCAGTGTTGGATTCAAATGAAAACATGGATGAGCAATTAAAAATAGTGAACTTAATAAAATTAGAAGATATTTTAACAGACCAAGAGAGCAATAAAAAAATAATCAATAATAAAAATAAATTTATTAAAAAACAAAGTGTGTACTTTAAGAAGATCGGAGAAAAAGAGAAAATAGTTATATCGGAAGAATTCAGTTCAAAGTTGTTGAGAAAAATACATGAAGACATGTGCCATATTGGAATTGGACAAATGCAAAAAATGGTTAGTGCGTTCTACTCAACAAAAAATTTATCAGAGAAAATAAAAAGAGTTTGTAGAAACTGTGAGACTTGTATCAAAAACAAATCAAGAGGACAAGATAAATTTGGATTTATGTCTCATTTAGGACCGGCTACCAGGCCTTTTGAGATAATCTCTTTAGACACAATTGGAGGTTTTGGAGGTACAAGATCAACAAAGAGATACCTTCACTTATTAGTGGATCATTTTACCAGATACGCATTTATTCTTACATCAAAGACACAGACAGCAAATGATTTCATAAAATTAGTCATATGTATGTTTCTCACAGACCAATACCCGGGAATTAATTCAAATGAATTCAAAAAAATTTTGAGTGACAAACAAATACCTATTGTATTCACAGCAGTAAACGCACCATTCTCTAATGGTTTAAACGAAAGGCTTAATCAAACATTGGTGAACAAAATTAGATACAGAATCAACGAAAGCGAAAAGAAAAGGGCTTGGACAACCATAGCTCAAGAATGCGTACATAAATACAATCAAACTGATCACTCTGTTACGGGCTTTTCACCAACTTATCTTTTATATGGTACAAAGGAAACCATCTTACCAAATGAATTAAAACAAGATATATCACATAATGAATGGATAAGGGACAAAAGAATTGCATTTGAGAATACAAAAAAATCACATAATTACAACAAAAGATCATTCGACAAAAATCGGAAACACTGGGACTTTAGTGTGGGAGATATGGTGTATGTCGAAAATGGAAATAGATTGAATAGAAAGAAATTAGACGAAGTGAAAATTGGACCTTACAAGATTATTGAAAAAGTATCTAAATCTATATACAGAATAGATACAGGTCACAAGAAAACGGAATCAAACCTATTTCACATCACAAAACTTATTCCTGTCCCTATATTAGAAGAAAACCTAGAAGGAAATACAGCATGAACAGAATTTACAGAAAAAGATCGCAGATTTTTTCTTTTCCAAGGGGGGGAGATGTAAAGAAAAAATATATTGTTTCTTTACTAACCTTTGTCTGGGAAAACATCGCGCGATGCTCAATTTGAATTTGCCGCGCTCCGTGTTATCACTGCTGTTAGTTCAATATAGAGGGTACCCTACATATTTACTAGGTAGCAATAATTTATAAATCATATATGATGCGGGTAGAAGTGTATCGAAGGAAAAGTTATGATAAAGGTGATAAGTAATACGTATGGATTGTGAATTTAAATAAAATATTATCTCTAGGAAAAGACGTGCAGTGAAAGAATAAACCTTATTGTCGTTTCTTTGTTTACAGGTAGATATTGTGGTTATTTGTTTATTTGTGCGTTTGAATACTAATAAGTGAACTTGTAATTACTAACAAAATAAAATCTTTGTTTACAGAGCAACACAATAGTTTATTTCCCCTTTTAAAAAGGAAAGATCTTATATATATATATATATAATATATATGTCGCAGTTGGATTGTATAATCCGCTGTTATTCAAAAACTCTAGCTGTTTGGCATTACAGCTCGGTTTTGTAATATAGCTGAAAATTATTCAGCTAAATCGTCCAATGTGTTACGTTTAACAAACTAGCTAACGTAAGATTGTAGAACGATTAGTTCGGAATTCTGCCACTTGTGGGTCTTGTGGCTTGTGAAGTGTCAGTGTCATAACAACAAATATGGCCTCCGATAAAGTAAATTCTTCGCCGCGTTCCGGGACTAAGCTGTTTTTATCGAGAGACATCGGGGGCATCGTTTTGTGATTTCGGAGTGCAAAAGATTGAAAAGAATAAAGCAGATCTTTAGCTTGGATCCCATATTGTTAATTCGACGCCCGCCTTCCGGCAAGATGGAATATTCACGTGAATCAATTGGCCGTAAGAAATCGCTGCGCCATTGAATTGTCGGGTTTACAAAATTTCTATATTTCTAATCCAATTTCATGGAGCTGATTATCATTTTTTATTGGTGTTTTATGATGTTGGAGACTGAATTATTTAGTAAGGAGTTAAATTGAGGTTTTATTTCCATCCCACAAGTAATATAAAAATAATAAAAAACAACTATTGTCTCCTCATATATTATTTCGTTTGGTAACACAGTTTTAATTAATAATAGTAACCCTGTATGCCATCTCAACGACAATCGAGCTGAACTATTTTCAGCTGTTTTACAAAACCGAGCTGTATTGCCAAACAGCTAGAGTTTTTGAATAATAACGGATTATACAATTCAACTGCGACATATATATAAATACGAAAAAGAAAGTAAAAGTGAAATGAAGTAGTGACTAAGAAATGAAGTGTGGTAAAAGTGAAGTGTAGTAGTGAGTGAAGTGAAGTGTTCAGTGCAGTAAAAATACGCGCGAGTGACAATGAAGTGAAGTTTCCGCGCGTGACAGTGAAGTGATGTATCCCACGCGCAAGACAGTGCAGTGACGTTTCCGCGTACGTACCAGTGCAGTATCGTGGCAAGAGGAAAGTACACTGTCTGTTGTAGGTACCCACTTGAATTGTAAATAAAGGCACTATTCGATTGTCGTTTTCTTTCCTATCCCCAACAAACTCTCGCGACAGTACTCTGTATCAACATGTACAAGAAACTTTTAATAAAGGTTGTTTAAAAGATTAATTACCGGCAGACGCACCACGCCTGGTAGCCAGTGCGCACGCCGCTGCGAGAGTTGAGCAGCAGCTTGGTAGCGCCGCGCTTGATCAGCCAGTGGCCCAACTGCAGCCCGAAACCGCCCAGACCACCTGCACACAAACACAATGCACACTAATGACGTCAAGTCAAACAACAAACCCTAACTATTTAGAATGACCGCCGCTTGAGAGCTGACCTTTTGGCATGGCATAAGTCATAACATGGCGACTTGTTGAAATGTTTGTAAGTGTAAGTACTTTATCAATGAATAATTGGAAATCTTTGGGTGATGCCTATGTCTAGCAGTTTAAAGAATTAAAGAATTTAAAGAATTTATTTCAACATTTAAACATAGGTACATTTAACACATTATGATCGTATACAACCGCTATAGTATAAAACTGTGTTGCAGTTGTTTACGCCCAAATTCTGAATACGGTTATAAGCAAACACTTCAACAAAGTATTTAATTAAATTTGTAAGTGTAAGGTAAGCCAAATACAATATTATCTATAAGTTTATAATACTTAATCTATTTTAAGGTGAAGGACTTGAGTGGG
Source organism: Acrobasis consociella (assembly GCA_963555685.1). NCBI lineage: Eukaryota > Metazoa > Arthropoda > Insecta > Lepidoptera > Pyralidae > Acrobasis > Acrobasis consociella. Next base: position 21,505,775 of record OY743112.1, on the reverse strand, counting down.
GGATGGGGATTATTTGGTATATGTAGCTGTGAGTGTGGGTATTGTGTGCTTGTGTGTGAGTGACAGTGTGTGTTTATGAGTGTGAGTATGCGCAGAAATGTGTATATGTATGTGTATATATATGTAAGTATTAATATTATTATTATTAGTATTATTTATTTATTTATGTAAGTGCACCGATTGTATCATGTGTTTTAAAAAATTGAGAATATACGCGAAATAAACTATGTATTAGATAAAATATCTATGACTTGTTTTTTTAAGGCTGATTTAGTTACGTGAAATATATCTACTGATGAAAACTTTTTATTGTATTTATCAAGAATTCGTGGAACTGCTGAATTTTGTGCATAATTACGGTGGCTGAATGGAACGTTAAATAAATTTGTATGTCTTGTACGCTTTACAGGCGTTTTAAATTGTAAGAAAAGGGTGACAAGTTCCTGAGAATCTATTTTATCATTACAAACGTCATGCAAAAACAACATCTGAAGTAGTTCACGTCGAGCTGACAGTGGCAACAAGTTGTTATAGTTGCAAGATTGCTCATAGCTCCGAGCAGGCAGCTGTGTTGTACTTCCAGTACGATAATTTAAAGCATTAACAAATTTCATCTGCATTCTTTCAATATCCTGCGTATATGTTATATAGTTAGGGTTCCATACAATACAACAATATTCCAATATGCTACGAACATAAGAATAATACAACACTTTAATGCAGTCTACGTCAGAAAATGGACGCGTTACACGCAGAACAAAACAACATCTTTGAATCAAAAAGAACGCCAAGATCCCTAACGCTTTCTGTTTTAGTCAAAGGCATGTTGTCTAATCTATATTGGTATAAAATCTTGTTAATCTTACGTGTAAAGGTAATTTGTACGCATTTTGACACATTAACACCTATACGATTTTCATGATAATACGTACACATCCTGTTCAGATCGTCATGAAGCTTATGCGCATCGATTACGTCCTTTATCGGAGCATAAATTTTTGTGTCATCAGCATACATTAAAAATTTTGCGTACTGGAAACAGTCACCAATATCATACAGATACGCTACGTATAATAAGGGACCTAAAATTGATCCCTGTGGCACACCTGAAGGGATATCTACAAGATCAGAACGATGTCCTGCAACCACAACAGCCTGTGAGCGATTCCTAAGGTAAGACTCCATCCACCGGAGGAGATTACCCCGAATTCCCAGCTCCTGTAACTTACGTAGTAGAATTACATGATCAACGCGGTCAAACGCTTTCTCGAAATCCGTGTATATAACATCCATTTGAAAGTTATTATCCATACCATTAAGAATATCATTAGCAAAAATTGTAAGATTAGTAGTAGTTGAGCGCCCACGAAGAAAACCATGCTGTTGTTGAGGTATATAACGTGCTATATGTGGATAAATATGATCATGAACTGCTCTCTCCATAAGTTTACCTAATACATTAAGAATAGATATTCCTCTGTGTAACGCGTGGACCCGTGGTAGGTAGGTCGGCGGTCGCTCGCGCGCCCGAAGAGATCCCGAAGAGATACGACTTATATCGCGCATGCGCAAACAGCCTCCCCGTCGGGGGCACATGACGCGCGTGCTTGCTAAGTACTTGTCTTACGCCGCCCGCGCCGAGCGAGTAAATGTCGATGGCCCGCGTCCCTAGGCCTTTTGAGTTTTTTTTATGGCTTATATCGTAATTGTAACCTAATTCTAAGATTGTCAAAGTGTTTCCCTGTTTATATTTATATAATAAACGATTTAGAACACTTACAGTGGCTGCCCAACTAGTGGCTTCGAATCCCAAACTCTACCAAGTTTCGTTGCTAAGTGCCGCGAATTACGTGAATAGTATAGTACCTGAACTTAGGTACGCTAACAAGTTCAGTGAAATAATAGTGAACCGTTACAATGCCAAAGCCAAACACGCGTGCTAAGCGAGCCGCTAATGCTACTTCGGACGCGGACAACCAGCCGAGCGACGACGACGTCAGTGGTCGCGAGGACTACGACGAGGCTTCGGAGCAGAGCCCTAAACGGGCCCCCGAACCCGTCCCAGCGCCTGAACGCGCCGGCGTCAACGCGAGGATGGACAACGAAACATTTTTTGCCGGCATAATGGAGTCTTTTGCCAGGATGCAAGCAGAGACTAACAGGAGCCTGGTGGAGACGCTGAGGGCACTGCCCTACAACGGTGGCTCGTGGCATTCAACGCCGCCGCCAGCTTCGACGCCGACACCAAACACGACTGTCGGCTCGACCGCAGGAAACTTCGCGAAATGCACCGCGAGGTACAACGGTGCTTCCCGCGAGCCGGAAGTACTTGAAGCATTCATCGATGCGGTACAAGTATACAAGGAGTGCGCGGACGTGAGCGATGATCACGCGCTGCGGGGGCTCCCAATGCTGCTCGAGGGCGACGCGGCCGTGTGGTGGCGCGGCGCCCGCACCACCGTCACCACGTGGAAGGACGCTGTGGCTCGACTCCGCGCCATGTATGGAGCACAGCAGCCGGCGTATAAAACACTACGCGAAGTGTTCGGTAAAGAACAAAAAGACGAACGAGCTGAAGTGTTTATGTGTAAACTAAGATCCCTAATTGTAAAATTACCATATGATGTGCCTATACCTATGCAGATAGACATAATTTACGGTTTGTTGCATCGTCGTGTTCGGAAAAGATTGCAAAGAGACGATATTGTTGATTTAGATAGTTTTGTAGAAAAGGCGAGGGCCATCGAAGACGCGATTTCTGAATTAGCGGTAAGTACCTCAAGTACCTATACCTACACGGCAAGCACGAGCGTTTCGTCCGCGGGAGCGAATAGTGTTTCGCGCTCGCGAGTATCACGCGACCGCGAACGCGAACTCGAAACGAGTCAGCGCACCCCTACCACTGGTCCGAGCGAAACTACTGACACGAAACTCACTTCTAACTCGAACGAAAGTTCGAAACGCGATAAACGCGTTCGTTGTTCATTTTGTAAGTTTTACGGGCATGAAGTAGCTAATTGCAGAAATTTAAAGAGTAAACAAGCAGTAAACACCGTTTCTGACTCTGGGAAAAGTGGTAATAGCCCTAGCGCGATACGTTGTTACGGATGTGGTCAGCCTGGCGTAGTTAGGTCAAAATGCGAGCACTGCCTCGGAAAAGGTGTACCTCCGAAGGCATGCGATTTTAATAATTTGACCGATGACGTCACTGCGTGCGTGCCACACGTGACATCGTCACATCCTACTGTTTGTGTAAACATCGCGAATAGGATAGGCGTTGCGATATTTGACACAGGGGCTTCCTGTAGTGTCGCGGGTACCCTGCTGCATAATATTTTGGTATCGGAAGGGGTACACTTTTGCGAGGCAGAACGCACCATTGGGCTTGCGGACGGCTCTCGACGTTCGGAAAAGGTACTCATTGCGACGGTACCCGTGCTTTTGGAAGGGAAGCAGGTAGATACCGAGTTTGTTGTGTTACCTGGTGAAAACACAAAAACTTTGTTAGGTCGCGACTTTATTGCTAAGGCTGGGGTCACACTAGACCTAGCCCAGGAGTCATGGTATTTTTCTGACAACCCTGATCAAATATTTCCTTTTGTGCGATCTGTCATTTTGAACAAAACCGAACTGATGCAAGCAGACATCTCCGACGTATCCCTGCGTGACGACGAAGGAACTAAGTTACCACCGGAACAAAGGAACGTCCTCAATGATTTTTTGAATAAGAGATCGGCCCAGTTTGCTACCGAGGGACCTCCGACAGACTTCGCCATGCATAAAATTAAGGTGAGTGATGACCAGGAACCTTTAGCTTCGCCACCTTATAGGCTGTCGCCGCTGAAGAAAGAAGCCTTGGAGAAGGAACTCCAAACGCTGCTCAGCGCTGATGTAATCGAGGAATGCGAGTCTCCGTGGGCATCCAACGTCGTTCTGGTGAAGAAGAAAGACGGGAGTTTCAGGCTATGCGTGGACTACCGCAAACTCAATGCGGTCACAGAGCCTGACAGATACCCACTTCCCAGAATCGAAGATGTGCTCCATGCCGCTAAGACATCCAAGTATATGACGACCTTGGACCTTCGATCAGGCTATTTTCAGGTATGCGTTGATCCTGCTCATAGGGACCTTACTTCTTTCACAACACCACTGGGAACCTTCAGATTTAAGCGCATGCCCATGGGTCTCCGTAATTCTGGAGCTACCTTCCAAAGATTAATCGACCGGTTCAAGTCGAACTTGCCAGGTATTACCCTGGTGGCTTATCTGGATGACCTACTTGTGTTGTCTGAGGAGTCTTTTGAAAAACACCTTGCAGACTTGGAGGCTGTATTCGATCGCTTGGCCATGTTCAATTTGCGAGTGAATCGCGAGAAAAGTCACTTCGCTAGGGAATCTGTCAAATTCCTAGGTCATGTGATCGTGCCAGGAGGTATTCACATGGACCCCGATAAGACATCAGCTATAGCGAACATGCCACCGCCTCAGAATGTAAAACATCTTAAGTGTTTTCTACAAACGTCCAGTTGGTTCAGACGTTTTATTCCGGGTTATGCCGAGGTGAGTGGGCCTTTGACTTTGCTATTAAAGAAAACGAGCACCTGGAAATGGGGCTCAGAGCAGCAAGCGCATCAAGTCTCTTCTCGTGTCAGCACCGATCCTTCGTCAGGCCGACGAGTCGAAGCCTTTCGTGCTCCGAACCGACAGCAGTGGGTACGCTTTGGGAGCAGCGCTACTCCAGGGGGAGGGGATTGACGAGCGACCTGTAGAGTACGCCAGCCGTCTCCTCACTTCCGCTGAGAGGAATTACAATACGACCGAGCGCGAGGCACTGGCCGTCGTGTGGGCAGTTTCAAAGTTTCGTGGCTACATTGATGGAGCAGAGGTAGTAGTGAAGTCTGATCACCAACCTCTTAGATGGCTGATGGGTTTGAAATCACCGAGTGGTCGCTTAGCCAGATGGGCGCTAACTCTGCAGGAGTATAACCTTAAAATAGAGTATACCCCAGGTAAGGCGAATGTTATCGCGGACACTCTCTCACGCCCTGCATGTCCTTCTGATACCGAATGTGACTTGTGCCTCACCGTGATGGATATGCCTTCGCGCAGTCCCAGTGATGTCCGAGAAAACCAATTGAAAGACCCCGAGGTACGTAAGATCATGGATGCGATAGAATCCGACGATCCGTTTAGGGGGAGGGCATGGGCTGACAAAGGGTATGTTATGGCCGATGGTATGTTATATCGTTATGGCCCCGAGAACGAGGACGATGATGATGCGAGTTTAGTGGTGCCGGAACACGAGCGCAAGGATGTGCTGGCTGAGTATCACGACGCCCCTACAGCCGGCCATTTTGGAGTGGAGAGGACGTTGCAGCGCCTCTCAGGTAAGTATTTCTGGGTCGGGATGAGAAATGACGTTACCCAATATGTAAAAAATTGTGTCGCGTGCCAGCGTTATAAGGTGGACACCCGGAAGCCTGCCGGCTTACTTCAGGTACCAGCGACTTCCCGCCGATTTGAAGTTCTGGCAGTAGATCTGTTCGGGCCTCTACCAGAAACGCCACGTGGCAATAAATGGATTCTCATATTGGAAGACACCTGCACCAAGTGGGTAGAGTTATTCGCTCTTCCAACCGCTACGGCTGAGGAGTGCGCCAAGACACTAGTGAATGAGGTATATTTACGTTATGGAGTACCCCGGAGGCTTATTAGCGACAACGGCGTCCAATTTGTAAGCGAGGTAATGCAGCAAACCTGTCACGTTATGGGCATCAAGCAGTCGTTGACGTCATATTATCATCCGGAGTCGAATCCAGTGGAACGCAAGAATCGCGATCTCAAGCCGCAGCTCGCCGTTTTGGTAGGTAAGGATCATGACTCTTGGGACGTGCACTTACCAGCGATATGTTTCGCCATGAACTCTGCAGTTACTGCGAGTACAGGTCAAACACCTGCATATCTAAATTTCGGGCGTGAAATACGTGCGCCTGCTGATGTTCTGTCCGACATGCGCGCTATCGTCGAAAAGGATAACGTTGTCGCATCAATAACTCCGTACCTTAGGAAATTGTCTGTCGTGTTGCTCGACGCTCGAGATGTCCACGAAAGGGCCCAGGTATCCCAAAAGAGGTATGCGGATGAGAAACGTCGGCCAGAGCCGGATTACAAGGTGGGAGATCTGGTGTTACTAAAAACCCAAGGATCCAATGATACAAGTAAAGGGCAGACGCCCAAGTTTATCCCTCGGCGTGATGGTCCGTACCGCATCAAGGAGGTTAAAGGCTTAACCACCTATTCGCTTGAGCGCATTAGCGACGGTGTCGCGTTGGGGAATTACCACGTTTCCTTACTAACTCCTTTTGTGGGTTCTGCACAGGCTCCTCTTCAAGAGAAGCGTAGAAGGGGAAGGCCCCGTAAGGCTAACCCAGCAGCGGGGGCGCAACGCTAGGGTTAGAGGGGGAGGGTGTAACGCGTGGACCCGTGGTAGGTAGGTCGGCGGTCGCTCGCGCGCCCGAAGAGATCCCGAAGAGATACGACTTATATCGCGCATGCGCAAACAGCCTCCCCGTCGGGGGCACATGACGCGCGTGCTTGCTAAGTACTTGTCTTACGCCGCCCGCGCCGAGCGAGTAAATGTCGATGGCCCGCGTCCCTAGGCCTTTTGAGTTTTTTTTATGGCTTATATCGTAATTGTAACCTAATTCTAAGATTGTCAAAGTGTTTCCCTGTTTATATTTATATAATAAACGATTTAGAACTTAGAACTTAATTTGCAATATCCGTCTTATTTCCCTTTTTATGAACAGGAACAATGTTCGCAGTCTTCCAAAATTTTGGGCAAAAACCTTCGCTGAAACACCTATTAAATATAGTGGTCAACGGAGAGGCTAAAGCGTCTGCGCATTGAACAAAGAAATAGGGGGGAATCTCATCGCTACCGGCACCTTTATTACAGTCAAGATTTTTTATTAGTTTTATCATATCAGCAACTGTCAATTTTATGTCACAGATCACATCGGGAGAAGAAGGACTTTCAGAAAAACTCGTATATTGTTGTACCGGTGCAGGTTGATTGAAATTTCTACAGAAAAAATCATTAAACGCATTACAAATATCACGTGGATTAGAGACTGAGGTCTGATCAAGTTGCATAATATGAGGATAGTTTGATTTATTTTTTCTTTTTGACTTAATGTATGTCCAAAAAAATTTCGGTGATTCCTTTATCTTTTCTTGGGAAAATTTAATATATGACTCATAGCATTGCCTTTCAACGTTTTTTATGCGAGATCTGAGAGTAGCAAAAGAATCATAATCATTAGGATTCCCATATTTTTTCCAAAGACCATGAAACTTAGATTTCTCTTTTATTAATTTAATTAAAGCATTTGAGTACCAAATAGGATAAGTATGTTTATGCGAAATAGTCTTTTGCGGTATATATTTAGAAATTAACATATATAATATTTCATAAAATTTATCAATGCAATCCTGTAAATTCGAGGTAGTTAAGAATGACCAATCTGTACTTAATATTGCAGCATTAATACTGCAATAATCTCCCTTTCTAAATTGAGTCATCTTTCTACTTGGTATGGTTAAGGGAGGTACCATAATATCATGAACATAAATATCCACAGCAGGATGACTAACATTTTCGCTAACTAGAGGATTTATTGACTTTTTAATATGCAAATGTACATTAGAAAAAAATAAGTCTAATATGTTTCCATAAGTATTTGAAATGTTGCGATTGTATTGTGTCAGGCTAAAGAATGAAGTCATATTAATTAGTTCGGAAGCACAATATTTTAATTTCGACTGACCCTTTTTTCAAAACAACTGGATTTATTGGCATCCAATTGATACAAGGCAAATTGAAATCACCAGTTATAATAATGTAATCGTCCGGTAGCGAGGTCATAATGCTTGTCAATAGCTCTAAGAATAATTTCGATCGTAATGAGTGGGCACTATCCGGTGGAATATATACGCAAACCATAGTCAAATCGTGTTCCAAGTGCAATGAGCACGCAGGTATAGTTATACAGATGCATTCGAGGTCGTCACGGCTGATGTCCGGGCGCAGATACGCGCCGAGCCTAGCAGCCGCGGCGATCATCACTCCGCCGCCGACCGTCGCTGAGCCACGATCTCGACGGAATACACTGTATCTATCAGAACTGCATAGTTCGGAATCAAGAATGCCGTCACATAACCATGTTTCAGTTATTAACGCAACGTCTATTTCGGATGACATTTAGTTATTATAAAATACGTCGGTTTTTGTGCGAAGCCCTTGTACGTTTTGATATAGAAGTTTGAGTCTGTTATTGTGACCTGCCATAAAGAAACATCGATAAAGCCAATAGATTTAAATTCAGTGCATATACAGTGAGAAAGTTAAAACTAATATAGTATAGGAATTATTCATATTGTGTATGTATGACGGATGTATAATTTAAATGAATATGTATCTGATTTAGATCGTGGTACTCATGCTGTGTCCTAGTAGTAGGTACTATTGTGAAGTTTATATGGTCTACGCGACATGCTGCGGGGTGCGATATAATAACACGATTTGCTCCCAGGAATGATATGTGGTATTGATAGGTATGGAAATAAAGGTAATGGTCTATGAATGTTAAGGATGAATTTTTGTGTAGAAATATGTTGTATGGTGATGTATAGTGTTGGTGTTGTTGTGTTGGATGAGTGAAAGAGATAGATGGTGTATGTGTTATGACGATGCGTACTGTTAGCATACAATATCTATCCATACTTATATATACCCTTGTTTGTCAATATTATCCGTTGTATTATTATGAGTCACTTGTTTACGTAAAAACACACATGATAGTTTTGAGCAGAACTCACATAATGTAAGATATTATTTAATTCTAATTTATTCTTATATAATTAATTAAAATAATTAAAACATCTAAAAATAGAAGGTAATACTTTAAGACGTTTATTTGTGCAAAGGAAATGCGTTTTACCCCACCTAGCGGCGGGTAACACGCCCTAACTTTGTCTATAAAAAGCGACACGCAAACAAACGTCGGTCATTACGTTGCCAACCGTCGAGGTGTTCATTTCAAGGAACTGTGAGTACTGCATTATTAATATTCTTGTTATTTGAATGATTGATGAACTACTTATTTCTAAGATATTGTTTTTATGTGAGCAATGGAATAATTGTTGAATATTTTAAAAGAGCTACCACAGAGTTTCTGGCCGCCTCTTCTCTGTGATGATACAGCCCTTCCGACGCGGTGGTAAAATCTTTCACAATATATTCATATTAGAGCTATAGCAATAGCCTAAATGAATAAATGTTTTGAAACTCTTGGATGTTTAATTGTTATCCCTTTCCCAAGCCATGAAGAATTGCAGAATGTCTAGACTCCAATAGCTTGTAGTCTGACAGATTCAGAAGTGGGATACAATCTGTGTTGCTTTGGCCTCCGATGTTTAGTTAAGAAAAAGTCTAATCACTTGTTGGAACGGGCATACTGCGTATTTTTTTTTAAATGGGATTTCAGCGTCACAGCTGTAATGAGCTCTACAGCAAGAGCTACGGCAACGAACGCCGCAGCAGCGAGCACCGAGTAGATCTCGTCGACGAGAACTGCGGCGCCATCCACAAGCGGTGCAGCCTGCTCTTCATGTCGGTAGGCGCTGCTGCCATTTTTCACCTCTACAAGCAGCGCAGCCTGCTCTTCACGTCGGCAGGCACTGCAGCCTGCTCTTTACATCGGTGGGTGCTGCTGCCTGCTCTTCACATCAACGAGCAGCACAGCCTGCTGCTTACGTCGGCAGGCACTGCAGCCTGCTCTTCACATCGGTGGGCGCTGCTGCCTGCTCTTCACATCAACGAGCAGCACAGCCTGCTCTTTACGTCAGCAGGCGCTGCTGCCTGCTCTTCACGTCGGCAGGCACTGCAGCTTGCTCTTCATATCGGTGGGCGTTGCTGCCTGCTCTTCACCTCGACGAGCAGCCCAGCCTGCTGCTTACGTCGGTAGGCACTGCAGCCTGCTCTTCACATCGGTGGGCGCTGCTGCCTGCTCTTCACATCAACGAGCAGCACAGCCTGCTCTTCACGTCAGCAGGCGCTGCTGCCTGCTCTTCACGTCGGCAGGCACTGCAGCCTGCTCTTCATATCGGTGGGCGCTGCTGCCTGCTCTTCACCTCGACGAGCAGCCCAGCCTGCTGCTTACGTCGGTAGACACTGTAGCCTGCTCTTTACATCGGTGGGCGCTGCTGCCTGCTCTTCACCTCTACGAGCAGCGCAGTCTGCTCTTAACCTCGACGAGCAGCACAGTCTGCTCCTCACGTTGGCAGGCGCTGGAGCCTGCTCTTCACGTGGATGAGCACTTCAGCACGCACTTCAACTCGACGAGCGGCACAGTCTGCTCATCACTTCACGGGCACCGCGGTCCACTTGTCACAGTGAGCAGCGGAATTGGTAACAAAAAAAAATGACTTAAGGTAAGTCAAGATCAAATCGTTCTTCACTAATCTGAAAGTTATTGTATTTTGCAGTGCTTAGTAAAAAAAAGCTACGTCCTCCACAACTAAGAAAGTTGTGTTTAAAAGCTCATAAACACCAGTGTTGCGTCGATAAGGCATAGCGTAACTTTTTAGTTTTTATGCGATCGCTTGGTGTGGCCCTAAATGCGGGTACTTGTTTTGGATTAAGGTCAATGCTGATTTAAATATCTCTTTGTAATAGTAATTTTTATTTATTCTGATGCTATCTATGGGTAGCTGTAATTTGCTTTCGATATCCATTCAATCATTTTTTATGACGCAAATAAGGAAAATATATAAATATAGAAGGGTAGCTTATATTAGATTAGGATAGTTAACGTAATTTAAGTCGGAAAGAGATTGAAAACTAAAATGTTAAACAAGACATCTACATTGAGGGTTTAGTTCTAAAATAACTTAAGATTCCCCATGTTGATCATTTTAAATGAATTTAACCTTTGATATTCTCCCTCTAAGCCCCATATGTTTTTCGATTTATATTTTTACTACTTTTTGTATAGAAAAGTTCATAGTTTTATATTTTAGTAAGTTGAAATAGTCATACATTTTTACGTCCAATCCTTAGTTCAATCACACAACTTATTTTACAGTTATCAATTTACTTTTCAATCTAGCGTCTCGCTTTTCTTCATTTTGTACGCCATAAAACCATAAAAAAAAGAGAAACAAAATAAAAAAATTAACCAAAAAATTGTACGTACTACAGCAATAATATTTTATGTAAGCAAAGCCGAAAATGAAAATATTGTATGAGTATCAAAGTAACCAGTTCGAAAAACAAAATTACATTTTAAAACATCTAAAACATTTTTAACACTATAGTACAAACAAACTAGAGCAATAACACTATACATAACACTACTAAATAATGAGCGGGTAAATTACAATGTTACTTGACAAGACATTGGAAGTACTTAATGAGTCTTCCATGTAGTTATCTTATAAATATATAGAGTATTCAGTCATTTGGTACCTACCACTTACATTTTCGTTAGGTATCTATCGATACTCGTTATTCGTCAAATCATTAACGTTTCGTAGGTTCGCAGGTTATTATTCAAAACAGGGCCTGTAAATTGAAACCAAGAACTTATATAACCTCAATCATCACTTATGATCATAATTGAGATCCGAGAATAACAAAGTATACTCGTCTTCGCATGGCTATATAATTCGTATGCTAAATTATTTTAAAAATGCAACAAAATTATTTAATATTATTTTCAATAATGAAGTGCTTAGAAACAAAACAAATTATTAGACAGAAAAAAAAAGCGACTAACACTACGTCTAAGTTATCCACAATGTGGCATACGGTTTTGATACTGTTAATACTTTTGAAAAATAAATGACATCGATTTAGTAATGATGTTTATTATTAAGATTTTATAATGAAAAGACGAAAATAGGTTTGACGTTCCTAAATCTAGACTTAGACAGATACGTTACCTATAACTGAACGATAATTTCACTGTAGCCTGGTTAAGTTTCCGGTGTTTTTCATAAAACCGATTTTCGCAACTAAAACTAAAACCACTAAAACAAATGGTCAGCAAAAGTCATTTTGAAACACTAGTATTGGTGGAAAATTAATATCTAAATAATAATAATTTAAAAATTTAGGAACATAAACAAAAATATCCTAAAGACTCCTTAATAAATAAGTAAAAACAATCGTTTGATATTTTTAACATCTTACTCTTATGTATAGAGATCAACTGAGGTCTTCCAACACTAGTTGAAGCCCACGGCGTTGTTAGCAAAATCAAACTTAAAACTTAAAACTTTTGTCTCAACTCATGAGCATAGTTATCAATTCGTACATACTTTAAAACTGAAAAGTTTATAAATATTTACCCTATTAAATAATAATTTTGTTGTTAAATAGTGACAAGCTTTGTTTTGGATCATGAGCTCAAACATAGTCTTACATTTATTACTTCAAAACAGTGGTGACGGCAGGATCCAAAAAAGTATGATTGTAATTGGTCCGTCTTTTTGATTGTCCAGGGGTATTACCTGTATTTTTAGTTTAGTGCAAAAATTAAATTCACAAAGATGCGAAGCGTCAAAGTTCCAGTGTGGGGGCTTGCAGCGTCACCACTGAGTAAAAAGCGTACCCAGTCTGTGTCTAGCAATATCATTTGATTGGATATGGATATAAGAAACAATTGTTGAATAATATTGTAATGGTTCTTTCTGCCCAGTAATTCTTCAAAAATAATACAGGAATTTGGAATAACTACTTAATACCTGCATAAACCTTTAGTAGCTGGCAAAAGTGAGAAAAGAAACTAAGCTGCACTATTGCTCCGATTACTTTCTTTCTAGAAATTTAGACATATCGACACAGGATAATCTTTATTTTTCGTATATAAAATAAGTAAATAAAACTTTTCTTTAATAGGAACAATTAACACCTTCAATTTTAATAATTGATAAGGAATTATTTTTATGACTCCTGTGCTATTATTGTCCCATATTACATTATACGGATCTAAAAGATTTAAGTATTAGAATCACATAAATCAGCAGCGTTCATCAACTGCATTTGACTCCAAGACGTGTTCTGACGGTAAAATATTATATACAAACTTGATTAATCCTGTTTAGCTTTATTTACATCGTAACTGAATCTATTCGAAGAAAGGTCATATTAAAATAGGTATATGCCAATATATACTGCATGTTGGTTGTTATACCATGTTGGTTAATAGTTTTTGCTTTCGGATGAATTATGGCCTTCTTTCACAAGCTAAAAAGGCTTTCCATTTTTATACTTAATTATAAAAAAAATGTAATAAGCGGAATTAATAACACAAGACTTCATCTACTGGTCAACCCACTGGTGATGACTAGTAATTGATTTGGAGATTTTATCTTGCTACAAGTCCATTTGAAAAACTGGTTGGTTTAATATTCATCAGCAACTGTTATGACTACTATACTTTTCTTAATTTTCTCAAGCTATAAAAGACTGATTTATCAAATGTTATTAAGAAATTTAATCTTCTTAAGCAGGACAATGAGGCCTGCAATAGAGATTTTATCCTGCTATAAATCTATTTGAAAAACCACTGATTGGTTTAACACTCATCAGCAACTGTTATGACAACAATATGTTATTAGGTAGGATGTCATAATTACAGATTTTCTTACAGGAAATTCAATCTTGAACAGGACAATGAGGCCTGCAATTTTATTAAACAGGACAATGAGGCCTGTGACTTTGTTAAACAGGACAATGAGGCCTGTAACTTTGTTAAACAGGACAATGCGGCCTGTAACTTTGTTAAACAGGACAATGCGGCCTGTAACTTTGTTAAACAGGACAATGAGGCCTGTAACTTTGTTAAACAGGACAATGCGGCCTGTAACTTTGTTAAGCAGGACAATGAGGCCTGCAATTTTACTAAACAGGACAATGAGGCCTGTAACTTTGTTAAACAGGACAATGAGGCCTGTTACTTTGTTAAACAGGACAATGCGGCCTGTAACTTTGCTAAGCAGGACAATGAGGCCTGCAATTTTACCAAACAGGACAATGAGGCCTGTAATTTTGTTAAACAGGACAACGAGGCCTTTTACTTTGCTAAGCAGGACAATGAGGCCTGCAATTTTACTAAACAGGACAATGAGGCCTGTAACTTTGTTAAACAGGACAATGAGGCCTGTTACTTTGTTAAGCAGGACAATGAGGCCTGTAACTCATATTATTGTAACTAATCTGTATTTTAACATTTACGAAATGTTTCAGAATAATAACTGGACGCAATAGTCTAGAAAACGATGGAAAGCAGCAGTAATTCCCTGTCTAATGTCTAATACTTACATATTTATTTAAGATTGTTTCGTAGACATTTGGCTAAGATAAGAATCGACTGTAAAGTTATAACTAGCTGTCCGGTTATTATTGAAAATTACTTAAGAGTTAGTTTATACACATAAATGAATATTTAAAAAAAAAGTAATAATCACTTATTTAATAATCGTTTTTAAATATCCTCTATAAGAAAATGAGTATTTTCTTTTTAATAAAAAGGGTATTGTTGGTTATTTGTTGTGTGCTTGTTAACTTAGTATAGTATGAAAGTACGAGGTCGTACTAGAAGCAGGAAGGCCGAATGTTAGCATACAATATCTATCCATACTTATATATACCCTTGTTTGTCAATATTATCCGTTGTATTATTATGAGTCACTTGTTTACGTAAAAACACACATGATAGTTTTGAGCAGAACTCACATAATGTAAGATATTATTTAATTCTAATTTATTCTTATATAATTAATTAAAATTATTAAAACATCTAAAAATAGAAGGTAATACTTTAAGACGTTTATTTGTGCAAAGGAAATGCGTTTTACCCCACCTAGCGGCGGGTAACACGCCCTAACTTTGTCTATAAAAAGCGACACGCAAACAAACGTCGGTCATTACGTTGCCAACCGTCGAGGTGTTCATTTCAAGGAACTGTGAGTACTGCATTATTAATATTCTTGTTATTTGAATGATTGATGAACTACTTATTTCTAAGATATTGTTTTTATGTGAGCAATGGAATAATTGTTGAATATTTTAAAAGAGCTACCACAGAGTTTCTGGCCGCCTCTTCTCTGTGATGATACAGCCCTTCCGACGCGGTGGTAAAATCTTTCACAATATATTCATATTAGAGCTATAGCAATAGCCTAAATGAATAAATGTTTTGAAACTCTTGGATGTTTAATTGTTATCCCTTTCCCAAGCCATGAAGAATTGCAGAATGTCTAGACTCCAATAGCTTGTAGTCTGACAGTACATACTCGTATTGAGGGTTATAATTAAATATCGTACAAAGAAAACTAAAGTACACATTAAGTATATGACTAATATTCAAATTATCTTTAATAAATCGGTGGATGTTATTATAGGAATGGGTGGTGATGTTTCGTTTCGGCGTACGAAAATACGACAGTTTTTTGTCCATATGAACTTATAACCAGATTCTTTTGCCTTGAGCTTAAATTCTTTTAGCAATGACCTATTCTCCGACGATATATGTTCATTAATATATATCTTGTTTCTATTTGAAACAGTATCACCCATTCCTACGTCATGCGGCTTGATATCGCGGTGCTTCCGAGATGCGCTTATAACTGAGTCCTTGGTGCGACGATGCCGGAACCGGGCGATGATGGAGCGGTAGTTCCCACCCGCGCTGCTGATAGGCCGGCGTGGCTGCACCCGATGCGCAAACTCGATTTCACTACCCTCCACTTTGACACCTATCTTCTCTGCCAACCTAACAACTATTTCGACGGCATCCTCGCCTTTAGACTCAGGCACCCCATTGATTTCTATGTTTTGAAGCCTACTCCACTGCTGCTGACGCGCGATTTCCTCTTCCAGGTGTCGAATGCGTGCCGAATTACTATTGTTGTCCTCACGGAGACGCTCGTTTTCTTCTTTAAGGGATTTCATTTCGGCAGCATTTGCTTTAAAAGCTTGCAACAAATCGTCATACTGACCGCTCATATACGTCAGGGTAGTCTCCATTGTAGACAGACGGTCGTCAGTTTTGCTAAGTGCTGATTTAACTGCACTCTGTACAATAGAATTGAGCGCATTAGGAGTTAACTGCTGTTGCGAGATATCTGATGTTTGCTTATCTGGCACGTCATCGTCTAGCTTTTGAGTGGACCCGCATTTGACAGGAGTATTGGAATTATCTCCTAATTTTGGTTGCTTACTTATACAAACAGGACATGTCCAACCGACTACTTTTTTCACAGTTTCTGCAGTTAAGCCGATGCATAAATAGTGATAGGGTCTTTCGCAGTTTGAACGACCACAAATAATTTTATCCGCTTTCTTCACCGATTTATTGCATGCATTACAAGTAGTAGACATGATGCTTGATTATTTTTCGTTGCGTACCTTCATTCACTCGCTGGGAGTAGCAAGCCAACGGATCGGTTGCGACGACGGGGCCGGGAGGGGGACGCCAATGAAGCCGCACAATAAATAAATGCTCACCGGTTATTGAGCTTTAAGATAATTGTAACTCGTGCGAATTTTAACTGTAGCTAAACATTTAATATTTTACTGACAGAGAAATACGTCTGCTCTAAACAACAGTCGTCCAAGTGAGTGTGTTTAAACATGAATTTAAAAATGTAGCATACGCATGTGTTTTGTATGGCTTTCTGCTACAATTGGGGATACAGAACCGGAGGTCCTGTCGATGAAAACGATGTTCCACTTGATCAAACAAAACAACAGACAAGTATATGGAGCTTAGCACATACCTGAGTGAGATTTGCTTGCCGTTGATCTCCACCTGCAGGGGGTTGAAGGGTTACGAGCTCACGATCTGACCGATAATTTTATGTGGGCGATTTTGGGCGCGAATGCGTAACTAGGACGAACCTGCGCTTTGCTCGACAGTCGGAAAAGAACTGCCTACTTGATAGCTGTCAGTTTGACGCGTGCGAACATCGATTTGCAAGATGCCTCGAATCGATCGATTTATAAGATTACTAGTTTGTGATAACGAAACAGACTATGAAAAAGCCTTTGATTCGATCGAAACATGGGCAGTGCTTCAGTCTCTCCAGCTATGCCGTATTGACTATCGGTATATCGAAGTGTTGAAGTACTTATACAGTACCGCCAACTATGTCAATCCGAGTACAGGAGTAATGCACAAGGCAATTCCACTGCATAGAGGTGTAAGACAGGGAGACGTTATATCTCCGAAATGTTTACCGTTGCACTGGAAGATGCCTTTAAGCTTCTGGAATGGGAAGGATTTGGCATCAACATCAATGGCGAGTATATCGTTGTCATGGCAGAATCGATGGAAGACCTAAGTACTATGCAACAAGTCGGCCTTAAAATGAACATGGATAAAACGAAAGTAATGTCGAATGTTCATGTTGCCCTACCTGTTTGTGTTGGGAGCTCCACCCTCGAAGTTGTAGACCAGTATATCTACCTGGGTCAATTGATCCAGGCAGGAAGTTCCAGCTTCGAGGAAGAGGTCTTTCGACGAATCCGACTCGGCTGGGCAGCGTTCAGGAAGCTACGCAATGTCTTCTCGTCCAAAATACCTTTGTGCCTCAGGACTAAAGTCTACAACCAGTGTGTGTTACCAGTGATGACTTATGGCTCTGAAACGTGGTCCCTTACTATGGGTCTCATAAGAAAGCTCAAGGTCGCTCAACGCGCTATGAAGAGGGCTGTGCTCGGTGTTTTCCTACGTGATCGAATCAGAAATGAGGAAATCCGTAGG
The DNA here is from genome assembly GCA_963555685.1 of Acrobasis consociella. Lineage (NCBI taxonomy): Eukaryota > Metazoa > Arthropoda > Insecta > Lepidoptera > Pyralidae > Acrobasis > Acrobasis consociella. The sequence continues at coordinate 21,487,941 of OY743112.1, read as the reverse complement.
AGAACAAAAGTCACTGATATAGTGCAGCGGATTAGCTCGTTGAAGTGGCAGTGGGCGGGACACATAGCGCGACGAACCGATGGCTGATGGGGCAAAAAGGTTCTTAAATGACCGCGTACTGGCAAGCGAAGCGTAGGGCACCGACCTACAAGGTGGTCAAATGACCTGACCAGGGTCGCTGGAAAGCGTTGGATGCAGGCCGCTCTTGATCGGTCATTTTGGAAATCTTTGGGAGAGGCCTATGTCCAGCAGTAGATGTTATCCAGCTGAAATGATGATGATAACCCAAAGGGTAAAAACGGGACCCTATTACTAAGACTTCGCTGTCTGTCCGTCTGTCTGTCACCAAGACAGACGGACTGGCTGTATCTCAAGAGCCGCAATAGCTAGACAGCAATTATGTATTTCTGAGGCCGCTATTACAAAAAATACAAAAATAAAATAAAATAAATATTTAAGGGGGCCTCCCATACAACAAACGCCCTTTTTTGCTCGATATCAATAATGGCAACAGGCACTTGAAATATTCACAAAATACTCAGTTGTATTTTTATTTTAATAATAAATAAAAAAAATAAAATAAAATAAATATTTAAGGGGGGCTCCCATATAAAAAAAAACTCGATTTTTATAGATAATGGTACGGAACTTTTCGTGCGCGAGTCCGACTCGCACTTGGCCAAAAGGGAAATTTTGCAACCGCCTCAGGGAATGCATACTGGCAACCAATTTGCGACTCACCTCGTTAATTTGGGCAGACCATGACAAAGTTTCATCGAAAATTATTCCCAAGTTTGTGACTGTTGGAGTGAAAGGAATAATAATACCATTTAGCATAAGATTGGGAACAGGCGATCAGGTACATAATGTCTTCTTTACCAAAAAGACTACTGACTTAAATGTCTCCTTTCCCATAATGACTAATTTGTACATAATGTCTACTTTACCAAAAAGGGACCGAATGAAACTTTGATATGAAATGGGGACTACCGATGACAATTGCTTGAGATTATCAGCATTGACCATTAGACCGAAGTTATGGGACCAGGTCGCAATAGCGGCCAGGTCGGCGTTGATAGTGCTCACAGCTTGGCTAAAATTATCGAGTGGGGCGGCCGTATATATCTGCAAATCGTCTGCATACAAGTGAAACGACGATGAAAGTGAGGACGTTACACCGTCAATGAAAATTGAAAATAAAATTGGGTATAGTACTCCACCCTGAGGAACACCAGTGGCACACCAATCAGATTTACTCTGATCAATTTTCACCAGTTGATGACGCCCATGGAGGTAAGAGTGAAACCAAGCAAGTGAAGATGCGAAAAAGTTTAGGGAATTTAGAACGCCTAGCAAGATATCAAAATCCACTGTAACTATTAAATGCATTAGAGTAATCTCGCAAAACTAAAATAGTGAGCTCCTTATTGTCTATATTGAGACTAATATCATCCGTTATCTTGACGAGAGCAGTCATAGTGCTATGTCCAGCACGAAATCCAGATTGATATCGATTCAGCAGTTTATGCAAAGAGAGATGTTTTGTTAGTTGTTGCTGGACATAATGCTCAATGATTTTAGAAAGAACTGGAAGAATGGATATAGGATGGAATTGGGAAGGTAAGGCTGGGTTAGGCTTTTTAGGGAGAGTAACTACATGTGCGTATTTCCAAGCCGAAGAAAAAACACCCGTGGATAATGAACAGTTGATAATGTCAACCAACATAGGCGAAATAACCGGAAGAATACCCAAGCAGCACAAAACAGCATTATATGAAACATATAACAGCATGAAATAATGCACAAAGCATTATATGGAAATCGTATTTTAGCATTATAACTTTTGTACGATTCTTTTACGTTTAATTTGGGCCCCAACTTAGACAGCCTTGAGCTTTATATCAGCAGTTTAATGACAATACAACTTTTGTATATTACCTTTAATAAAGTCAGTAAAGAGCATATCCCTATGCTAAAGACATTATTTGTAACTTCATTACGATTGGTATACAGCTTTTTATTTGACAATATGTTGATTTAATCCTCTTATAATGCCCACTCCATTATTTTCTTTGTAAATTTATTATCACATAGATTAAAAAAATATACATTTTCAACACACTTGCTCATAAAGTGGCTCTATGGTCACCGCAATTAGGCACATAATGACACCCATAATCAAACTGTGACTTTTTCATTGCTATAGAGAGTCTCGGTCAGGCCGGCGCGCGCGCCGCACGCATTATGACGACATTGCGATCTCCCCGCGCTTTGGACGATGTTACGCGAAGTAATAATACTATGACGCGAGAACAGCAATGTGGTATGCGATGTGAACAATGCAAAGTGGTAGTTAACACACTCTTGGCTTTTATTAACAGTAAGGTGGACTTTATGCCTGAAACTGGAATCATCCAGGTATGCCTCAGCCAGTATTCAAGTGATGAAATAGAAGCCGCTAGGTTAATTGCATATAAACTGATGGCGCCAACCAAAAAAGTACTCAGAAGGAAAGAAGGAGGGGAACAGAAGAGCTTACAGGAAATAATTAAGCTTATAAAAGAATTTGAACCGAACTGTGTACCGCGCTTTTGCGTAGAAGATGTTAATAAGCTGCCAGCTGTTTCTGTTAATCATATTGACGTATCAACTTTTTTAAAGGAGATGATTATACTTAAACGGGACGTAGCAAGCTTAAAGGATAGCCCAGTTAAAGTTAAGGAGTCAACAGCAGCTATGTCGGCGGACCGAGAGAATGAATTAAAAAACGAGATCGATAGCATTAAAAAAATGTTAGCTGAACTGCAAAAAGCTCACAATACGTACTTAAATCGCCAAGAAGACCTATTTCTTATGTCTTATCATGATGATAAGAACAACAGAAATAATGCAACATTCTCGACACATGCAAAAAATAATGTGAGTAACACGGCATCTACGGGACTGGCTATCGAGATGACTAGCGAGAAAAGCGAGTGTGCGGCAGGCGAAGACGTCCTCAGCGGCGAGGGGGGAGCCCGCGCTGAACCGGATCTCGAGTTATGCAATCGCGTAAGCAGCGTGTTGCAAGAGGTGCTAGTAAGCCCCGCACCACCTCGCCCCGCACCACCGATTGCACTTGTGCGTCAAACAAGTACACAGTGCGCGAAGGTGACTAAAATGTTGCCAAAACAATGTGAAACTTTGACGTCTTATATACCTACGTATAGGGATATGGCACAAAAAAAGCGCGATGATTTAAAAGATGACGAAGGTTTTACCAAAGTTTTAAAAAAACGACGTGATACGTATAGGTATAGGAATGTTTGAGGTACTTCACTATCATCAAGTAAGCTAAAAGCAGCCGAATCATATTCGTGCATATACCTATCTCGTACTAAAAAACATATAAAAGAAGACGATATTAAAGAATATATAAACGATATCAAAGAGGAGTGTAAACAGATAGAATTGTTGACACAGGCACAAGAAACCAATTTCAACTCTTTTAAAATTACTGTATTGACGTCAAAACTCAACGTATTTCTTCAAAAAGAATTTTGGCCAGAAGGTTTGGTATTCATTAAAAAATAATTATGTATGCACAAAATAAAAATAACTTGGGAGTTCTTTCATACAACTGTAAATCAGTAAAACGTTCTGTCCAGCATGTAAAGGAGCTATGCAAGGATTTCGACATTTTAGCGCTCCAAGAGACGAGGCTAATGCCCCATGATTTGAGTTATATTAACAATATTGACAAGGAGTTCAGTTGCTTTGCTAAATCAGCTGTGGATACATCAGCCAAGGTGCTTGTTGGCCGGCCCTACGGGGGGACAGCGCTCATGTGGAGGTCTAGTTTGTTTACCAAAGCCGATATGGTGCCGTGCGACAGCGATCGAATTGTGTCCGTGCGTTTGGTGCAAGATGATCGTAGCCTACTTGTGTTTAGTGTTTACATGCCTACCAATTGTGATGACAATTTACCTGAGGTCACACAGTGCCTTGCGGAGATAAGTGCTATTATAGAAAATATGGATACGGAATGTGTGGTGATATTGGGAGATTTTAACGCACATCCGGGAACACTGTTTGGGAATGAACTGGCAGCTTATTGTGGTGAGCATTCTTTATTATGTTTGGACCAAGAAAGACTCGATCCCTGCACTTATACGTTTGTATGCGAAGCGTCGGGCGCTTGTCGCTGGTTGGACCATATACTTGTGATGGCGGCAGCGGTGAATCTCGCTACCGATGTGTACGTGAAGTATGACTCATACTGGTCGGACCACTTTCCTATAGTCGTGCATTGTGATTTTAACTGTATCAGACGTAAATTTTTAGCTTTTGATGCGCCAAATGAGAATTCAAAATACATATGGGGTAATAGGGATCCTAAACAAATAGAAAAATACAGCAGTTATTGTAATGAGAAGCTTAATGATTTAATTTATAAATATAATATTGTATATACAGATAATTTTAATGAGATATGTTTTCGACAGGACTTAGATAAAAATTATATTGATAATTTATATAGCGATACTATTAACACATTACGTGCAGCAGCAAAATATAGTTTTTATATACCCAAAAAAGGACGAAAATTAGTGGGGTGGAATTTTCACGTCAAAAGTAGTCATTCTAAGGCCAGAGAATGGTTTTTAAAGTGGGTGCAATTTGGTAGGCCATGCTCGGGCTATTATTATGAAAACATGGTTGCCTCGCGTAGAGAGTTTAAATCTGCGCTTCGATACATACAATCTAACCAAGAAAAGATCAAGATGGATATGCTGGCTCGACATCGAGCGGCTGGTAATTTTGTTGAGTTTTGGAAGGAGACCAAAAAATTAGACAGTAAAAACAGTTTGCCAGTAAATATAGAGGGAGAAAAAATTTTAAAAAATATATCTAACATGTTTCGAAAACATTTCAACAAAGACAATTATTCTAAAAATAATAGCAGGTCATTGCAGAACAGTAGAAGCGGTCAGGGCCTGGAGACTGATCGAGGTACAGTTACAGTGTCACCATTAGAAATATGGGATATTTTGAGGGACATGAAACGTGGTAAGTCTTACCACCATGACCATGGCCATGACTGTCTTAGTGTAGAGCATTTGCTACATGCAGGCTCGCACATCTGTTTAATATTATCAAGGCTTTTTAATATCTGCGTGAGGCAAAGTTATTTACCCGCGGATCTGATTCGGACACTAGTCATCCCTATTCCAAAAAATAAGACGGGAGATATTTCGAGCATGGCAAACTACAGGCCAATATCATTGGCGACGATTGTGGCCAAGGTATTTGAAAGGATGATACACGGTCATTTTAATGATATTAATTGTGATGATGGACAGTTTGGTTTTCGACCGCAAGTATCGACGGATATGGCAATATTTGCATTAAAACAGGTTGTCAAATATTACAAACAGCACAATACTACAGTCTACGCCATATTTCTTGACTTAAGTCGTGCTTTTGACACTCTTAATCATGACTTGCTGTGGCTGAAGCTAAGTGATACTAATGTTCCATCTGAGGTTGTTGGTCTGTTAAGATACTGGTATCAAAATCAGACCAACAATGTCAGATGGAGCTCTGAGTTATCTGATAGTTATCATCTCCCGTGTGGAGTCAGACAGGGGGGCCTTACCTCGCCCGATCTGTTTAACACCTATGTAAATGGTCTTCTTCGGGAGTTGAGTAGTACTTCGGTCGGACTTAGGTTGGATGACAGATACGTCAACAACCTAAGCTATGCAGACGATATGGTGCTTCTCAGCCCTACCATTAGAGGTCTGCGAAAACTTATAGCGATATGTGAAAAATATGCTGTAGATCATAATCTGATCTATAACGCTAATAAAACCAAAATGGTGGTATTCAGATCGGGCAAGGGTCCGGAAGATATTTCGGAGGTCTGTCTCAATGGCCAACCGATTGATGTGGTTGACAGTTTCAGGTACCTTGGCCACATAGTTACTTCTACTCTGAAAGATGACGCAGATGTCGAGAGACAACGAAGAGCCCTATGCGTGGTAGGCAATATGATAGCCCGAAAATTTTCAAAGTCCTCTTTTGACGTGAAAGTAACACTGTTCAGATCTTTCTGTCAGAGTTTCTACACATGTCAACTTTGGACGGACTATACAAAGAAGTCTATTGATGGCATTAGGGTCGCCTATAATAATATCTTTAGACACTTAATGGGTTTAAAACGCTTTTGTAGCGCCTCAGAAATGTTTACAGAAGGTCGTGTCGACTCCTTTAATGCCATTCAGAGAAAGAGGATAGCTTCCTTTATGTCCAGAGTTGACAGGTGTAAAAACTCTATTATCAGTAGCCTAGCAGAAAGGCTTTTGACGACCACAACATACCATTGTTGGGTAAGGCTTACTCATGGTAAGCATTAAGTGAAATTCACTTAAAGTAATTTTAATTTTTAATTTGAGCAGTTTTTGTTTAATGTTAATTTAGTTATTTATTTTAAACTATGACTGCACTTATACATATACATACATATGTAATTTACATTATGGATCTTGTGTCTGCAATAAAGAAATATTATTATTATGTATCTCCTTTGAGAATCACGGGTCTTTTCACCCCGGTCCTTTGAGAGGCTTGCGTGGGGATACAGATCCAACACGTAGAGGCCCTTTGGAGAAGTTGTTGTCATGTGGCGCTCCCGCCAAAACCTATTCCTGGATATACCTATGAAAGGTGTACCCTTGAATAGGTTTTGGCAGAAGAAAAAACTATTGCATGAAAAAGGGAAAGGTTTAAGTATTATGGAATGAATTTGGGATGGATTGATGCTGGGATATTGCAATAGAAACGTCACCTGCCATAATCATGATTACTGACTATTGTAGGCAGGTGGTGGCTTGCCGCCCACTAGATGGGCCCCTCAAACGCGCCGACAATAGTTGCCGGCAAAGGAGCAACACCGGTGCGGGCGACTCAGGGGTGTCGAGAGGTGTGCTGCGCTTTCTCCGAAGTTACTCGCGTCGTTATGCCCTTTAACACTTCCACCCCTGGAGCAACAGCTCTAACGACTCCTCTCTGCACAGCCAATTAAGGCAATGCAGAGCTGAGAGCCCTGCGAGCCCTCTTGGGTCTCAACCCCGACTGATGAAGAAGCGTCGGGGACGAGGGTCTGACCGGCTCTCTGGAGCACTCGGGTCCGTGGTGTCGTTACTCACCAACAGCTCGCCACAAGCTGCCCTGCGGGTTTATTATTATTATAACTCACTAGTGAGTTATAGCAATGTTTTTTTTTTAATTTTATTGGTTGAGTTGCTTTGTTCTTATTAAAAAGTTTTTATTAAAAAAAAAAGATCGTGTTCAATAGAACAAACAAATTATGTTCCTTTTGCTTGCTCATTTCATGCAACTTCTTAGTTAAATAAATAATTTTAACTCGTACGTGTTTAATAAGTAAAACTTTCACTAAAATATAACTTTTGTTTTCTCTTTTTTAGGAATTTAAAGTTTTCTTTGTAATAAAAGAAAACTTTAAATTCCCCATTTTGTACTTGGCAGAATAGGCGCAAATTCTATGCGCGGAAAATAAAAAAAAACCTCATCCCTTTAGTCTGTAGCCGATCGCAATGCGCGCACATACGAAAACTGATTAATTTTTACCGCCATAGCGAAACATTTTTCACAACTCGTTTTCACTGTTGAAATTATAGTTATTTATTAATTAAAATGTCTACAAGTACTAGTTACGAAGAAAATTATTTATGTTGTACACCGCCCGATATATGATGTGAAGCCCTTAACGCTATAGAAAGTTTACTACCTGAAAACTCCAAGGAAAAATATCTATTAGCGTACCAAAATTTCATTAAATGGCAAAACAGCATGAATACGCATTCTTTTTCATAAAAAAGTGTTCATGGCGTACTTTAAATAATTATCTTCTAAGTACAAACCTAGCTCTTTGTGGTGTTTATACTCAATGTTAAAAAGTACAGTCCGAACAAAGAATGGAGTGGACTTAAAAACATACTTTCATTTGTTAGCATAACTAAAGAGACTATCCGAATTAACCGGTGGACTTAGAAGCAAGAAATCAAAGGTTTTATCGTCTGACGATATTGAAAAATTTATAAACACCGAAATATTCGAAACACCAAGTACATCCAATGATTGGATTTCACCTACCTACACGAATAATGAGCCACCTCAAATTACAATAGAACATATAAGTATTTCAATAAATAATCTATCGATGAGACCGCTATGCCATCAAAAACAGTTAATTATAATTTTACTAACTGCACATTTACTTATTGTTTCTCTAAATAAACTTTTTATTTACTTGATAAAATGGGTTTTTATTGTTATTTTATTTACAAGTGTGTTGAAAAACGTCGTATGATACACGTGTGTATTGATGATTACCGTCCTTGGCTCTCTTAAGACCCTCGCCTACGGCTCGGTTCTCAATGGCGCCACGGCGGAAATCACCAATGTTACACACTAGTACCATAATGTACTATTATTGGGTCAACATATTATGGCGTGCAGATGTGATGTGATGTAAATAGAAAATTAATTTTGCGTGAGAGATCTTTATTCTGTGTTTTTAGTGAAATGGACCTGCGGGCATAAATTAACTGTAAACATATATAGGGTTTATGGTAAAAAATAAAGGCGCCCTCTCAAAAATGCATTTTGTTAAAATTATTTGTAAAAACATAACCTAGTATATAAACGTTTTGTAAAATATACGCTGTTAACACAGTTTTTACACATATAATTTGCTTTTTCGGTCATCCGTGAATAAAAGTAATCAACATTAACGCTGTTTGAACAGATTTTGGTGACTTCAAATTATCTTTATAAAAATAGAAAACAGAAAACAAATGGCGACAGATAAAATTAAAGTTTTATGTAGAAGTCGGTTTGCAAAGCTAAGTTATGATCAATTTATTACTTGTGTATTTAAAAATACATTAAATTAGATCAAAATACAGCTATTGGCTTTATTTGCTTTTTAATAAAGTAAAAAAACTAAGCAAATGCATTATATCTTATTTTGTCAAAGCTGGTGTATGACTAGCATTATATTAACACAATCACAGATCAATATACAGGTTTTAATCGTCAAAAATGTTTAATTACAGTTTAAGACATTAAACAATCATTGATTAATGTTCATATAATGCATTAAATAAGCAAATGCATTATATCTTATTTAGTCAAAGCTGGTGTATGACTAACATTATATTAACACAATCACAGATCAATATACAGGTTTTAATCGTCAAAAATGTTTAATTACAGTTTAAGACATTAAACAATCATTGATTAATGTTAATATAATGCATTACGCTTTTCAAATGATCGATATATGTTAATAGTTTTCAAGATGATTTATATTAAAATTATCAGATGTTATTTTAAGACTGTTGGCATTGTAATATATATTTTTTAGACTATTATATACGAATACCAGCATTATAACAAGAGATACATGCCGAATATACATTTTAATCTTTGCTAGTGCCAAATTAAAGTGATTATTTATCTTAAGGCCCTAAATCCACATTTTTTTAGAGTATATACAAGTTGTGTGCTGCTTGGGAAGGCTTCAACATGTCAAGAGAAATGCCATCGTTACCGACCGCGTTCGATTTAAGTTTGACAAAAATATCCTGAACATCCCTAATTGATATTGTTTTGAATAAAAGTACTTATTGTTAGGAGACTAGCGCCATCTGCGTGTGATCTCCACAAACACGGGCAAGATTGATCGATTTAGTGAAAGTCACATCACTCGAGTTGCGTCACATCCCTAAGTGGACGCCATTATTACGGTCCCGTCTCGAAATCGCGCCGAGGGGCCGGCAATTTTGTCCTTTGGTATAAAGCGTGTATTTCGTGGAAGAATTATCGCTAATTAACTAATTATTGTTTGTCGGATGTGCCCAAGTCGTTTGTTTATTGTTTGAAAGGCGTGGAAATAGCCTAAGTGTCAAGTGTAAAAAACGTGTTGTTTTAACCTATCGCCCGTGTGGAACGGAAGTATTTATAAATTGATTCTAAAATGGACTAATTTTGGTGTAGTGGATACCACTAAATGTATAAATAGTGATAAACGTTTGAATTGGAACGAAAGACGTCACATATTATAATCCGCTTGTTAGGTTATGTACTTAATATTGAAATTGCAATGAAGAAGATGAAATCTGTTGTGCGGTGGTGAAGTGGTGATATACCTATTCGACTTATTCGTCTGGGGCGACATTTGAGCTCAGGGTGGGCATAGGGACCCAATTTCCTTCACCACTGACTTGGGACCCGTGAAGAGACCCAAAACCGTCGCCAATCCCCGAAGAGGACTGGGATCGACGAGGAAGCCTGGCGAGGTCGTCCGAAGGCCGTTATAACAATATATAGATACAGTAAGTCTTGGAATAATTTATTCCTCCTTATATTTAAATTTAATTAGTTTTCTTTATATTTAAGTTTAGGTTATAATTAGGTTAAAAGGTTCCCTGGACCTTATCTGGAGTGGTAGCAGACTGCGTAGGTTTGTTTGTGTGTTTGTTTGCTGCCGGTGGGATTGCCGAACTCGTACAACATACCGTAATCTCAGCTCTCTGCGCTACAGATATAGAAGGCAAATCAAAGGCTGGGCAATCAGGCTTAGGCTTATTGGCAAGCTGCGTAAGCGTAGCACTTTTGACATTTGAAGGAAGATTAGAGCCAGAAGAGCAGAAATGTTTATTGAGAGTATTTCCATCGATATTAACATTAGAATCCGACGTTTGTTTCCCAACCCTTAAACCCTTTAAGAAAGTCCACATCTTACCAGGAGGACAATTAACAACATTGTCTCGAATGTATTTACGCCTAGCATCCCTACATCTCTTATTACAGAGATTACGTAAACATATAAACTTTTCGCGATTAAGATCAGTAGGGTTACGACAAAGTTTTATTTTAGCACTGTCCCTTTTGGCCATAAGCTTTTTGATATCAGAGGTTAACCAGGGCGCAGGGAAATGCTTGACTCTGATCTGTTCAACCGGAGCATGTGTGTCGTATAGGGACAGTATACGGGAGTTAAACGCTTCCAATTTAGAGTCGACATCATGCGCCTTAAGAACTGTGTCCCAATCCAGACCTCTAATATCAGCTTTTAATAACTTCCAGTTATAGTTACGCCTCAACACAAATTTGTGTCTTGGTTTTTTAGTACGCAGCTTGAATGAAGCAAATATAAGGTCATGGGCTGAGAATGCGGGAGCATGAAATTGACCATGCTTAGAAACTAGCTCTGGAGAAGAGGTAATGACCAGGTCAAGAAGAGATGGAGGACCATTATGAGGAAAATGGGTAGGATTAAGTGGAAGGACGTGAAGATCAGAGAATAAAGGAGAGAGAGAAGGGAATTAGTACGAGAATCTTTTTTTATGAGACATGTGTTGAAGTCTCCCATGAAAATTAAATCGTCAAATTGGTGCCTCAAATTTAATAAAAGAGATTTAATAGAAAAAGTAATTAATGTGCATAGAGGGGCTGTAGTAAACGCCTAGAAGAATCTTCGAACCGTGGAGATTAACGTTAAGAAAGAGATGTTTAGGCGTTTATGCAGTGGTGTCAGATTGTTAAACGACTTGTGCAGGGATGTCACTGAGCAAATATATGGCAACCCCACCCCAGCCAACTACTCTGCAACTACCATCCTCACGCATCACAGTATGCAAACGATCATTTCTGAAGAGACGATATCCTAGTAATGGATAAAGAGTAGAAAGCAAAGAAGGCTTTACTGCACTCTCGGAAACAAGTATGGCATGAATTTGACTATATGTGGCTAAGAGATCCGTATAATGAGCGGGTACGCTTTGTGCATTGATATGCACCACATTAAGGTTAGATTTCAACCTCGTGAATGTAACATTTAAATGATCATGAAGTGAGAGATCATCCGTGTCATCACTATGGGCACTTAATAAACTTTTAGAAGAAGACCATTAAGAATAGTATTCTAAATCAGATGATTCATTAAGCACATCAGACATTGAGCCAATTAAGTAATACAATAAATAAAATTAAATACAAATAAGTATATACAATACAGAAAAAACCAAAAATAATACTATATATAAGCCTGAAATTATATTATAGAAGTTTCAAGTAGGTAAGTACTTATAGTACCCAACAACAGCTCTCAATCACTATTCTATTAATCACGTTTATATTATAACAGCATTATAATCACAACAAATATTACACAGTACATACATAATAAAATGAAATTAAATAATAAAAATAAAAAACAATGTAAAGTGGGTAGTAGGTGTAAAGAAAAAACCAAATTTTAGAAAACAAAAGTAGGCAGGCGCTTGAACGAATAAGAAAAAAAAAGGTATCAAGAAACAAAAACAAAACGCAGTTTAAAACTGATATGTCAATGTCAACTAAATATTGCCTGTTCCATGTGTCAAAAACATTCAGACAAAGAAACGAAAAAAGTTTAGAAAATTAAGTCTACCAGCTACCAGTTAATAAATTATTACTACCTTTCCAGTATTAACATAAATAAGTGACCCGCCCAGATTATATTTTAACTACCCAATAACGGCTCGCAAACGTTAAGAAATTACGTACTTCCGGTCATATAGCAGCGATGTGAATCGAATTCAGTAAACTTAACTACTGACGTCGACGACCTGACGCATTATTGGCGTTATTTCTACTTCTGAGCCCTAGTAGCCCTCAGCTGCCGGCTACTGGGCTCATTGGTGTTGGAAGGACCCAGCCTAGGCTCTGGCCCTGAGGCTTCGGCGGCAGCACCTTTGTCCGCTTTGTCAGGCAGCTCAGCCAAAATAGCTCGCAGATCCACCATGGTTGTGATTTTCCGCTTCACTTCATTGGCCACGACCACAACAATCTTCCCATCAGCGGTCCAGCAACCCTAGACTCCAAAAACTTTGCTAGCTTCAACAAAGACTGCATGGCGTGAAGTGGTTAGGAATTCAGAGATTGTATATTCGGATCCTTTTAACAGTCTCTTCGCAGCCCAAACCTTGTTACGGCTTGTGCAATTTCCAAAACGCAGAAGAATGGGACGAGGTTTATCTGCTCTGCTTACTTTACCCAGTCGCAAACAATTTAGAGATTGAGTTACAGTATTTGGCAATACTAGACTACGGTGACATAATTGAAGGACTTTATTAATCAGATCCTCTTGCTTTTCTTCCACAAGTCCATGTAGTAGTAAGAGGTTTGATCTGGATTGCATTTCAACTGAGTCAAGGGTCTGCACAACTAGCTCAAGTTGTGATTTAAGTGCAGATACAGCTTTCCAGATGAAAGTTTTGAAAGTCTGAAACTCAGTAGATATTGTTTTTGAGAGAATAGTTTTAATTGAAAGCTAATGAAAGCTTACCCACTAAAACGTAGCTCTTGACGGGGTTGAAGTAGGTGCGGGGGGTGGCGACCAGCAGCTTGGTGGCGGGGCGAGCGGGCGCGGTGCTCGGCTCCTCCTCGCGCACGCGCAGCACCACCTTGCCGATGTGCTTGCCCGTCGCCATGTATCTGTAGGTACAACTATATTCTAACTCTATGCTGCAAACACAGCACCCAGTACAATGTGTGCTGCTGACACAGCACGCGCAGCTTGTGGAGGTCGCGTTATTACCTGAAGGCCTGCTCGAGCTGCTGGTCGCCGTACACGGTGGCCGGCAGCGGCCGCACGGCGCCCGATGCGAGTCCCTCGCTTAAGCAGCGGCACACGGCCGCTTTCTCGGGGTGCTCGCCCGTAGCCTCGAACAGGGCGTCCAACAGGATACCGTGGAACGTCGTGTTCATGGGGAGTATCGACATATTCTGCGAAACAATATGCGAATTTAAGGCGACGGCATCTGTTAAAATGTTGCTGTTTAAAAAAGAAAGAAAAACTGACCAAGGGCGTATTGTCAGAGAGGTCCACTTTCCCAATCTCGAGGAAGCGGCCTCCCTCGGCCAGGCAGCGCACGGAGGCGAGCAGCTTGTCGCCCGCCAGCGAGTTGAGCACGAGGTTCACGCCGCGGCCGCGCGTGCGGCGCAGCACGAGCTGCTCGAACGAGATTTCGCGAGAGTTGCCGATGTTGGCGTCTTCTAGTTGCGGGAAGCGCTGGTGAAGGAAGGCCCGCTTGTCGGCCGTGCTCACAGTGGTGAACACAGTGCAGCCCTCGTGCAGAGCGATGGCGATGGCCGCCTGGCCGACGCCACCGGTGCCGGCGTGGATCAGCACGGACTCGCCTCTCCGCATGCGGCCGCGCACTGCGAGCGCGTAGTATGCGGTGGCGTAGGCAACGGGCACGGTGGCGGCCTCCTCGAGCGTCCACTTGGCGGGCACCTCCCACAAGAAGCCCTTGTCGGTCGCCACGCTGGTGGCCAGCCCTCGAGCCGCCACCATGCCCATTACACGCTTGCCTGAGGAAGAGCGTCCGCTGAACTCCAAGCCCAGGATACATTCCTGTGACCAAATGAAATGCATATGCTGTTATAGCGACCATTAAGAGGCTAATGAAACCCATTGGATCTGGTTCGATCCATCACCGTCTATAGGCCAGAAGTTGCAACGGGATAATGAATATTTTTTTTTTTAATATTGCAGAGTATTTATACAGAAACATTTTACAGTACTTATTATATTGAATCTACACGTCCAGTTATGACGTGATGTGCTAAATTTACAAAATAAATTATAAGCTATAATCTATTATTACATGTCATAATCTAGTTCTATACATAATATATTAACTAAATAAACCCAACAAAATAAAAGAAACTTGGAATGTTATAAATAAAGAAACAGGTACGAGTAAAAATAAAGCCAAAGAAAATATCTGTCAAATCAAATCTAATGGTGAGATTATTACAAAAACTGAAGAAATAGTAAATGTTTTTGATGATTTCTTCACTAACATTCCTTTGGAACTTACTTCTAATGTGAATTCTAACCCCCAGCGTGCTGAAGCCTTGCTTAAGAATAATGTTAGGCCTTGTGATTCTCAATTTAAATTTAAGCATATTGGCCCCAAAGATATAATAGATGCATATAAACAGCTAAATTTAAAAAAATCTGCAGATCATTGGGGCATGTCAGTTGCTGTAGTAAGCCATATCATAAATATCATAGCTGCTGATTTAGCTTTTATATTTAACGAATGTATTGATGAAGGCATATTTCCTAACCTAATGAAATGTAGTAAATTAATCCCCTTATTTAAAAAAGGAGAAAAAACAGACCCTGGCAACTACAGACCTATATCTATCCTGCCAGTTTTGAGTAAGGTGTTCGAAAAGATAATGCTCAATCAAATGCTGCTTCACTTCAAGACCTACCAACTTTTCCATAGCCAACAATTCGGCTTTACTGGCGGGAAATCGACCACTGATGCGGGAGTAGCACTCGTTACTCATATATACTAGTAGTTCGCCACGAACTTAGACCTCGCGATTATTATTTCAGAATAATGTACCTGATTTGGATAAATTATCGGTGCAGGTTTACCGATATGCGGATTCATGGTTGTGACCAAATTTCCAAAATAGT
Source organism: Acrobasis consociella (assembly GCA_963555685.1). Classification (NCBI taxonomy): domain Eukaryota; kingdom Metazoa; phylum Arthropoda; class Insecta; order Lepidoptera; family Pyralidae; genus Acrobasis; species Acrobasis consociella. Next base: position 21,472,388 of record OY743112.1, on the reverse strand, counting down.
TGCCAATCACAGCCCTTTCTTCAAATGACTTTCCATCTAGCTCTGAAATGTCAGGAGCACCTTCCAACCATACAATCCCATGCATATGAGATCTACCGTGATGCTGAAATTCAGTTTTGTACCAGTAGTCTTTCACCAATAAATGACCCGTCATTTTTCAAATGACAAAGTCAGCTCGTTGTTGGAAAAAACAGAAAACTATTAATGGGTTTTCGTTCAAATGTTTATTTGTATTGCCATGGCTCTATGCCGCTGCTCATTGGTTTCTTACTCTCTTCGTAAAGCTACTTCGCGGGCTTTGGTTGCCGCTGATCTCTTGTTAGTTCGTGGCATAATTACTAATGCTACTATAGAAGTACAGACAAGCAGCGGTAGCGATTATACGAAAGTTAGCTCAAAAAAATTGCTAAATTTAATAAACAAGCCAACAATCAATCAAAATAAGCAAAAACTGAAAAAAAAACTAATCGTAAGCAAAACCCTTTTATGTTGAGTCGGTTAAATATGATACAATTTATAGAACTACTTATGAAACTCAAAATAATAACCATAATAGTTATTCAGAGAAATTACTTCGTGGACCCTAGGGGAGATATGTATTTTTAAGAAAGTTGTTCAGTAACCCGGACTGAATTCACCCTTAAATAGTTTCAGTATATTTTGTAAGAAGATTTGTATTATTTAATCAGCTAGACTTCGCGAGTCACCCGTTTAAGTATAACATATAAAAAAGTTGTTCAGACAAAAAAGTTGTTCAAATAAAAAAAAGTCGTTTTCATAATGGCAACAAAAAAGTCTAATGACATTTTTGAAAATATTTTGATATGGCAGATATATGACAGTTTAAAAATTTTAAACCCCCATATTTCCGCCATTTTGAAAAATTTCGAAAATTTGGTTCGACAAAAAAATTCTATTTAGTTGCTGAACCTGCTTACAAAATTTCATGAGAATCGGTTAAGAAATGCGACCTGTAGGCGAGAACAGACAGACAGACAGACAGACAGACAGACAGACAGACAGACGGACAAAAGAATTTTTGGCTAATCTCGAAACTGAGACGCTTCGCTCGCTTCGCTCGCTCGGTCAATGACGCATGGGAGAACAAAAATGATGGAATTGGATCATTTTGTGATCTCTCCAAAGCATTTGATTGCGTAGATCATCCGACACTTTTGCTCAAATTTCGTCAATACGGTTTTGATGATAATTCAATTAAACTGATAGAATCTTATTTAACAGATAGGCATCAGACTGTTGATTTAAATGGCATAAAATCTCACGGATCTAATGTTAAAATAGGCGTACCGCAAGGTTCAATTCTTGGACCTTTCCTTTTCTTAGTTTATGTTAATGACTTGCCTTACATGGTTGAGAAGCAGGCTGGCATAGTGCTGTTTGCTGATGACACCTCGCTAATATTCAAAATAGATCGACATAGCACAAACGCTAGCGCGGTGAACAGCACCTTGTCTTCTATTTCTGATTGGTTTTCTGCCAATAACCTCATGTTAAATGCGAAAAAGACCCAATGCATTCGATTTTCTCTTCCTAATGTGAGACAGGCCTGCGTTGACATAATGATAGATGGTGAAAAACTCGATCTTGTTGAAAGTACTACCTTCTTAGGAATTACAATAGACTCAAAACTTCAATGGGGTGCTCATATAACTAAACTTTCAAATAGGCTTAGTTCTGCGGCTTATGCTGTTAGGAGAATAAGACAATTGACAGATGTAGCAACTGCTAGACTAGTGTACTTTAGTTACTTTCATAGTGTAATGTCTTACGGCATACTCCTGTGGGGGAATGCAGCCGATATTCAGACTATTTTTATTTTACAAAAACGGGCAATTCGTGCTATTTACGGGTTAGGATCTAGAGACTCACTCAGAGAATTATTCAAGAAAATAGATATACTTACCTTAGCATCACAGTATATATTTGAAAACATAATGTATGTAAGGAAAAATATTTCCTCATACAATAAAGTAAGTGATTTTACCGATAGAAACTTACGTAATAAGAATGACTTAGTTGCCCCGTTTTATAGGCTTAAAACAATTAATAAGACATTTATGGGGAACTGTATACTTTTTTATAATAAATTGCCAAAATCGATCCTTGATATGCCAGACAAAAGATTCAAAACTTATGTAAAGAATGTACTTTGTGAGAAGGCTTATTATAGGACCGATGACTACCTTAAAGACAAAAAAGTCTGGCGTGAGCTTGACGCGGGTCCCTCTTAAAGTTTGTAATATAGGTACTCGAAAATGTCATAATTTGGTACATTTTGTACAAACTGAATCTACAACTTGACATTACTTTAAAATTTTGACATTCTAAAAATTAAATTTAAATTATGATATGACATAACAAACAAAACAATGTATTCTCTGTCCACATTAACTTTAAGTATTAATTTAATTGTGAGTTGACGTCCTTGGAGAAAAGGTGCAGTGCAGTTTGTTACCGCTTCTTCTGCACTAGCGCTTTGGAAGCGGTAGTAAACTTAGCTGTAAGTAACTATTTGACGTCAACAATTGTGCAACAAAATAATGACGATTATTAAGAGATATTATAAATATCCTATGATAATAAAAATATATTTGATTTGATTTGATTTGATAAAAAAGTAAAAATATTTTGTCTGTACATTTAGTATTTTTGACTGAAATGGATAGAAGAACACTTAAAAAGAATAATAGAAAGCAAAAAAGAAATTTTTGTCTGTCTGTATGTATGATCACGCTTATCTCCGAAAATACTAAAACGGTTTACTTAAAACCTTTTTACCAATTGCTTTGTTTTAATTCAGCAAAACATTTAAAGTTTGTTCCATCAAAATCGGTTCATAAAAAAAAGTTATCGTCATTTAAATGAACTCAAGGCATGAGTAATCGTAAATAAGTTACATTGGAAATTTAAAATCCAAAGTCAATTCATCATCCTTATACGACAGCATTATACATATAAACATATAAATAAAAGTGAAAATCAGTTAGTTAACATCTTGATTTTGCCGCAAAAAACATGCCTATTAATTCTTCAAGAATCCGCTAGATGGCGCTGTTTCATTTAATAAATTTCTACAACGCGCTATTGTGATGTTTTCGAATGAGGCATTTTTTTCTTAACTGAATAGTTTGCGCGGGAGACACTTCCAAAGTGGAAAAATGTCCCCCCCCCCTGTAACTTCTAAAATAAGAGAATGTTAAAACTAAAAGAATATATGAAGTTCATTACCATACAAACTACCAGCGAAAATTGGTTTGAACGAGATCTAGTAAGTAGTTTTTTTTTAATACGCCATAAATCGTAAACCGCAATATACCTTTCATTCAATCAACTTAAATATAAAAATAAAAAAAACATACTTCAAGACTTTTATATTATGTTACTTGCTGCTACGGAACCCTTAATGGGCGAGTCCGACTCGCACTTGGCCGCTTTTTCATTTATTTGGATTTCGTTTTTGCTTTGCTTTTAGAATTTGGTGTTAGTAGGTAGAGTTTATATCACGACGGATATTGTTGTAATTTTTGGATTTTCCTTTGCTTAGGGTTTAGAACTTGGTTGGTGTGATTGCTAACGTCATAACGGTCTTTTGATTTATTAGTCCTTTCTGTTAGGGTTGTTTCCCGAACACTAAGGAATTTAAACTATGTTGAATGTGGTGAGCGTTTAATCTTCCATCAAAGCAGTTGTGTCAGAATCACATATGTCGCGCATTAACACAGTGCAGTGAAAGTGCTAAGGCATCAAAACAAAATCCATCCTCGTCACGTATCTTCGGCCGGCCGCGATGACCTACATCGGTGAGTCATTGCATTCGATATGATTACGTGCGACAAGTAATTGTTAAGGCAACGTTCTAATCTGCCTTGACAATGAATACGCCTTGCAAATCTATTCAGTTAAAAACTGAAACGAAACTTTATCTCTATGACCGTTTCAAACATGAGCAGGAAGAAAGGCTTAAACAGCAGAGCCTTGTAGAAGACCTAAAAAAAGAAATTGCGACTCTCCAACAGCAGTTGCAAAGTCTCATTGAGTCTTAAGCTGTGCCTTCAGCAGTTCCTAATGCAGAATCGTCTTCGGTGCACGCTGAGTACAACACCGACGAGGAGGAGCTAGCTAAAGAGGCTGAGTGGATAAGAACGAAATCAAGAAAGAAAAGAAAATTAAACACGTCACCCACACTCTCACCCCAAGAAAAAGAAATACCTAAAGTAAAAAAGGTAAAGATAGTTCCCCCTCCACCTCCCATCATAGTGGATGGGGTAAAGAACTACCAAAACTTTTATGACTTTTTGACACAAAGTCAGCCTGAAATCACCTTTACAATTAAATTATTGAATGGTGACAGCGTCAAAATAAATGCGTGTAATGAAGACGCATATAGGGCCGTAACGAAGCTGTTATCAGCAAATAACTTTTTATGGCATTCCTATGAAAATAAGCATGAAAGGCCTATTAGTGTTATGGCAAAAAAGTTGCCTTCAACATGTAAGCCGGAAAGAATCGTAGAAGATCTCAAAGCAAAGGGCTTACAAATAGAAGACGCAGTTAACAAACTGAGCTGGAAAAGCAAAGAACCGTTAAAAATGTTCATGCTGACCTTCAGTAACAAAGAGGAAATTGCTAAAATATATAAAATAAAATACATACTAGGGTGTTTGGTGGAGATACAACCACTGAAATCATCGAAACTTATTCCTCAATGTAAAAGGTGTCAGGCTTATGGGCATACACAAATGTATTTGTGCTAAAGAGCCAAGGTGTGTAAAATGCACGGGAAAGCACTTAACCAAAGACTGTAAAAAAGCAGCAACCGAAAAACCAAAGTACGTGCACTGCGGAAAAGATCATCTGGCTAACTACAGAGGGTGTATGATAGCCAAAGAAATGCAGAAATTAAGAAATAAGACTGCTAAGAAACATATAGACAGTCCGATAAGGAAGCTCCAACCAATCCGCAGCGAGCAAATAATAAGCCTGTCTAGACTGTAAGTACTCGTACAAACGTTTACTATGCACTGCATCCAGCCAATAAAGGAAGAGGCGGTAGTGCTGTGATCATCAAGGAAACCATCCAACACCAAGAATACCTTAAACATGAAATACCACAAGTTCAATGCACTGCAGTTCGACTAAACACCAAAAACTACCTGCTAACAGTGGCGGCAATATACTGTCCACCTCGGCACAAAATAAATAAAGATTTGTATTTACATATTTTACACACGCTTGGCGATAGATTTATACTAGGTTGAGACTTCAATGCGAAAAACACATATTGGGGCTCTCGACTGACTAACACGAAAGGAAGAAGGCTGATGCATGCCATCAAAGAACTACACTGTGATGTTGCATCAACAGGATATCCAACATTCTGGCCAACGGACCCACTAAAAATACCAGATCTAATAGACGTTTTCATTTACAAAAATGTGTCATCTTATTTTATGAGAACAGATCAAAAGCTTTGATATGAACTCGGACCACTCAGCTATGTACCTAGAAATAAGTGAGAAAGTTCTTAGTAAGAAAACAAATTTATCTCTAGTCAATAAACATACTGATTGGCAGAGTTTTCAAATTCAATTGGATAGAAATATCGATCTTAGAGTACCATTAAAGACCCCCGAGTAGCTGAATATAGATCTTGAAAAGTTCGTTACTCTAATACAACGGCCTGCATGGCACAACACTCCTAAAGTAAAGAAAAAAATTGTCAGAAATGTATATCCAATAGAAATTAGAGAACTCATAACAGAAAAACGAAAGCAAAGGAAATTATTATTTCAGAATAATGAACCTGATTTGGATAAATAATCGGTGCAGGTTTACCGATATGCGGATTCATGATTGTGACCAAATTTCCAAAATAGTTGGCAATCACAGCCCTTTCTTCAAATGACTTTCGATCTAGCTCTGAAATGTCAGGAGCACCTTCCTACCATACATCACATGGATATGAGGTCTACCGTGATGCTGAAATTCAGTTCTGTAACAGTAGTCTTTCACCGAAAAATGACCCATCATTTTTCAAATGACAAAGTCAGCTCGTTGTTGAAAAAACCAGAAAACTATTAATGAGTTTTGTTTAAATGTTTATTGTATTACCATGGGTCTATGCCGCTGCTCATTGGTTTCTTACTCTCTTCGTAAAGCTACTTCGCGGGCTTTGGTTGCTGTTGATCTCTTGTTAGTTCGTGGTATAGTTACTAATACTACTACAGAAGCACAGACAAGCAGCGATAGCGATTGAATGAAAGTTCGCTCAACAAAATTGCTAAATTTAATAAACAAGCCAACAATCAATCAAAATAAGCAAAAACTGAAAAAGAAAACGAATCGTAAAATAAGCAAAACCCTTTTATTTTAAAGTCGGTTAAATATGATAAAATTTATAGAACTACTTATGAAACTCAAAATAATAACCATAATAGTTATTCAGAGAAATTACTTCGTGGACCCCAGGGGAGATATGTATTTTTAAGAAAGTTGTTCAGTAACCCGGACTGAATTCACCCTTAAATAGTTTCAGTATATTTTGTAAGAAGATTTGTATTGTATATCCATTACGGCTTAGTTAGCTAGACTCCGCGAGTCACCCTAAACCCGTTTAAGTATAACGTATAAAAAAGTTGTTCAGACAAAAAAGTTGTTCAAATAAAAACAAAATGTTTTCATAATGGCAACAAAAAAGTCTAATGACATTTTTGAAAATATTTTGAAATGGCGGATATATGTCAGTTTTAAAATTTTAAACCCCCATATTTCCGCCATTTTGAAAAATTTCGAGAAACTGGCTCGACAAAAAAAAATCTATTAAGTTGCTGAACCTGCTCACAAAATTTCATGAGAATCGGTTAAGAAATGCGACCTGTAGGCGAGAACAGACAGACAGACAAACGGACAAAAGAATTTTTGGCTAATCTCGAAACTGAGACGCTTCGCTCGCTCGGTCAATGAACAAAAAGCTGCCCAGTTTGCTGATCATCTGGAGGATATTTTTAAACCAAATGAAAGTCAAGAAGTAAATTGTGAGACAGACACTGAGGTAATCAGCGATATCAACGATGACCAAAACAACATTAAGCTTGTGACACCGAAAGAAGTCTTACGCGAAACAAAACAATACATAAATCCAAAAAAATCGCCTGGCTTTGATCTGATATCAGGGGAAATATTACACAACCTTCCCAGAAAAGCTATAGTTAAGCTAACGAATCTGATAAATGCTGCATTGAGACTAAGATATGTACAAGACTTGTGGAAAATAGCTGAAGTTATTATGATAGCAAAGCCTGGAAAACCACCAAATGAAACAACGTCATATAGGCCAAACTCCTTGCTGCCCTACTGTTCGAAAAACTGTTACTTAAAAGGCCAAAACCTATTATAGAAACAAGAAACCTTATTCCTGAACATCAGTTTGGCTTTAGAGAAAATCACTCTACAATTGATCAAGTACATAGGATTACTAACATTATTGAACAATCTCTAGAAAATAAAAAAGTTTGTTCAACTATCTTTCTAGATGTAGCACAAGCTTTTGATAAGTTATGGCACGAAGGCCTCATTTTGAAACTCAAAAAAATGCTTCCCAAAATATTTGTAGAGATAATTACTTCTTATATAAGTGATAGAGCCTTTAGAGTGCGACAAGACACTCTGAAGTTAAGGAAATAAAAGCTGGAGTACCTTAAGGAAGTGTATTAGGTCCGGTCCTGTATCTATTATACACCTGTGACATTCCCGAACTAGAAGAAAACACGATTGCGACCTTCGCTGATGACACGGCTATTATGGCAGTCGAAAACAGTCATGCAGAAACAGCAGAAAAGGTCCAAGCCGCTGTTAATAAAGTTCATACCTGGACAAAGAAATGGCGAATAAAGCTAAACGAATCGAAGTCTGTCCACGTCAACTTCACGAATAAATATGATGACTTCTATCCCGTCTACAAAAATGGACAGCAGGTGCCATATGAAAACACTACTAAGTACCTAGGTATGACACTCGACGCGAAGCTTCGCTGGAAAGCCCACTTCAAAAAGAAAAGAGAGGAACTTGATAAAAGGTTCCTGCTTGGTAAGCAAAAATATACAAAGAATGTCCGGTTTGCCCGTACATACTGGCGACTATAAGAAAAAACAGAAATGCAAGTAAGTAATATAAATAGAAAAATGTATAAGTTGAGTGTAAATGCAAAAGAAAGGGGTAAAGATAAATGTAAAAATATGTCAATTGAATAATTAAATGTCCAAGTATCTAGTCCGATTAAAAATTAATGAATGACGTAGCTTTATCGAAACTACGTGTATTTTTGGAACACTCGCGCACTGACTCTACACTTTTATCAAATTGCGGCAAAGATTGACTGCTCTTTCCCGCACTAATCTCACACTCACACCTAGCCGCTGCACCGCGGCTCCGTGCCGCCGGCGTCGCGCTGCTCACTGGCGCCAGGGCCAGCTGTACTGCTGGCGGGCTATCCTCTTGTTGGCTAATGCTACGACGAACTCTTCTTCCTCGGAATTTGCAGATAGCCCATAGGATCAGGAGTATTGTGCCGATTGATAATACGGTGTACGTAATTAAGTAAAAATGGATATCGTGTGGGGACATGCTACTAATTGCATTGTCTTGCTGCAATTTTATGTTATCCATTTTCTGTTTAAGGTCGTCTAACATCTGCGAGTGAATATCTGGCGTTGCGAGGTTATATCTGTCACCTGTCCCACCAAGTCGAGCAAAAAAGCGTCACGGCCGTACCATCCTTTTCTCGAAGCAATTCAGACCATTTTCGACCCCCTGTAACTTCGTTGTGGATAAAACTAGAAGACTGAAATTTTCAGTAACCATGCAGGCATTGTAAAGACACGGTATATTTCAAATTTCATTTAATTTGAACCAGTATTTTAAGAATTATAACGGGTCAAATTTCTTCATTTTGTCACCCACTGACTCACCGATCATCAAAATTCTAAGGCACTTCTAGCAGACCTAGAAGCTTCAAATTTGGAATATAAGTAGTGTTTGGTGTATGAATCAAGGAAAAACTAAAAAATCTAGAAAAGACCGCAAAGAAAATTAAGCCCATACAGCCAAGTCTTCATTTATATTTTTCAATATTGGCTTTATTTGTAACGATGTTTTACGGTAGTTATTATTATTGCGTGCGAAGCCGCGGGTTTAAGCTAGTCCCATATAAATATAGGCGCATGGTAGTGCCCCTGCCAAATCGAGCAAAAAATGGATATTCCCGTCATGAAAACACGTGTAAATTAAATTAAAGCCTCAAAGCCTCCCAGAAAAACGCATAGAGACAGGGAGTGGGCTCTTAGAAAAACTGTAGCTGAAGCTCAAGAAGTAGTACCGGAAAAGAGAAAACGGAACGCTACCTACAAAAAAAGGAAAAGTTCATAAGTCAGAGAGAGGGCTTTAAGAAAATTCGTTGCTGGTAGATATACATATATACAATAAGTAGAAGGTACCGAAAAGGAAAAAAGTAGAACTGTCTACAAAATACAAAAAGAAATGAGATCCCATCAAAAACAATACTTGTCAAAAAAACCAAGTCTCGCAACTCAGTTGTTCTGCGGTAAAAAGTTGTGAGATCCATGTAATACCAAGTCGGTTATTAATTTATTCAGTCTCTACTTAAGCGACTTTCTGTCTTAATACGTCCAGTCTCTAAGACCACGATCGTGGTCCGTAACAATTGAAAATCAATTGTGTCTGGAATCTCCGTACTCGAAGCATTAAGTTGTTACGTAATAATTAACAGCATCTTATAGTGACGCATGTCAATATTAAAATTCTTTAATGTTTTATATAAATATATTGAGACTTGGCCATCGCCTGAAAACACGTGTAAATTCAATCGCCTGAAAACACATGTAAATTCAATTATTTAGTGCGATGGCCAAGTCTCGATATATTTATATAAAACATTAAAGAATTTTAATATTGATATGCGTCACTATAAGATGCTGTTAATTATTACGTAACAACTTAATGCTTCGAGTACGGAGATTCCAGACACAATTGATTTTCAATTGTTACGGACCACGATCGTGGTCTTAGAGACTGGACGTATTAAGACAGAAAGTCGCTTAAGTAGAGACTGAATAAATTAATAACCGACTTGATATTACATGGATCTCACAACTTTTTACCGCAGAACAACTGAGTTGCGAGACTTGGTTTTTTTGACAAGTATTGTTTTTGATGGGATGTAGTATTGCTGATAAAGTTGTTAATATCAGAATCTTGTAAGGTGGTAATCAATATAGCACCTGTGTCAATGCGGTTGTTAAAGTTGTAATGAGAATGTATAGTAAAAGTGTCCCCTTTCAATGTGCAACCTTGACCCCCCCCCCCCCCCCCCCCTTGACCCCCCACTCCTCGAAGTAACTTTCACGAGGCCGCAGGCCGAGTGATGCGAGCCCGAAGGGCGAGCTGCGGGCGAGGGCAAAGCCCGAGCCACTCCCACCAAGCATTGTGTTTTTTTTTAATTTTTGGAAATCCAAGATGGCCGCCGAAAGTCAAATGCTTGCGATTTGGCTGAAAATCAATATCTTTGTCAATTGAGCCGAAAAATCCAAATTTAAATTTTTTTTTTGGAATCCAAGATGGCGCCTGGATTTTAGAAAATTAAAATTATTTCGTTAGTATCGTTTCACTGGGACTTCATTGGGGTCTGAAATTTTCTTTACTAGAGTAAAGCACCCCGTGGAACTCGAAACTGCAATCAGATTTTGGATCCAAGATGGCCGCCAACATATTTTTTCATGTTTCCTCATCAGACTGCAAGTCTTACCCATTTTCTCAACTGGACATGTTCTTTAGCCTTCCTCAACAGCTACACGAAAAACCGCGTGCTGCGTGCAGCACGCGCAGCAAAGTCAAGTCAAAGTCAAATTCATTTATTTATCTTTGGATATTTGTATCACTTGATAATTGTCACTTTTTTTCCTTTCGATTTCTTATAAGGTAAATGTTGACGTCAGATCATTTACTTATAGCTAAGTTTACTGCCGCTTCCAAAGCGCAAGTACAGAAGAAACGGTAACAAACTGTACTGCAGCATTTTCTCCAATAACGTCAACTTACAATCATACTGGTATTAAAATTAGATATGTGGACTGAGAATACATTGTTATGTCATAATTATAAATTAAGCATGATGTCAAGTTTAAAATTAATGTCAATTTGTAAATTTTGTACTAAAACATGTACAGAATGTTCTTCAGTTATGACATTTGTGAATGTACAAATACAAACCTTTAAGAGGGACCCGCGCCAAGCTCAAGCCAGACATTTTTGTCTCTAAGGTAATCATCGGTTCCGTAATAAGCTTTATCACAGAGTACTTTCTTAACATAAACTTTAAATTTTCTATCTGGCATACTAAGAACCGATTCTGGCAATTTATTATAAAACTTTATACAGTTTCCCATAAACGACTTACTAACTGTTTTCAGCCTATAGGACGGAGTAAATAAATCATTTATATTACGTAAGTTTCTATCCGTAAAATCACCCACTTTATTAAACAAGGCAATATTTTTCCTTACATACATTATATTTTCAAATATGTACTGGGATGGTACAGTAAGTATATCAATTTTCTTAAAAAAGTCTCTTAGGGAGTCTCTTGATCCTAAACCGTAAATAAAACGAATTGCCCTTTTTTGCAAAATAAAAATAGTCTGTATATCAGCTGCACTCCCCAATAGAAGAATCCCATAAGACATCAGACTATGAAAGTAACTAAAGTAAACTAGTCTAGCAGTTGCCACATCTGTCAATTGTCTGATTCTCTTAATAGCGTAAGCCGCTGAGCTAAGCCTATTAGAGAGTTTAGAGATATGGGCACCCCATTGAAGTTTTCAATCTATTGTGATTCCCAAGAAAGTAGTATTTTCAACGAGATCTAATTTTTGACCGTTCAGTAGCACATCAACATTGGCTTGCCTCACGTTAGGAAGACTAAATCTAATGCATTGGGTCTTGTTTGCATTCAACATAAGGTTATTGGCTGAAAACCAGTTAGAAATGGCCGTCAAGGTGTTATTCACCGAAGTAGCATCTTCGCTATGACGGTCTATTTCAAAAATAAGAGACGTGTCATCGGCGAACAACACAATGCCAGCTTGTTTCTCAACCGCGTAAGGCAAATCATTGACGTACACTAAGAAGAGGAACGGTCCCAGGATAGAACCTTGAGGTACTCCCATTTTAACGAGAGATCCGTTTGACTTTATGCCATTTATGTCAACAGTCTGAAGCCTATCCGTTAAATATGATTGAATGAGGTTTATTGATTTATCGTCAAAACCGTACTGACGGAATTTGAGCAAAAGTGTTGGATGATCTACGCAGTCAAACGCTTTTGAGAGATCGCTAAAAGAACCGATTGCATCGTTCTTGTTTTCCCTTGCGTTGTAAATTTGAGTAACAAGCGCTACCCCCGCATCAGTGGTCGATTTCCCTCCAGTAAAACCAAACTGCTGGCTATGAAAAAGGTTATGGGTGATAAAGTGATGTTGCATTTGATTAAGCATTATCTTTTCAAACACTTTGCTCAAAACTGGCAGAATCGATATTGGTCTATAATTGCCAGGATCTGTTCTTACCCCCTTTTTAAATAAAGGAATCAATTTACTGCATTTCATTAAATTTGGAAAAATACCTTCATCAATGCATTCATTAAAAATAAAAGCTAGGTCTGCAGCAATGATATTTATAATGTGGCTTACTACACTAACGGACATACCCCAGTGGTCTTCCAATTTTTTTAAATTTAACTGTTTAAATGCATCAACTATATCTTTGGGGGTAATATGTTTAAATTGAAACTTATGATTACATTGAGCTACATTATCGTATCTATGAGAGTCTTCTCGTTCGCTCGGCGATGATCGGTCGTGGGTCGCGTATGCGCCCGCTGCACTGTGTGATTTCTAATTTAGAATGGCGGTGTCAACGAGAGTGAAGTGCGCGTCTTGTAACATCGTCATTTGCGAGGTGCTAGCCTATATACATAACAGGCTTAAAATGATGGACGTGGAAAGTGTTATCAGACTGTGTGCGTCGGGTTTTAAACCGGAGGACGTAGACAAAGCGAAGATTTTGTTGTTTGAGTCGGCCCCGACGGCGGCTAAGAAGTTGGTGAAAAGGAGAGGAGGTAAAGTTGAAAAGATACGGAAGGATGTGGAGGACATAATTGCAGTATTTCAAAGCACGGATCCGGAGGAGCTGCCTATATTTGCCGCAAAGAATCTGCACGTTCTTCCTGCAACCTCGTTTGACCATATAGACTGTTCAAGGCTGCTCAACGACATCATTAAATTGCAAAACCAAGTCGGAAAGATACAAGAAACATATGTAACCAAAGAAGACCTCCAAAACCTGAGTTTGAACAACTCATACAACCGGCATCAAAATCTGTGCGGTCATCAAGTAGTGACAGGCAATTATGAGACTAATGTCAATACACGTAGAGGTGCAAGTCAAATGAATGTTGATAGCGGACCTTTCGGCCTACTTCATGAATCGGTCACTTTCGATCGTGAAACGCAGCTATCTCCGTCAACGTTGACCACGGGCATACAAGAGCCAAGGCTCGAGAGTCGAATAGCTGCTCTCGTTTCCTCGAGTGTTCGACACAATAAGGACAGCTCGTTCACACCTGCCGAAGCTGATGATAATGTGGGTACCGACACAACGACAGCCATTCCCATTATTCCACTGTCAGTGGCGCCCCCGGTGGCGAACCAGGAAAACGAAGTGAAGGCAGCGTCGCAATCGCAATCGCAAGTGAATGAAGACATCGCGAAACTAGCGCCACAGGCGGTGATTCAAGAGAATGAAAGGAATGAAATAACATTAAATGACAGTGACAATGACAGTGCAGGGAAGGCACTGACAGTGACGGAAACTGGATCTGTATCGATACGTCAGATACGTGAAGATTATCAAAACAAGCGTCCTACAATGGCGGAGGTTCTACAAAATTCTGAGGTTTCAAACAAAGGAATCGTGAAGGACGGGTGGATTACGGTTGCTAGGCGTGGACCACGAAATAAGTTTGTGGGACTGAGAGGAAAGGCAAAGTCTGTACCCAACAGCAAGTTTAAAGCTGCGGATATCAGGATTCAGTTTTACATCTACAATATAGACCGAGAAGTCACTGAAAAGGATATCTCTGAATATATCATGTCGAAGACGCAGGTTGCTGTAAATCCTGTTAAGATTAAAATGAAGCAGCAGAAAGAATATGGGAGCTACAAGCTTTTTATACCAAAGCATAAGTTATCTGTCTTCATGGATGAAAACCTGTGGCCAGAGGGTGTCTCCTACAGAAGATTTGTCAACCTGAAGGCGCAGACGATGAGTAAGGAGTGGGGTGGCCAGTATGATAATAATTTTAATGGATAGGACACCAACAAATGTTAAATTCGTGAGTTTTAATTGTAAAGGTGCCAAAGGGTCCAGACAGTGTATCAATAATATTTGTGAATCTGCAGATATAGTGGCACTACAGGAAACTTGGCTGCTTCCATTCGATCTGCCACTACTCGGCAATGTTAATGCTGACTATAGCTTCACTGGTAAGTCTGCTGTTGATACTTCTGCAGGGATATTAAAGGGAAGACCATACGGAGGGGTTGCCCTACTGTGGCGTAAGAGTCTCTTTAGTGTAGTGTCAGTGGTTCAGTGTACTAGCAACAGGCTTGTGGCCATCAGAGCTACAACAGCTAATGGGCAGTTATTGATATTCTCAGTGTATATGCCGGTGGATTCACAGGACAACGTGGTGGAATTCACTGAGTGTATGAGTGAAATTGTGTCAATTATAGATAGTCATAGTGTAGAGGCAGCTGTTATTATGGGTGACTTTAATGCACATCCAGGGACCCTGTTTGGCAAAGAGTTGAAACAATTCAGTACCGATCAAAACCTTGTGTGTGCTGATATTGAGTGGCTGGGGGAGGGGTCTGACACATACACATTTGTCAGTGATAGTAACGGAAGTAAGAGATGGTTGGACCATTGTCTGGTGACAGAAGCGGTTCGGGCTATGGTAACAAATGTAAAAGTTCATTACAATGTGTATTGGTCAGACCACTTCCCTCTAGAAATGCAATGTAATTTAGCAATGATGAAACCTATTAAGAGTATAGTAAGTAAAGTATGTAATAAAGTGATTTGGGGGGAAAGGAATAAGAAACAAATAGACAGGTATACAAAAAAGTGTAATGAAAATTTAAAACTTATTGATTTTCCTCAGGAGCTTGCGTCTTGCTGTGACAAGATGTGTAATAATATGCAGCACAGAGAAATTATTGATAAAATGTATAATGACATTATTGGTGTGCTGACTGAGGCAGCTGTAGATACTTATGTTGTAAGAGGGAGAAGGAAAGGTGGCTATATAGCAGGGTGGAATAGGTATGTTAAAGATGCTCATAGGGAGGCTCGGCTGAAATTTGAGGAGTGGGTACAGTATGGGAAACCATCAACGGGTGTTCTTTATGAGGCAATGAGGGAGAGCAGGAAAATATTCAAGTCAAAACTAAAGTACTGTCGAAATAATCAAGACCAGATAAAAATGGACATATTAGCAGATCATCATAAGTCCAAAAATTTCAGTAAGTTCTGGAAGGAAACGAACAAACTCAATCACCGACAGGGTTTTCCTGTGAGCATTCAAGGTATTGTTGAGTCAACTCAAATTGCTAACATGTTTAAAAATCATTTCAGGGTTCAATCACCCCTCCGGGAAGAGCAGCAGATGTTCGAGGCTGAGAGTGTCGAGCCCGAGGCACCTGTGGTTGTGACAGCTAAGGAAGTATCGAAGATAATAACCAATATGACAAGAGGAAAGTCGCCAGGGCACGACGGTCTGAGCATCGAGCATCTGCTGCATGCCGGTGTACATATGCCACGAGTTCTCAGTATGTTTTACACTTTTTGTATTAGACATTCATATCTACCGGTGCAACTTATGAAAACAGTGGTAGTGCCCATAGTTAAAAATAAGACCGGCGATGTTAGTGATATTCGTAACTACAGGCCCATATCTTTGGCCACTATAGCCGCTAAGGTGTTGGACGGTGTGCTTGAGAGTTATCTTTGCAAACATGTTAAACTGAATGATGCTCAATTTGGGTTTAAGTCGGGTTTATCAACAGAAAATGCGATTTTAGCTCTGAAGTACACAGTTCGCTATTATACAGATCGTGAGACCCCTGTTTATGCTGCCTTTCTGGATCTTTCAACGGCCTATGACCTTGTAGTTTATAATAAGCTGGTGGCTATGCTCCGTGAGACAAGCCTGCCTGGTGAGGTTATTAATATTTTTGGTTACTGGTACATGCATCAGACTAATCAAGTGAGATGGTCGGAGGCATTATCAGATGAGTATAATATGGAGTGTGGCGTGAGACAGGGGGGTCTGACATCACCTATCCTCTTTAACTTGTATATAAACGGGCTGATTGAGGAGCTATGTAGTACCGGAATAGGATGCTCTCTTGATGGTAAAATCATTAATAATATCAGTTATGCGGACGATATGGTGCTGCTGGCCACATCTGTCAGCGCGTTGAGGGAGTTGATTGCTGTGTGCGAGTCATATGCAAAGTCCTATGGGCTTATTTACAATTCCAAAAAAAGTGAAGTAATGGTATTTCGCGTTGGACGAAAACTTGCACCTTGCCCGAAGATTGTAGCGACCCTAGGAGGAGTCCCCCTGAAGCGCGTTACACACTTTAAATATTTGGGACATATAGTCACAGAGAACATGAATGATGACCTAGATGTAGAAAGGGAACGCAGGGCGCTGGCAGTTCGCTGTAACATGGTAGCTCGCAGGTTTGCGAGATGCACGGCTGATGTGAAGGTCACTTTATTTCAGGCATATTGTCAAACTTTCTATACCTGCAGCTTGTGGGTTAATTGTACCGCACGAGCTGCCAGCACCCTGAGAGTTCAATACAATGATGCTTTTAGGATGCTGTTGCAGCTGCCTCGGTTTTGCAGCGCATCAGGGATGTTCGCGGATGCAGGAGTTAACGATTTTCATGCAATTTTACGCAAAAGGTCTGCATCTCTGATGCGCAGGATCCGATGCAGCCCTAATAGCATTATGAGCATTATTGCTAATAAGATTGAAGGTCCGGTGTGGGCGCATTGGATTAAAACCCATGGGCCCTCGAATGTAAGAATTGAAAAGTAAGTAAGACTTGGAAGTTTATAAATTATTTAAAATGTTTTGACGATATTAATAAGAAAAATACATGTAATATGTAATAGGTGATATGATATGTATAATATATGTAATTGGTGAATGTGGGAGGGGAGAGGACTAATGTATAATTCTTCTATGGACAAAAAAAAGGTCCGAAATAAAGATATTTTATTTTTATTTATTTATTTATTATTTATTATCTTTAAGTAAGGCTTCAGCATGTTGAGGACTTGAATTGGTATTTTCAATAAGTTCCAAGGGAATATTAGTGAAAAAATTATCGAATACATTTACTATATCATTAGGGTTGGTAATATTTTTACCGGCACATTTGATTTCACGAATATTTTCTCTCGGTCTAGTTTTACCGGTTTCTTTATTAATAACATTCCATGTCTCTTTAATTTTATTTGGTGCAATATTGATTTTTCTACTAATGTAGAAAGCTTTAGCATTTTTGCAAACTTTTTTAAATAATTTAGAATATTTTTTAACATACTCAACAAAGTTAGGGTTGAAATTAAATCGTTTTTGGGCATAAATACCTTTAGTTGCCCATTCATTAAACTTTAACCTACCATTAACATTAACTTTTTTCTGTTCCAATGTTTCTGAATATTCTTTAGACACTGTACTAAATAATTTATTGTAGTGATCATCAGGATTACTTCCTGTGTATATGACTGAACATAACTTATTTTCTAAATTCTTTTTGAGCTTATGATTTTTTTTTTTGAAGTAATAGTCCTACACATGATTTTATCTTCTTTCAAGCAGCGAGTGGACTCCTTGACAAAAGAAACAAATACACCCATATGGTCAGATGGCAACTTGTTCACCTGTCAAGTACCGGAATCGCAGACACAATAGATTTCTATTGTTTTGCGGTTCACATGTGAACCGTCGGGGTTTGATACTTTAATTACAGATTTCTTAAAATAATTTATATTGGTAAAGAAATTGTCCAGGCACGTGGCCGATGTAGCAGAGATTCTAGTAGGTTCAAAAAAAAACGTTTTCTAGGTCATAACATTTAAAGAGGTTTAAAAATTGTGTACTCCTTGGATTCTGCACTAGAATATCAACATTGAAGTCACCACAAATAATTAAAATTTTTTTACTAGTTGAAGCTAACTTTAGCACCTGATCCATTACTTTCAAAAATCCCCTAAAATCGCTATCTGGTGGACTGTATACGCATACAATTTAATGATGGTCTAGCTCGGCACAGGCCACCTCACAACAGCGGTCAACAGAAAGTCTAACTATGTCCTTCCGCTCCTTGCCACGGAATCCATTTTCGGACACGGAATCCAGCACCCGAAACACTAGTTATATTATTATATTATAATAAATATATAAACCTACTGTTAGGATGTATAACTTCATGAATCATTATTTATTTATTTATTCTGTTTTTTTATACTTATATATATTTACATTCATATTCACAAATTTACGTTTGTTATATTTATGCAATTTCCGAACAAACCCTTTTTCTTGATAAATGGCCACACTGAATGAATCGGCGTCATTCCGTTGCGAAGTTCGTCACCGTCAAGACGAGTGAGAAGATCAAGTGTCGATAAAGTTTTTGTGTGGTGGAAATTATATAATTAATATTATAATAATTGAGTATTATTCCTCACATACTTCTGGACTGACCTAACAGTTCAGAAGTGGGATAGAACGGGAATATTACTTAATATTCTAATCACGTCCATCTTGGCCGTCACTTGGATTAGACAGGTAAAACAAAATGGTCGGAAATAAAGATCATGATGTGCCGAATAATCGTGAGGCGAGGGTACGAGATAAACTCTCGCGAGGAGAAACAAGAAATGCGGAGCAACGTGACGAAGGTACGCCGCCACATAGGCGCGGCCGCAGCCGAAATCGCAAGCGACGCCTTCGAAAGCGGTCAAGGAGGAGCAGGTCTGGCGTACGACGCTCGCGCCTATCACGTTGGAGCTCTAGTTCTTCGAGTCTCTCGAGCGATCATTTTGCGCGAAGGTATGGTGAATTGGACGAGAAATCAAAGCAGCTCAAACGGCGCAGATCAGTATCCCGACGAGCTGCTACGAAGAGATCATCACGCTCGCGATCGCGTTCGTTATCTTCTCATGTGCGAAGAGCAAGACGGCGTTACCGGTCTAGAAGGAATAAGGCTCGACGAAGCTGAAATCACAGTGAGGACAGCCGTGAACGACATCATAAGCGGAGACGTGAAACTGTGAGTCAATTGAGTAAAATGTATAATCCAGGTGACGCAAATAAAAGTAATAATACAAATAATGCATGCCAATCTGTAGATAATCATGGTTTTAGTATTCAGGATGTAATGGATTTAATAAAGTCGCTGCCCTCATCGGCGTCTCAAACTCAAAACCACTTTAGTATGTCAACGAATGCGTTACCAGAGTTTGACCCAGCGAATAAAGAACAACCAGTTGACATTTGGATCAACAAGGTTGAAGAATGTGCTTCCTTGTATAAATGGTCTGAAACGCAACTACTTCATTACGCATTACCTAAATTTGCGGGATTAGCTAAGGTCTGGTATAATGGGTTACGTAGTTTAAAATATACCTGGGCAGAGTGGAAGGAGCAATTAGTTGCTCAATTTCCCAAAGTCGAAAACTATGCTCAGATTTTACATGAAATGTTGGATAGGAAAGTAAAATTTAATGAATCATTAGAAACATATTATTATCATAAAATTAATTTATTGAACCGATGCGAGATTAGCGGGAAAAAGGCAGTGGACTGTCTCTTAGATGGGTTAGGAGATAAAGGATTGCGATTAGGGGCATAAGCTGCCAATTACTCACAACCTGAAGAATTACTATCGTTTTTAAAATCTGTTAAGGTAGAAGATTCAAAAGAAAAGCTATATCGACAACCATTCATGAAGCGGCGCCCTGATGGTCCAAGTGATAATACGAAAACAAATATTCTTAAATGTTTTAACTGTAATGAGATTGGACATCCTTCTTTTAAATGTACTAAACCATTATTGACATGTAATATATGTAAACGGCTTGGACATCAGAGCATAAACTGTAGACGTTTAACTAAAAATAACACGGATGTAGACAAATCCATGGAAAAGGGTAAATCGGTGTCTGAGGTAAAAATTGCTGGAGACTTAGATGAGAAATACGTCTTACCAATTATTGTTAATGACAAAGAAATGACTTGTTATGTGGACTTGGGTAGTCAAAGTACATTGATGCGAATTAGTGATTTTAATAATTTGAATATTTTGTACAGTACAAAGAATTTACCCTCATTAAAGGGATTTGGTAATTCATTTATAGAACCTATAGGTAAAGCGATGTTGCACATTCAGGTACAATCAGTTAAAATTACGGTTGAAGTATTAATCGTGCCGGATAAGCTACTTAAATATCCCGTTTTATTAGGACATACTTTCACAGAGCAAGCGGGTGTGATTATAATAAAAACTGATGAGCATTTAGTGTTTCAAAAAAAACCTGATTTTGACTTAGATTTAGGCAAACTAAAGATTGATTTATTTGTAAATATGGACTTGAAAGTGTGTTCTATGAACATGGTACCGATTAAGGCAGATGTTCAGAATACTATTGAAGTTTATGTCAGAGGATCTGTCAGGAATATCGGTAAATCCAGTTATTTTTTGATGCCGGGGTCATATACTATCGCTCAAGGGATGGGATATATTATGGCAGTTAATTTAAATTCACATGAGGTTATGTTAAAAAGGGATCAATTATTGACTAGAGCTTATATCCTACAAGAAAATAATAGTAGTAAAGTAAGAATTTTACGGTGTGAAGAAGAGGATGAAGAAGATCCCATAAAGAATGGCCTAAAAACGGGTAGTAACGTAAGCATTGAAGATAGAAATAGATTAGAGAAATTGTTGAAAGAGTATAAAAGTTGTTTCTCATTTGGTTTAACTGATTTAGGACTTACAAATCTAACAGAAATGTCTATAACTTTAAAGGATTCTACTCCCGTTGTATACAGGCCATACAGGCTTGCTTATTCAGAGAGGACTAAAGTAAAAGAAATGGTTCAGGATATGTTGGACTCAGGTATAATTACGGAATCGGACTCTGCTTATGCCAGCCCTATCATTCTAGTACAGAAAAAAACAGGCGATCAACGACTCTGTGTCGACTACCGAGCATTAAACGCTAAAACGGTAAAAGAGCATTATCCCTTACCCAGGATAGAGGATCAAATTGATCAACTAGGTGGTTATGAGTACTTTATAACATTAGATCTGGCGTCTGGATATTACCAGATACCTATCGCTTCATCGTCTCAAGACAAAACCTCATTTGTTACGCCTGACGGGCAGTATCAGTTTACGCGTATGCCTTTTGGGTTAGCTAACGCACCCTCGGTATTTCAAAAAACGGTAAATAAAATGTTAAAAGACGTCAAGGACAAGGCTTTTGCATTTATGGATGATATCATCATTCCTGCTCATACCATATCTGAGGGGATGGATCGATTACAAACGGTATTAGAACTGATTAAGGAAGCAGGATTAACGTTAAAATTGTCAAAATGTACATTTTTTTCTAAAGAAATAGACTATTTAGGGTTTGAAATCAGCAAAATGGGAGTTAGGCCAGGATCAAGGAAGACCGAGGCGGTAGAAAACTTTAAGTGTCCTAGCAATCAGCACGAAGTACGCCAATTTTTAGGTTTGGCAAGTTTTTTCCGCCGTTTTGTTAAAAACTTTGCCATTATAGCTAGTCCATTAACCAAGCTACTGAAAAAGGATAGCAAATGGCAATGGGGCCCTGAGCAAGAAAAATCATTCTCTGTCTTGAAGTCGGAGTTGGTAAAAAGACCTATTCTAGCTTTATATAATGTAAATGCAAATACCCAAGTGCATACAGACGCATGTAAATCTGGCATAGCAGGAATACTTCTTCAAGAGGATGATTCTGGTAGGTGGAAAGCCATTGCTTATTACAGCCGACAGACTACTATTGAAGAACAAAAATATCACTCGTTCGAACTCGAGACCCTAGCAGTTATTGCCTCCTTACAACGGTTTAGAGTATATGTCTTAGGTATAAAGTTCACGATAGTGACCGACTGTAATGCGCTACGTACAACCTTATCCAAAAGAGATATAATACCGCGTATAGGTAGATGGTGGCTTCAGCTTCAAGAATACGATTGTAATATTGAATATAGGCCGGGTAATCGTATGGGGCATGTAGATGCCTTGAGTAGAAATGCCTTACCTCAGTTAGAAGAACCTGAATCTATATTCGATATTTTAGCGGTAGAGACGGAAGATTGGCTGTCTACAATTCAGAAAGCTGACGAAGAAGTTCAGCGTATTAAAAATATTTTGGAAGACCCTGAGACGCCAAAAATAAATGAAATTTATCAAAATTACCAAGTCAAAGGGGGCAAAGTTTATAGAGTTGTTGACAGCCAATTAAAGTGGTTAGTTCCAAAGGGATTCAGATGGCAATTATTAAGAAAATGCCACGATGAGCTTGGACACTTTGGAGTGGACAAGACGTTAGACAAGTTGAGATCCCTATATTGGTTTCCAAAAATGACTAAGTTTGTGAAAAAGTACGTTCATTCGTGCCTAGAATGCAATTATCACAAAATACCTTCTGGAAAAAAGCAAGGGATGCTTCACCCAATTCCGAAAGTCGATAAACCCTTTCACACTGTACACATGGACCACTTAGGTCCATTTGTTCGCAGTAAGTCAAAGAATTGCTATTTATTGGTTCTTGTTGATGCGTACACTAAATACGTCACATTGTATGCCGTTAAGAATACTAAATCCAAATCCACCATTAAGGTATTAAACCAATATTTTAGTTTGTTTGGTATACCGAGTCGGATAATAAGTGATAGAGGCACCTCGTTCACGAGTAAGAGTTTTAAAGACTTTGTGAATGGTCATGGAATTAAGCACGTTTTAAACGCAGTTGCTACGCCGCGAGCGAATGGCCAAGTGGAACGATACAATCTTACCATATTGGCCTCCCTTGCGGTGAAGAATCACAATTGTAAAGAAAATGAGTGGGATATTCATTTAGAAGAAATACAGTTAGGTCTTAATACTACCATTAATAAAGGTATAGGAAAAACACCTGCCGAGGTGTTATTTGGAGTAAGATTAAGGAGCAAAAGTGAGGGAATTGTTACATCATTACTTGATCAGACTGACGTAAATAGTCCGCAAGAAAATTTACATACAATCAGGGAGGAGGTAAACGCGAAAATTTGTGAGGAACAAGCAAAGCAAAAGGAGAGGTTCGATAAAAAAAGGAAGGTTGCTAGGAAATACAAAGTAGGTGATTTAGTTAGAATAGAAAGAGAAATAGGCAGTAACAATGGGAAATCTAGGAAACTTCTTGCGAAATTACAAGGTCCGTACAGAATCGTTACTGTTCTCGATAATGACAGGTATGCTGTGGAAGATACGCCTCTGACACGTAAACAAAATAGGAAGTATGAGGCAATTGTTGCGGTGGATAAAATCCATCCATGGTTGACTTATACTCGTGAAGGTTTAGCATCTTCAGATGAGGGAAGCTCGGCAGAAGATGGGGATGCAAATAATACTTTGATAGGTATAGATAGTGAAGAGGTTGAGTCCAATGATGTTTTACAGAATGAAGGTGTTGAGTGCGCTGATGAGAGTAGTGACAATACTATGAACTGATTCTATAGATTTTAATGTATTGTATCAAAAATTTTGTGTCTCAAACTTTTAGAATTTGATAGGAAAGGGAATACACACAAAAGAGTCTTTTGGCAATTATGAATGTGTGAAATTTTATTGAGAATATTATGTGTATTAGGATAATAATGTAAAAGTCTGCACACAATGGAGTCTTTTGACAAATTATGAGTGTGTCAGATTTTATGGAAAATTAAGTAGGAAATGGAAAAGTCTGCACACAATGGAGTCTTTTGACAAATTATGAGTGTGTCAGATTTTATGGAAAATTAAGTAGGAAATGGAAAATTCTGCACACAATGGAGTCTTTTGACAAATTATGAGTGTGTCAGATTTTATGGAAAATTAAGTAGGAAATGAAATAATTCTGCACGCAATGGAGTCTTTGACAAATTATGAGTGTGTCAGATTTTATGGAAAATTAAGTAAGAAATGGAAAAGCCTGCACGCAATGGAGTCTTTTGATAAATTATGAGGCGGTCAGACTTTATAGAAAAGTAAGTTGTAAAGACACACAATGAGTCTGCTGACAAATTGTGAGTATGTTAGATTTTGCAAACTATGTGATTAAACTACGGGCTGCTTGCAGCCCGCGCAACGCCCGAAAAGCTAGTTATATTATATATTATAATATATAAACCTACATTACCACTGACTGACTCACTGACAGAGTTGTTTGCCCTGTTGCGGGGTTGGTGGGGTTTAGGTTGATGTGCGGTCGTATAGAGGGTGCTCCAGTGAGTACCAGAAAAATCTGACATTTGAGGATCTGCAGAAACCTGATGTGGAAGGGGAACGGCCTGCGAAAACGGTTGGGGTGGGGGGCGGGATTTTTTTTCCAAAATGTAGGGGGTTATAAGCAATTTGACGAGCGTCATTTGTTTTTTGATTTTTTTCAGAATCAAAGATGGCCGCCATACATGGACAATTCCCCTCCATACAAATTTCATACAAACGGCAACTCGGCGCAGCCTGAGGCCGAAGGCCGAAGGCGAAGCCCACACGCGAGGCCGCAGGCCGAGCTGCGGAGCGAGGGCGAAGCCCGAGCTCCCCCCCCTCTTTGACCTCCCCCCCCCCTAAAGCAATTTTCACGAGGCCGCAGGCCGAGTGATGCGAGCCCGAAGGGCGAGCTGCGGGCGAGGGCGAAGCCCGAGCCAATATCACAAAGCGCAGCGTCTTTTTTTTTTTTTGGAAATTCAAGATGGCCGCCGAAAGTCAACTGCTTGCGATTTGGCTGAAAATCGATATCTTTATGTAATTTGACCCCAAAAACCTTAATTCAATATTTTTTTTGGAATCCAAGATGGCGTCTGAATTTTAAGAAATTAAACTTATTTCGTTTATAACGTCTCACTGGAACTTCGTAGGGTTCTGAAATTTTGTACGTGGGGGTAAAGCACCCCGCGGTTCTCGGAACTGGAATCAAATTTTAGATCCAAGATGGCCGCCCCCACACATATTTTGATGTTTCCCATACTGACTGCAGTTTTTACCCATTTTCAGAACTGGAAACATGTCTTACCCTACCTCAACAGCCGCACGAAAGACCGCGGGCTGCTTGCAGCCCGCGCAGCGCCCGAAAAGCTAGTTATAATATATAAACCTACAATACCACTGACTGACTCACTGATTGACATAGTTGTTTGCCCTGTTGCGGGGTTGGTGGGGTTTAGGTTGATGTGTGGTCGTATAGAAGGTGCTCCAGTGAGTACGAGAAAAATCTGACATTTGAGGATTTGCAGAAACCTGATGTGGAAGGGGTACGGCCTGCAAAAACGGTTAGGGTTAGGGGCGTGATTTTTTTTCCATAATGTAGAAGATTATATGCAATTTGAAGACCGTCATTTGTTTTTTGATTTTTTTCAAAATTCAAGATGGCCGCCATACAAGGACAATTTTCCTCCATACAAACTTACCAATTTTCTTAACTGAAAACATATCTTAGCCTACCTCAACAGCCCCACGATGAACCGCGGGCTGCTTGCAGCCCGCGCAGCGCCCGAAAAGCTAGTTATAATATATAAACCTACATTACCACTCACTCACTCACTCACTGACAGAGTTGTTTGCCCTGTTGCGGGGTTGGTGGGGTTTAGGTTGATGTGTGGTCGTATAGAGGGTGCTCCAGTGAGTACCAGAAAAATCTGACATTTGAGGATTTGCGGAAACCTGATGTGGAAGGGGTACGGCCTGCGAAAACGGTTGGGGTTAGGGGTGTGATTTTTTTTCCAAAATGTAGGGGGTTGTAAGCAATTTGACGATCGTCATTTGTTTTTTATTTTTTTTCAAAATCCAAGATGGCCGCCATACAAGGACAATTTTCCTCCATACAAACTTACCCATTTTCTGAACTGGAAACATATCTTAGCCTACCTCAACAGCCCCACGATGAACCGCGGGCTGCTTGCAGCCCGCGCAGCGCCCAAAAAGCTAGTTATAATATATAAACCTACAATACCACTGACTCACTGATTGACATAGTTGTTTGCCCTGTTGCGGGGTTGGTGGGGTTAAGGTTGATGTGTGGTCGTATAGAGGGTGCTCCAGTGAGTACCAGAAAAATCTGAAATTTGAAGATCTGCAGAAACGTGATGTGGAAGGGGTACGGCCTGCGAAAACGGTTAGGGTTAGGGGTGTGATTTTTTTTCCAAAATGTAGGGGGTTGTAAGCAATTTGACGAACATCATTTGTTTTTTTATTTTTTTCAAAATTCAAGATGGCCGCCATACATGGACAATTCCCCTCCATACAAATTTAACACAAACGGCCCCCCAAGTAACTTGGCGAAGCCTGAGGCCGAAGGCGAAGCGCCCCGCGAGGCCGCAGGCCGAGCTGTGGATCGAGGGCGAAGCCCGAGATCCCCCTCCCCCCCCCCCCTTTGACACCCCCCCTACAAGTAATTTTCACGAGGCCGCAGGCCGAGTGATGCGAGCCCGTAGGGCGAGCTGCGGGCGAGGGCGAAGCCCGAGTCACTATCACAAAGATAAGCGTTTTTTTTTGGAAATCCAAGATGGCCGCCGAAAGTCAACTGCTTGCGATTTGGCTGAAAATCGATATCTATATGTAATTTGACCCCAAAAACCTTAATTCAATATTTTTTTTGGAATCCAAGATGGCGTCTGGATTTTAGAAAATTAAACTTATTTCGTTTATTACGTCTCACTGGGACTTCGTAGGGTTCTGAAATTTGGCATGTGGGGGTAAAGCACCCCGCGGTTCTTGGAACTGAAATCAAATTTTAGTTTCAAGATGGCCGCCCCCACAAATATTATGATGTTTCCTTTACTGACTGCAGTTTTTACCCATTTTCTGAACTGGAAACATGCCTTACCCTACCTCAACAGCCGCACGAAAAACCGCGGGCTGCTTGCAGCCCGCGCAGCGCTCGAAAAGCTAGTTATAATATATAAACCTACAATACCACTGACTCACTGATTGACATAGTTGTTTGCCCTGTTGCGGGGTTGGTGGGGTTAAGGTTGATGTACGGTCGTATAGAGGGTGCTCCAGTGAGTACCAGAAAAATCTGACATTTGAGGATCTGCAGAAACCTGATGTGGAAGGGGTACGGCCTGCAAAAACGGTTGGGGTTAGGGGTGTGATTTTTTTTCCATAATGTGGGGGGTTGTAAGCAATTTGACGAGCGTCATTTGTTTTTTAATTTTTTTCAAAATCCAAGATTGCTGCCATACATGGACAATTCCCCTTCATACAAAATTCATACAAACGGCCCCCCAAGTAACTTGGCGCAGCCAGAGGCCAAAGACCAAAAGCAAAGCCCTCCACCGCGAGGCCGCAGGCCGAGCTGCGGGCGAGGGCGAAGCCCGAGCCACTCCCCCCCCCCCCCCTTGACCCCCCCCTCCAAGTAATTTTCACGAGGCCGCAGGCCGAGTGATGCGAGCCCGCAGGGCGAGCTGCGGGCGAGGGCGAAGCCCGAGCCACTCCCATAAGCGCCGCTTTTTTCTTTTAATTTTGGAAATCCAAGATGGCCGCCGAAAGTCAACTACTTGCGATTTGGCTAAAAATCGATATCTGTATGTAATTTGACCCCAAAAACCCAAATTCTATATTTTTTTTGGAATCCAAGATGGCGTCTGAATTTTAGAAAATTAAACTTATTTCGTTTATAACGTCTCACTGGGACTTCGTAGGGGCCTGAAATTTTGCATGTTGGGGTAAAGCACCCCGCGGAACTCGGAACTGGAATCAGATTTTCGATCCAAGATGGCCGCCCCCACACATATTTTGATGTTTCCTTTACTGACTGCAGTTTTTACCCATTTTCTCAACTGGACATATTCTTTAGCCCACCTCAACAGCCGCACGAAAGACCGCGGGCTGCTTGCAGCCCGCGCAGCGCCCGAAAAGCTAGTTATAATATATAAACCTACATTACCACTCACTGACTGACAGAGTTGTTTGCCCTGTTGCGGGGTTGGTGGGGTTTAGGTTGATGCATGGTCGTATAGAGGGTGCTCCAGTGAGTACCAGAAAAATCTGACATTTGAGGATTTGCAGAAACCTGATGTGGAAGGGGTACGGCCTGCAAAAACGGTTGGGGCTAGGGGCGTGATTTTTTTTCCAGAATGTGGGGAGTTGTAAGCAATTTGACGACCGTCATTTGTTTTTTAATTTTTTTCAAAATCCAAGATGGCCGCCATACAAGGACAGTTTCTCTCCATACAAACTTACCCATTTTTTGAACTGGAATCAAATTTTAACCTATTTTAACAGCTTCACGAAAGACCGCGGGCTGCTTGCAGCCCGCGCAGCGCCCGAAAAGCTAGTTATATTATATATAGCTGCACTTACCACTGACTCACTGATTGACATAATTGTTTGACCTGTTCCCGACTGACAGGTGTCACAAATGTTATACCATCGTGTACAGGGTGTTTTGAAACCAACCAGAAAAATCCGAAAACTTGAAGATTACCAGATCCTGATGTGGAAGGGGTACGGCCTGCGAAAACGGTTGGGGTTAGGGGCCTGATTTTTTTTCCAAAATGTAGAAGGTTGTAAGCAATTTGACGACTGTCTTTCGTTTTTTGATTTTTTTCAAAATTCAAGATGGCCGCCATACAAGGGCAATTCCCCTCCATACAAATTTCATACAAATGGCACCCCCAAAGCAATTTGGCGCAGCCTGAGGCCGAAGGCCGAAGGCGGAGCCCCCTTCGCGAGGCCGCAGGCCGAGCTGCGGAGCGAGGCCAAAGGCCGAGCTCCCCTCCCCCCCTTTTTGACCCCCCCAAGTAATATTCACGAGGCCGTAGGCCGAGTGATGCGAGCCCGAAGGGCGAGCTGCGGGCGAGGGCGAAGCGCGAGTTGTAGGCGAGGGCGAAGCCTGAGCCACTTCCACCAAGCATGGCGTTTTTTTTTTTTTGGAAATCCAAGATGGCCGCCGAAAGTCAAATGCTTGCGATTGGGCTGAAAATCAATATCTATATGTATTTTGGGCCAAAAAATCCAAATTTAAATTTTTTTTTGGAATCCAAGATGGCGTCTGGATTTCAAAAAATTAAAATTATTTCGTCGGTATCGTCTCACTGGGACTTCATAGGGGTCTGAAATTTGCTTTACTAGAGTAAAGCACCCCGTGGAACTCGAAACTGCAATCAGGTTTTGGATCCAAGATGGCTGCCCACACATTTTTTCATGTTTATTTTATTTATTTTATTTATCAAACTTTATTACAAAATGTAACAGGCGGACTTAAGGCCCAGGGCCTTTTCTACCAGTCAACCTACAGGTGGTGGTGGTTTCCTCAACAGACTGCAAGTCTTACCCATTTTCTCAACTAGACATGTTCTTTAGCCTTCCTCAACAGCTGCACGAAAAACCGCGTGCTGCGTGCAGCACGCGCAGCACCCGAAACACTAGTTAATATTATATATAGCTACACTTACCACTGACTCACTCACTGATTGACATAGTTGTTTGACCGGTTGCCAAATAGTAGGGGTGATGGTTTATGGTGGATCGTATAAGGGTGAGGGGGTCGAGTACCAGAAAAATCTGACATTTGAGGATTTGCAGAAACCTGATGTGGAAGGGGTACGGTCTGGCTAAACGGTTGGACCTGGAGATTTGACCCCATAGACGAAATGAAAGGGGTACCTGATCAATTACCAGAGCCAGTATTTTTTTTAAATTTTTGATAAAAAAAAAATTCCCTTCATACAAATTTCATACAAACGGCCCCCCTAAGTATCTTGGCGCAGCCCGAGGCCGAAGCCGGCTCGCGAGCCCGGAGGGCGAGCTCCGTGGCGAGGCCGAAGGCCGAGCCCCCCTTCACCTCCCCTCCCCCCCCTCAAGTAATTTCCCCCATCACGAGGCCGCAGGCCGAGTGACGCGAGCCCGAAGGGCGAGCTGCGGGCGAGGGCGAAGCCCGAGCCACTCCAGTAAGCGCCGGGTTTTTTTTAATTTTTGGAAATCCAAGATGGCCGCCGAAAGTCAAATGCTTGCGATTTGGCTGAAAATCAATATCTATATGTTTTTTGAGCAGAAAATCCATATTTGAATTTTTTTTTGGAATCCAAGATGGCGTCTGAATTTTAGAAAATGAAATTTATTTCGTTTATAACGTCTCACTGGGACTTCGTAGGGGTCTGAAATTTTGCATGTGGGGGTAAGGCACCTCAAGAAACTCGAAACTGCATTCAGATTTTGGATCCAAGATGGCCGCCCACACATTTTTTCATGTTTTCTCAACTGACTGCAGTTTTCACCCATGTTTTGAACTGGAAACATTTCTTAGCCAACAACCGCCGCAAGAAAAACCGCGTGCTGCTTGCAGCACGCGCAGCACCCGAAACACTAGTTATATTCGTTATATTATTATATTATAATATAATATATAAACCTACAATACCACTCACTCACTGACTGATTGACATAGTTGTTTGCCCTGTTGCGGGTTTGGTAGGGTTTAGGTTGATGTGTGG
Organism: Acrobasis consociella; assembly: GCA_963555685.1. Lineage (NCBI taxonomy): Eukaryota > Metazoa > Arthropoda > Insecta > Lepidoptera > Pyralidae > Acrobasis > Acrobasis consociella. The sequence goes on along the minus strand of OY743112.1, from coordinate 21,441,442 downwards.
TCGTATAGAGGGTGCTCCAGTGAGTACCAGAAAAATCTGACATTTGAGGATCTGCAGAAACGTGACGTGGAAGGGGTACGGCCTGCGAAGATGGATGGGGTTGGGAGCGTGATTTTTTTTCCAAAATGTAGGGGGTTGTAAGCAATTTGACGAGCGTCATTTGTTTTTTGTTTTTTTTCAAAATCCAAGATGGCCGTAATACAAGGACAATTTTCCTCCATAAAAACTTATCAATTTTCTGAACTGGAAACATATTTTAGCCTACCTCAACAGCCGCACGAAAGACCGCGGGCTGCTTGCAGCCCGCGCAGCGCTCGAAAAGCTAGTTATATTATATATAGCTACACTTACCACTGACTGACTGACTGATTGACATAGTTGTTTGCCCTGTTGCCGGGTGGGTGGGGTTTAGGTTGATGTGTGGTCGTACAGAGGGTGCTCCAGTGAGTACCAGAAAAATCTGACATTTGAGGATCTGCAGAAACTTAATGTGGAAGGGGTACGGCCTGCGAAGACGGTTGGGGTTAGGGGTGTGATTTTTTTTCCAAAATGTAGGGGGTTGCAAGCAATTTGACGACCGTCACTTGTTTTTTTCTTTTTTTCAAAATTTAAGATGGCCGCCATACAAGGACAATTTTCCTCCATACAAATTTCATACAAACGGCCACCCCAAGTAACTAGGCAAAGCCAGAGGCCAAAAGCCAAAAGCAAAGGCCACCCCCGCGAGGCCGCAGGCCGAGCTGCGGGCGAGGGCGAAGCCCGAGCCACTCCCCCCTCCCCCTTGGATCCCCCCTAAGTAATCTTCACGAGGCCGGAGGCCGAGCGATGCGAGCCCGAAGGGCGAGCTGCGGGCGAGGGCGAAGCCCGAGCCACTCCCACAGCCCCCCCCTTTCCCCCCCCCCCCCTCCCCGTAAGTAATTTTCACGAGGCCGGAGGCCGAGTGTCGCGAGCCCGTAGGGCGAGCTGCGGGCGAGGGCGAAGCCCGAGCCACTTCCCCAAGCGCAGTCCAATTTTTTTTAATTTTTGAAAATCCAAGATGGCCGCCGAAAGTCAACTGCTTGCGATTTGGCTGAAAATCGATATCTGTATGTAGTTTGAGCCCAAAAATCCAAATTTAATATTTTTTTTTGAATTCAAGATGGCCGCCCACACATTTTTTCATGTTTTCTCAACTGACTGCAGTTTTCACCCATGTTTTGAACTGGAAACATTTCTTAGCCAACAACCGCCGCAAGAAAAACCGCGTGCTGCTTGCAGCACGCGCAGCACCCGAAACACTAGTTATATTCGTTATATTATTATATTATAATATAATATATAAACCTACAATACCACTCACTCACTGACTGATTGACATAGTTGTTTGCCCTGTTGCGGGTTTGGTAGGGTTTAGGTTGATGTGTGGTCGTATAGAGGGTGCTCCAGTGAGTACCAGAAAAATCTGACATTTGAGGATCTGCAGAAACGTGACGTGGAAGGGGTACGGCCTGCGAAGATGGATGGGGTTGGGAGCGTGATTTTTTTTCCAAAATGTAGGGGGTTGTAAGCAATTTGACGAGCGTCATTTGTTTTTTGTTTTTTTTCAAAATCCAAGATGGCCGTAATACAAGGACAATTTTCCTCCATAAAAACTTATCAATTTTCTGAACTGGAAACATATTTTAGCCTACCTCAACAGCCGCACGAAAGACCGCGGGCTGCTTGCAGCCCGCGCAGCGCTCGAAAAGCTAGTTATATTATATATAGCTACACTTACCACTGACTGACTGACTGATTGACATAGTTGTTTGCCCTGTTGCCGGGTGGGTGGGGTTTAGGTTGATGTGTGGTCGTACAGAGGGTGCTCCAGTGAGTACCAGAAAAATCTGACATTTGAGGATCTGCAGAAACTTAATGTGGAAGGGGTACGGCCTGCGAAGACGGTTGGGGTTAGGGGTGTGATTTTTTTTCCAAAATGTAGGGGGTTGCAAGCAATTTGACGACCGTCACTTGTTTTTTTCTTTTTTTCAAAATTTAAGATGGCCGCCATACAAGGACAATTTTCCTCCATACAAATTTCATACAAACGGCCACCCCAAGTAACTAGGCAAAGCCAGAGGCCAAAAGCCAAAAGCAAAGGCCACCCCCGCGAGGCCGCAGGCCGAGCTGCGGGCGAGGGCGAAGCCCGAGCCACTCCCCCCTCCCCCTTGGATCCCCCCTAAGTAATCTTCACGAGGCCGGAGGCCGAGCGATGCGAGCCCGAAGGGCGAGCTGCGGGCGAGGGCGAAGCCCGAGCCACTCCCACAGCCCCCCCCTTTCCCCCCCCCCTCCCCGTAAGTAATTTTCACGAGGCCGGAGGCCGAGTGTCGCGAGCCCGTAGGGCGAGCTGCGGGCGAGGGCGAAGCCCGAGCCACTTCCCCAAGCGCAGTCCAATTTTTTTTAATTTTTGAAAATCCAAGATGGCCGCCGAAAGTCAACTGCTTGCGATTTGGCTGAAAATCGATATCTGTATGTAGTTTGAGCCCAAAAATCCAAATTTAATATTTTTTTTTGAATTCAAGATGGCGTCTGGATTTTAGAAAATTTCACTTTTTTCGTTCATAACGTCTCACTGGGACTTCGTAGGGATCTGAAATTTTGCATGTGGGGGTAAAGCACCCCGCGGAACTCGAAACTAAATTCAGATTTTGGATCCAAGATGGCCGCCTCCACACATATTTTGATGTTTCCTTTACTGACTGCAGTTTTTACCCATTTTCTAAACTGGAAACATTTTTTAGCCCACCTCAACAGCCGCACGAAAAACCGCGGGCTGCTTGCAGCCCGCGCAGCGCCCGAAAAGCTAGTCTCTATATTATATAAAGCTGCACTTACCACTGACTGATTGACATAGTTGTTTGCCCTGTTGCAGGGTTGGTGGGGTTTAGGTTGATGTGCGGTCGTATAGAGGGTGCTCCAGTGAGTACCAGAAAAATCTGACATTTGAGGATCTGCGGAAACCTGATGTGGAAGGGGTACGGCCTGCGAAAACGGTTGGGGTTGGGGTCGTGATTTTTTTTCCAAAATGTAGGGGGTCATGGGCAATTTGACGAGCGTCAATTGTTTTTTGATTTTTTTCGAAATCCAAGATGGCCGCCATACATGGACAATTCCCCTCCATACAAATTTCATACAAACGGCCCGCAAGTAACTTGGCGCAGCCCGAGGCCGAAGGCCGAGGGCGAGCTCCGTGGCGAGGCCGAAGGCCGAGCCCCTTTCCTCCCCTTTTAGCCCCCCCCCCCCTCCCTCGCCCAAGTAATTTTCACGAGGCCGCAGGACGAGTGATGCGAGCCCGAAGGGCGAGCTGCGGGCGAGGGCGAAGCCCGAGCCACTACAATAAGCGCCGCATTTTATTTTTATTTTTGGAAATCCAAGATGGCCGCCGAAAATGAACTGCTTGCGATTTGGCTGAAAATCAATATCTATATGTATTTTGGGTCGGAAAATCCAAATTTAATTATTTCTTTGGAATCCAAGATGGCGTCTGTATTTTCGAAAATTAAACTTATTTCGGTCATAACGTCTCACTGGGACTTCATGAGGGTCTGAAATTTTCTCTACTAGGGTAAATTATCCCGCGAAATTTGAAACTGCATTCAGATTTTGGATCTAAGATGGCCGCCCACACATTTTTCATGTTTCTTCAACTGACTGCAGTTTTTACCCATTTTCTAAACTGGAAACTTTTCTTAGCCTACCTCAATAGATGCACGAAAAACCGCGTGCTGCGTGCAGCACGCGCAGCACCCGAAACACTAGTTATATTATATAATATATAATTATAATATATAAACCTACATTACCACTGACTGACTCACTGACTGATTGACATAGTTGTTTGCCCTGTTGCGGGGTTGGTGGGGTTTAGGTTGATGTGCGGTCGTATAGAGGGTGCTCCAGTGAGTACCAGAAAAATCTGAAATTTGAAGATCTGCAGAAACCTGATGTGGAAGGGGTACGGCCTGCAAAAACGGTTAGGGTTAGGGGCGTGATTTTTTTTCCATAATGTAGAAGATTTTAAGCAATTTGACGACCGTCATTTGTTTTTTTATTTTTTTCAAAATCCAAGATGGCCGCCATACAAGGACAATTGTCCTCCATACAAACTTACCCATTTTCTGAACTGGAAACATATCTTAGCCTACCTCAACAGCCCCACGATGAACCGCGGGCTGCTTGCAGCCCGCGCAGCGCCCGAAAAGCTAGTTATATTATAATATATAAACCTACATTACCACTCACTGACTCACTCACTGACAGAGTTGTTTGCCCTGTTGCGGGGTTGGTGGGGTTTAGGTTGATGTACGGTCGTATAGAGGGTGCTCCAGTGAGTACCAGAAAAATCTGACATTTGACGATCTGCGGAAACCTGATGTGGAAGGGGTACGGCCTGCGAAGACGGTTGGGGTTGGGGGCTTGATTTTTTTTCCAAAATGTAGAGGGTTGTAAGCAATTTGAAGAGCGTCGTTTGGTTTTTTGTTTTTTTTAAAATTCAAGATGGCCGCCATACATGGACAATTCCCTTCCATACAAATTTCATACAAACGGCCCCCCAAGTAACTTGGCGAAGCCTGAGGCCGATGGCCGAAGGCGAAGCGCCCCCGCGAGGCCACAGGCCGAGCTGTCGAGCGAGGGCGAAGCCCGAGCTCCCCCCTCCTCCCCCTTTGCCGCCCCCACCCCCCACAAGTAAGTAATTTTCACGAGGCCGCAGGCCGAGTGATGCGAGCCCGGAGGGCGAGCTGCGGGCGAGGGCGAAGCCCGAGCCACAATCACAAAGCGCAGCGTCTTTTTTTTTTTTGGAAATCCAAGATGGCCGCCGAAAGTCAACTGCTTGCGATTTGGCTGAAAATCGATATCTATATGTAATTTGACCCCAAAAACCCAAATTCAATATTTTTTTTGGAATCCAAGATGGCGTCTGAATTTTAGAAAATTAAAATTATTTCATTTATAACGTCTCACTGGGACTTCGTAGGTGTCTGAAATTTTGCATGTGGGGGTAAAGCACCCCGCAGAACTCGGAACTGGTATCAGATTTTCGATCCAAGATGGCCGCCCCCACACATATTTTGATGTTTCCTTTACTGACTGCAGTTTTTACCCATTTTCTCAACTGGACATGTTCTTTAGCCCGCCTCAACAGCCGCACGAAAAACCGCGGGCTGCTTGCAGCCCGCGCAGCGCCCGAAAAGCTAGTTATAATATATAAACCTACAATACCACTGACTGACTCACTGATTGACATAGTTGTTTGCCCTGTTGCGGGGTTGGTGGGGTATAGGTTGATGTGTGGTCGTATAGAGGGTGCTCCAGTGAGTACGAGAAAAATCTGACATTTGAGGATTTGCAGAAACCTGATGTGGAAGGGGTACGGCCTGCAAAAACGGTTAGGGTTAGGGGCTTGATTTTTTTTCCACAATGTAGAAGATTATATGCAATTTGACGACCGTCATTTGTTTTTTGATTTTTTTCAAAATCCAAGATGGCCGCCATACATGGACAATTCCCCTCCATACAACTTTAGCCATTTTCCGAACTGGAAACCAATTTAAGCTTACCTCAACAGCCGCACGAAAGACCGCGGGCTGCTTGCAGCCCGCGCAGCGCCCGAAAAGCTAGTTATAATATATAAACCTACAATACCACTGACTGACTCACTGATTGACATAGTTGTTTGCCCTGTTGCGGGGTTGGTGGGGTTAAGGTTGATGTGTCGTCGTATAGAGGGTGCTCCAGTGAGTACGAGAAAAATCTGACATTTGAGGATTTGCAGAAGCCTGATGTGGAAGGGGTACGGCCTGCAAAAACGGTTAGGGTTAGGGGCGTGATTTTTTTTTCATAATGTAGAAGATTATATGCAATTTGACGACCGTCATTTGTTTTTTGATTTTTTTCAAAATCCAAGATGGCCGCCATTCATCGACAATTCCCCTCCATACAACTTTAGCCATTTTCCGAACTGGAAACCAATTTAAGCTTACCTCAACATCGGCACGAAAGACCGCGGGCTGCTTGCAGCCCGCGCAGCGCCCGAAAAGCTAGTTATATTATATATAGCTGCACTTACCACTGACTGATTGACATAGTTGTTTGCCCTGTTGCAGGGTTGGTGGGGTTTTGGTTGATGTGTGGTCGTATAGAGGGTGCTCCAGTGAGTACCAGAAAAATCTGACATTTGAGGATCTGCGGAAACCTGATGTGGAAGGGGCACGGCCTGCGAAAACGGTTGGGGTTAGGGTCGTGATTTTTTTTCCAAAATGTAGGGGGTCGTGAGCAATTTGACGAGCGTCATTTGTTTTTTGATTTTTTTCAAAATCCAAGATGGCCGCCATACATGGACAATTTCCCTCCATACAAATTTCATACAAACGGCCCCCAAGTAACTTGGCGCAGCCCGAGGCCGAAGGCCGAGGGCGAAGCCGGCTCGCGAGGCCACAGGCCGAGCGAGGCGAGCCCGAAGGACGAGCTCCGTGGCGAGGCCGAAGGCCGAGCCCCTCTCCCCCCCCTTTCACCCCCCCCCCTTCCCTAACCCCAAGTAATTTTCACGAGGCCGCAGGCCGAGTAATGCGAGCCCGAAGGGCGAGCTGCGGGCGAGGGCGAAGCCCGAGCCACTACAGTAAGCGCCGCTTTTTTTTTAATTTTTGGAAATCCAAGATGGCCGCCGAAAGTCAAATGCTTGCGATTTTGTTGAAAATCAATATCTATATGTATTTTGGGCCAAAAATCCAAATTTTACATTTTTTTTTGGAATCCAAGATGGCGTCTGGATTTTAGAAAATTAAATTTATTTCGTTAGTAACGTCTCACTGCGACTTCATAGGGTTCTGAAATTTTCTACACTGGGGTAAAGCACCCCGCGAAACTCGAAACTGCATTCAGATTTTGGATCCAAGATGGCCGCCCACACATTTTTTCATGTTTCCTCTACTGACTGCAGTTTTTACCCACTTTTTGAACTGGAAACATTTTTTAGCCAACAACAGCCGCACGAAAAACCGCGTGCTGCTTGCAGCACGCGCAGCACCCGAAACACTAGTTATAATATATAAACCTACAATACCACTCACTCACTGACTGATTGACATAGTTGTTTGCCCTGTTGCGAGGTTGGTGGGGTTTAGGTTGATGTGTGGTTGTATAGAGGGTGCTCCAGTGAGTACCAGAAAAATCTGACATTTGAGGATTTGCAGAAACCTGATGTGGAAGGGGTACGGCCTGCAAAGACGGTTGGGGTTAGGGGCGTGATTTTTTTTCCAAAATGTAGGGGGTTGTAAGCAATTTGACGAGCGTCATTTGTTTTTTGATTTTTTTTAAAATCCAAGATGGCCGCCATACATGGACAATTCCCCTCCATACAAAATTCATACAAACGGCCCCCAAGTAACTTGGCGCAGCCAGAGGCCAAAGACCAAAAGGAAAGCCCTCCACCGCGAGGCCGCAGGCCGAGTGATGCGAGCCCGTAGGGCGAGCTGCGGGCGAGGGCGAAGCCCGAGCCACTCCCACAAGCGCCGCTTTTTTTTTAATTTTGGAAATCCAAGATGGCCGCCGAAAGTCAACTGCTTGCGATTGGGCTGAAAATCGATATCTATATGTATTTTGAGCCGAAAAATCCAAATTTGACAGTTTTTTTGGAATCCAAGATGGCGTCTGGATTTTAGAAAATTAAACTTATTTTGTTTATAACGTCTCACTGGGACTTCGTAGGGGTCTGTAATTTTGCATGTGGGGGTAAAGCGCCCCGCGGAACTCGGAACTGGAATCAGATTTTCGATCCAAGATGGCCGCCCCCACACATATTTTGATGTTTCCTTTACTGACTGCAGTTTTTACCCATTTTCTCAACTGGACATGTTCTTTAGCCCACCTCAACAGCCGCACGAAAAACCGCGGGCTGCTTGCAGCCCGCGCAGCGCCCGAAAAGCTAGTTATATTATAATATATAAACCTACATTACCACTGACTGACTCACTGACTGATTGACATAGTTGTTTGCCCTGTTGCGGGGTTGGTGGGGTTAAGGTTGATGTGTGGTCGTATAGAGGGTGCTCCAGTGAGTACCAGAAAAATCTGACATTTGAGGATTTGCAGAAACCTGATGTGGAAGAGGTACGGCCTGCGAAAACGGTTGGGGTTAGGGGCGTGATTTTTTTTCCAGAATGTGAAGGGTTGTAAGCAATTTGACGAGCGTCATTTGTTTTTTTACTTTTTTCAAAATCCAAGATGGCCGCCATACAACGACAATTTTCCTCCATACAAACTAACCCATTTTCTGAACTGGAAATATATCTTAGCCTACCTCAACAGCCCCACGATGAACCGCGGGCTGCTTGCAGCCCGCGCAGCGCCCGAAAAGCTAGTATTATTATATAGCTACACTTACCACTGACTGACTGACTGACTGATTGACATAGTTGTTTGACCGGTTGCCAAATAGTAGGGGTGATGGTTTATAGTGGAACGTACAGGGGTGAGGGGGTCGAGTACCAGAAAAATCTGACATTTGAAGATTTGCAGAAACCTGATGTGGAAGGGGTACGGCCTGGCTAAACGGTTGGACCTAGAGATTTGACCCCATAGACAAAATGAAAGGGGTACCTGATCAATTACCAGAGCCAGTATTTTTTTTTAATTTTCATAAAAAAAAAATCCCTCCATACAAATTTCATACAAACGGCCCCCCATAGTAACTTGGCGCAGCCCGAGGCCGAAGGCCGAGGGCGAAGCCGGCTCGCCACCCCGAAGGGCGAGCTCCGTGGCGAGGCCGAAGGCCGAGCCTCCCCCCTCCTTCACCCCCCTCCCCCTCCCCCAAGTAATTTCCCCCCATCACGAGGCCGCAGGCCGAGTGACGCGAGCCCGAAGGGCGAGCTGCGGGCGAGGGCGAAGCCCGAGCCACTCCCGTAAGCGCCGGGTTTTTTTTAATTTTTGGAAATACAAGATGGCCGCCGAAAGTCAAATGCTTGCGATTTGGCTGAAAATCAATATCTTTATGTTTTTTGAGCAGAAAAATCCAAATTTGAATTTTTTTTGGAATCCAAGATGGCGTCTGAATTTTAGAAAATGAAATTTATTTCGTTCATATCGTCTCACTGGGACTTCGTAGGGGTCTGAAATTTTGCATATGGGGGTAAAGCACCTCAAGGAACTCGAAACTGCATTCGGATTTTGGATCCAAAATGGCCGCCCACACATTTTTTCATGTTTTCTCAACTGACTGCAGATTTCACCCATTTTTTGAACTGGAAACATTTCTTAGCCAACAACCGCCGCACGAAAAACCGCGTGCTGCTTGCAGCACGCGCAGCACCCGAAACACTAGTTATATTATAATATATAAACCTACATTACCACTCACTGACTGACTCATTGACATAGTTGTTTGCCCTGTTGCGGGGTTGGTGGGGTTTAGGTTGATGTGTGGTCGTATAGAGGGTGCTAAATGGAGTACCAGAAAAATCTGACATTTGAGGATCTGCGGAAACCTGATGTGGAAGGGGTACGGCCTGCAAAAACGGTTGGGGTTAGGGGTGTGATTTTTTTTCCATAATGTAGAAGATTATATGCAATTTGACGACCGTCATATGTTTTTTGTTTTTTTTCGAAATTCAAGATGGCCGCCATACATGGACAATTTCCCTCCATACAAATTTCATACAAACATTCCAAGTAACTTGGCGCAGCCTGAGGCCGGAGGCCGAAGGCGAAGCCCTACCGCGAGGCCGCAGGCCGAGCTGCGGAGCGAGGGCGAAGCCCGAGCTCCCCCCCCCACCTTTGACCACCCCCCCCCATGTAATTTTCACGAGGCCGTAGGCCGAGTGATGCGAGCCCGCAGGGCGAGCTGCGGGCGAGGGCGAAGCCCGAGCCACTCTCACAGCCCCCCCCCCCTTCCCCCTCCCTCCCCCGGAAGTAATCCCGCGAGCCCGAAGGGCGAGCTGTGGGCGAGGGCGAAGCCCGAGCCACTTCCCCAATCGCAGTCAAATTTTTTTAATTTTTGAAAATCCAAGATGGCCGCCTAAAGTCAACTGCTTGCGATTTGGCTGAAAATCGATATCTATATGTAGTTTAAGCCCAAAAATCCAAATTTAATATTTTTTTTGGAATCCAAGATGGCGTCTGGATTTCCGAAAATTTAACTTATTTCGTTCATAACGTCTTACTGGGACTTTGTAGGGGTCTGCAAATTTGTACATATAGTAAAGGTAAGGTAAAGGGGTAAAGCACCCCGTGAAACTCGGAACTGGAATCAGATTTTGGATCCAAGATGGCCGCCCCCACACATATTATGATGTTTCCTTTACTGACTTTAGTTTTTACCCATTTTCTCAACTGGACATGTTATTAAGGCAACCTCAACAGCCGCACGATAAACCGCGGGCTGCTTGCAGCCCGCGCAGCGCCCGAAAAGCTAGTTATAATATATAAACCTACAATACCACTGACTCACTCACTGATTGACATAGTTGTTTGCCCTGTTGCGGGGTTGGTGGGGTTTAGGTTGATGTGCGGTCGTATAGAGGGTGCTCCAGTGAGTACCAGAAAAATCTGACATTTGAGGATCTGCGGAAACCTGATGTGGAAGAGGTACGGCCTGCAAAGACGGATGGGGTTGGGGGCGTGATTTTTTTTCCAAAATGTAGGGGGTTGTGAGCAATTTGACGAGCGTCATTTGTTTTTTGTTTTTTTTCGAAATTCAAGATGGCCGCCATACATGGACAATTTTCCTCCATACAAATTTCATACAAACGGCCACCCCAAGTAACTAGGCGCAGCCAGAGGCCAAAAGCCAAAAGCAAAGGCCACCCCCGCGAGGCCGCAGGCCGAGCTGCGGGCGAGGGCGAAGCCCGAGCCACTCCCTCGGTTGATGTGTGGTCGTATAGAGGGTGCTCCAGTGAGTACCAGAAAAATCTGACATTTGAGGATTTGCGGAAACCTGATGTGGAAGGGGTACGGCCTGCGAAAACGGTTGGGGATAGGGGCGTGAATTTTTTTTCAAAATGTAGGGGGTTGTAAGCAATTTGACGAGCGTCATCTGTTTTTTTATTTTTTTCAAAATTCAAGATGGCCGCCATACATGGATAATTTTCCTCCATACAAATTTCATACAAACATTCCAAGTAACTTGGCGCAGCCTGAGGCCGAAGGCCGAAGGAGAAGCGACCTCGCGAGGCCGCCGAAAGTCAACTGCTTGCGATTTGGCTGAAAATCGATATCTTTATGTAATTTGACCCCAAAAACCTAAATTCAATATTTTTTTTGGAATCCAAGATGGCGTCTGGACTTTAGAAAATCAAACTAACTTCGTTTATAACGTCTCACTGGGACTTCGTAGGGGTCTGAAATTTTGCACGTGGGGGTAAAGCACCCCGCGGTACTCGGAACTGGAATCAAATTTTAGATCCAAGATGGCCGCCCCCACACATATTATGATGTTTCCTTTACTGAATGCAGTTTTTACCCATTTTCTCAACTGGAAACATTTTTTAGCCTACCTCAACAGCCGCACGAAAAACCGCGGGCTGCTTGCAGCCCGCGCAGCGCCCGAAAAGCTAGTTATAATATATAAACCTACAATACCACTCACTGACTCACTCACTGACAGAGTTGTTTGCCTTGTTGCGGGGTTGGTGGGGTTTAGGTTGATGTGTGGTCGTATAGAGGGTGCTCCAGTGAGTACCAGAAAAATCTGACATTTGAGGATCTGAAGAAACCTGATGTGGAAGGGGTACGGCCTGCAAAAACGGCTGGGGTTGGGGGCGTGATTTTTTTTCCAGAATGTGGGGGGTTGTAAGCAATTTGACGACCGTCATTTGTTTTTTTATTTTTTTCAAAATCCAAGATGGCCGCCATACATGGACAATTCCCCTCCATACAAAATTCATACAAACGGCCCCCCAAGTAACTTGGCGCAGCCAGAGGCCAAAGACCAAAAGCAAAGCCCTCCACCGCGAGGCCGCAGGCCGAGCTGCGGGCGAGGGCGAAGCCCGAGCCACTCCCCCCTCCCCCTTGACCCCCCCCCTGCAAGTAATTTTCACGAGGCCGCAGGCCGAGTGATGCGAGCCCGTAGGGCGAGCTGCGGGCGAGGGCGAAGCCCGAGCCACTCCCACAAATGCCGCTTTTTTTAAAATTTTGGAAATCCAAGATGGCCGCCGAAAGTCAACTGCTTGCGATTGGGCTGAAAATCAATATCTATATGTAATTTGACCCCAAAATCCCAAATTCAATATTTTTTTTGGGATCCAAGATGGCGTCTGGATTTTAGAAAATTTAACTTATTTCGTTTATAACGTCTCACTGGGACTTCGTAGGGGTCTGAAATTTTGCATGTGGGGGTAAAGCACTCCGCGGTACTCGGAACTGGAATCAAATTTTAGATCCAAGATGGCCGCCCCCACTCATATTTTGATGTTTCCCATACTGACTGCAGTTTTTACCCATTTTCTGAACTGGAAACATGTCATACCCTACCTCAACAGCCGCACGAAAGACCGCGGGCTGCTTGCAGCCCGCGCAGCGCCCGAAAAGCTAGTTATAATATATAAACCTACATTACCACTGAAATATATAAACCTACATTACCACTGACTCACTCACTCACTGATTGACATGGTTGTTTGCCCTGTTGCGGGGTTGGTGGGGTTTAGGTTGATGTGTGGTCGTATAGAGGGTGCTCCAGTGAGTACCAGAAAAATCTGACATTTGAGGATTTGCAGAAACCTGATGTGGAAGGGGTACGGCCTGCGAAAACGGTTAGTGTTAGGGGTGTGATTTTTTTTCCAAAATGTAGGGGGTTGTAAGCAATGTGACGACCGTCATTTGTTTTTTTATTTTTTCCAAAATTCAAGATGGCCGCCATACAACGACGATTGTCCTCCATACAAACTTACCCATTTTCTGAACTGGAAACATATCTTAGCCTACCTCTATAGCCCCACGATGAACCGCGGGCTGCTTGCAGCCCGCGCAGCGCCCGAAAAGCTAGTTATATTATATTATATATAGCTGCACTTACCACTGACTCACTGATTGACATAATTGTTTGACCTGTTCCCGACTGACAGGTGTCACAAATGTTATACCATCGTGTACAGGGTGTTTTGAAACCAACCAGAAAAATCCGAAAACTTGAAGATCACCAGATCCTGATGTGGAAGGGGTACGGCCTGCGAAAACGGTTGGGGTTAGGGGCGTGTTTTTTTTTCCAAAATGTAGGGGGTTGTAAGCAATTTGAGGACTGTCTTTTGTTTTTTGATTTTTTTCTAAATTCAAGATGGCCGCCATACCAGGGTAATTCCCCTCCATACAAATTTCATACAAATGGCACCCCCAAAGCAATTTGGCGCAGCCTGAGGCCGAAGGCCGAAGGCGGAGTCCCCTTCGCGAGGCCGAAGGCCGAGCTCCCCCCATCCCCCCCTGAATGCCCCCCCCCCCCCTCCCCCCAAGTAATTTTCACGAGGCCGCAGGCCGAGTGATGCGAGCCCGAAGGGCGAGCTGCGGGCGAGGGCGTAGCCCGAGCCACTTCCCCAAGCGCAGTCAAATTTTTTTAATTTTTGGAAATCCAAGATGGCCGCCGAAAGTCAAATGCTTGCGATTTGGCTGAAAATCAATATCTATATGTTTTTTGAGCAGAAAAATCCAAATTTGAATTTTTTTTTGGAATCTAAGATGGCGGCTGAATTTTAGAAAATGAAATTTATTTCGTTCATAACGTCTCACTGGGACTTCGTAGGGGTCTGAAATTTTGCATGTGGGGGTAAAGCACCTAAAGGAACTCGAAACTGCATTCAGATTTTGGATCCAAGATGGCCGCCCACACATTTTTTCATGTTTTCTCAACTGACTGCAGTTTTCACCCATTTTTTGAACTGGAAATATTTCTTAGCCAACAACCGCCGCACAAAAAACCGCGTGCTGCGTGCAGCACGCGCAGCACCCGAAACACTAGTTATATTATATATAGCTACACTTACCACTGACTGACTCACTGATTGACATAGTTGTTTGACCGGTTGCCAAATAGTAGGGGTGATGGTTTATGGTGAAACGTATAGGGGTGAGGGGGTCGAGTACCAGAAAAATCTGACATTTGAGGATTTGCAGAAAGCTGATGTGGAAGGGGTACGGCCTGGCTAAACGGTTGGACCTGGAGATTTGACCCCATAGACAAAATGAAAGGGGTATCTGATCAATTACCAGAGCCAGTATTTTTTTTTTAATTTTCATAAAAAAAAAATTCCCCCCATACAAATTTCATACAAACGGCCGCCCCAAGTAACTTGGCGCAGCCCGAGGCCGAAGGCCGAGGGCGAAGCCGGCTCGCGAGCCCGTAGGGCGAGCTTCGTGGCGAGGCCGAAGGCCGAGCCCCCCCTTCACCCCCCCCCTCCCCCCCCCCTCCCCCTCCCTCAAGTAATTTTCCCCCATCACGAGGCCGCAGGCCGAGTGACGCGAGCCCGAAGGGCGAGCTGCGGGCGAGGGCGAAGCCCGAGCCACTCTCGTAAGCGCCAGGTTTTTTTAATTTTTGGAAATCCAAGATGGCCGCCGAAAGTCAAATGCTTGCGATTTGGCTGAAAATCAATATCTATATGTTTTTTGAGAAGAAAAATCCAAATTTGAATTTTTTTTTGGAATCCAAGATGGCGTCTGAATTTAAGAAAATGAAATTTATTTCGTTCATAACGTCTCACTGGGACTTCTTAGGGGTCTGAAATTTTGCATGTGGGGGTAAAGCACCTCAAGGAACTCGAAACTGCATTCAGATTTTGGATCCAAGATGGCCGCCCACACATTTTTCATGTTTTCTCAACTGACTGCAGTTTTCACCCATTTTTTGAACTGGAAACATTTCTTAGCCAACAAGCGCCGCACGAAAAATCGCGTGCTGCTTGCAGCACGCGCAGCGCCCGAAAAGCTAGTTATAATATATAAACCTACAATACCACTGACTCACTCACTGATTGACATAGTTGTTTGCCCTGTTGCGGGGTTGGTGGGGTTTAGGTTGATGTGTGGTCATATAGAGGGTGCTCCAGTGAGTACCAGAAAAATCTGACATTTGAAGATCTGCAGAATCCTGATGTGGAAGGGCTACGGCCTGCGAAGACGGTTGGGGTTAGGGGCGTGATTTTTTTTCCAGAATGTAGGGGGTTGTGAGCAATTTGACGAGCGTCATTTTTTTTTTGATTTTTTTCAAAATCCAAGATGTCCGCCATACATGGACAATTCCCTTCCATACAAATTTCATACAAACGGCCCCCCAAGTAACTTGGCGAAGCCTGAGGCCGAAGGCCGAAGGCGAAGCCCACCCCCGCGAGGCCGCAGGCCGAGCTGTGGAGCGAGGGCGAAGCCCGAGCTCCCCCCCCCCCCCCCTTTGACACCCCCCACATACAAGCAATTTTCACGAGGCCGTAGGCCGAGTGATGCGAGCCCGAAGGGCGAGCTGCGGGCGAGGGCGAAGCCCGAGCCACTATCACAAAGCGCAGCGTCTTTTTTTTTTGGAAATCCAAGATGGCCGCCGAAAGTCAACTGCTTGCGATTTGGCTGAAAATCGATATCTATATGTAGATTGAGCCCAAAAATCCAAATTTAATATTTTTTTTGGAATTCAATATGGCGTCTGGATTTAAGAAAATTTAACTTTTTTCGTTCGTAACGTCTCACTGGGACTTCGTAGGGGTCTGAAATTTTGCACGTGGGGGTAAAGCACCCCGTGGAACTCGAAACTGGATTCAGATTTTAGATTCAAGATGGCCGCCCTCACACATATTATGATATTTCCTTTACTGACTGCAGTTTTTACCCATTTTTTCAACTGGACATGTTATTTAGCCTACCTCAAAAGCCGCACGAAAAACCGCGGGCTGCTTGCAGCCCGCGCAGCGCCCGAAAAGCTAGTTATATTATATATAGCTGCACTTACCACTGACTGATTGACATAGTTGTTTGCCCTGTTGCAGGGTTGGTGGGGTTTAGGTTGATGTGTGGTCGTATAGAGGGTGCTCCATTGAGTACCAGAAAAATCTGACATTTGAGGATCTGCAGAAACCTGATGTGGAAGTGGTACGGCCTGCAAAAACGGTTGGGGTTGGGGTCGTGATTTTTTTTCCAAAATGTAGGGGGTCGTGAGCAATTTGACGAGAGTCATTTGTTTTTTGATTTTTTTCAAAATCCAATATGGCCGCCATACATGGATAATTCCCCTCTATACAAATTTCATACAAACGGCCCCCAAGTAATTTGGCGCAGCCCGAGGCCGAAGGCCGAGGGCGAAGCCGGCTCGCGAGCCCGTAGGGCGAGCTTCGTGGCGAGGCCGAAGGCCGAGCCCATCCCCCCTTCCCCCTCCCCCTTCCCTTCTCCCCCTCCCCCTTTCCCCCTTGCCCCAAGTAACTTTCACGAGGCCGGAGGCCGAGTGACGCGAGCCCGAAGGGCGAGCTGCGGGCGAGGGCGAAGCCCGAGCCACATCCACAAGCCCTATTTTTTTTAATTTTTGGAAATCCAACATGGCCGCCGAAAGTGAACTGTTTGCGATTTGGCTGAAAATCAATATCTATATGTATTTTGGGTCGTAAAATCCAAATTTAATTTTTTTTTGGAATCCAAGATGGCGTCTGGATTTTCGAAAATTAAACTTATTTCGTTCATAACGTCTCACTGGGACTTCATAAGGGTCTGAAATTTTCTCTACTAGGGTAAATTATCCCGCGAAACTCGAAACTGCATTCAGATTTTGGATCCAAGATGGCCGCCCACACATTTTTCATGTTTCTTCAACTGACTCCAGTTTTTACTCATTTTCTAAACTGGAAACTTTTCTTAGTCTACCTCAATAGATGCACGAAAAACCGCGTGCTGCGTGCAGCACGCGCAGCACCCGAAACACTAGTTATATTATAATATATAAACCTACAATACCACTCACTGACTCACTCACTGATTGACATAGTTGTTTGCCCTGTTGCGGGGTTGGTGGGGTTTGGGTTGATGTGCGGTCGTATAGAGGGTGCTCCAGTGAGTACCAGAAAAATCTGACATTTGAGGATTTGCAGAAACCTGATGTGGAAGGGGTACGGCCTGCGAAAACGGTGAGGGTTAGGGGTGTGATTTTTTTTCCAAAATGTAGGGAGTTGTAAGCAATTTGACGACCGTCATTTGTTTTTTTATTTTTTCCAAAATTCAAGATGACCGCCATACAACGACAATTGTCCTTCATACAAACTTACCCATTTTCTGAACTGGAAACATATCTTAGCCTACCTCAACAGCCCCACGATGAACCGCGGGCTGCTTGCAGCCCGCGCAGCGCCCGAAAAGCTAGTTATAATTATAATTATAATATATAAACCTACATTACCACTGACTGACTCACTGACTGATTGACATGGTTGTTTGCCCTGTTGCGGGGTTGGTGGGGTTTAGGTTGATGTGCGGTCGTATAGAGGGTGCTCCAGTGAGTACCAGAAAAATCTGACATTTGAGGATTTGCGGAAACCTGATGTGGAAGGGGTACGGCCTGCCAAAACGGTTGAGGTTAAGGGTGTGATTTTTTTTCCAAAATGTTAGGGGTTGTAAGCCATTTGACGAGCGTCATTTGTTTTTTTATTTTTTTCAAAATCCAAGATGGCCGCCATACAAGGATAATTTTCCTCCATACAAAATTACCCATTTTCTGAAATGGACACATATTTTAGCCTACCTCAACAGCCCACGATAAACCGCGGGCTGCTTGCAGCCCGCGCAGCGCCCGAAAAGCTAGTTATAATATATAAACCTACAATACCACTGACTGACTGACTGACTGACTCATTGACATAGTTGTTTGCCCTGTTGCGGGGTTGGTGGGGTTTAGGTTGATGTGCGGTTGTATAGAGGGTGCTAAATGGAGTACCAGAAAAATCTGACATTTGAGGATTTGCGGAAACGTGATGTGGAAGGGGTACGGCCTGCGAAAACGGTTAGGGTTAGGGGTGTGATTTTTTTTCCAAAATGTAGGGGGTTGTAAGCAATTTGACGAGTGTCATTTGTTTTTTGATTTTTTTCAAAATCCAAGATGGCCGCCATACATGGACAAATCCCCTCCATACAAATTTCATACAATCGGCCCCCTAAGTAACTTGGCGCAGCCTGAGGCCGAAGGCCGAAGGCGAAGCGCCCCCGCGAGGCCGCAGGCCCAGCTGTGGAGCGAGGGCGAAGCCAAAGCTCCCCCTCCCCCCCCTTTGACCCCCCCCCCCCTACAAGTAATTTTCACGAGGCCGCAGGCCGAGTGATGCGAGCCCGAAAGGCGAGCTGCAGGCGAGGGCGAAGCCCGAGCCACTATCACAAAGCGCAGCGTCTTTTCTTTTTTTTGGAACTCCAAGATGGCCGCCGAAAATCAACTGCTTGCGATTTGGCTGAAAATCGATATCTATATGTAATTTGACCCCAAAAACCTAAATTCAATATTTTTTTTGGAATCCAAGATGGCGTCTGGATTTTAGAAAATTTAACTTATTTCGTTTATAACGTCTCACTGGAACTTCGTAGGGGTCTGAAATTTTGCATGTGGGGGTAAAGCACTCCGCGGAACTCGAAACTGCATTCCGATTTTGGATCCAAGATGGCCGCCCCCACACATATTTTGATGTTTCCTTTACTGACTGCAGTTTTTACCCATTTTCTTAACTGGACATGTTCTTTAGCCCACCTCAACAGCCGCACGAAAAACCGCGGGCTGCTTGCAGCCCGCGCAGCGCCCGAAAAGCTAGTTATAATATATAAACCTACATTACCACTCACTGACTGACTGATTGACATAGTTGTTTGCCCTGTTGCGGGGTTGGTGGGGTTTAGGTTGATGAGTGATCGTATAGAGGGTGCTCCAGTGAGTACCAGAAAAATCTGACATTTGAGGATTTGCAGAAACCTGATGTGGAAGGTGTACGGCCTGCGAAGAAGGTTAGGGTTGGGGGCGCGGTTTTTTTTCCAAAATGTAGAAGGTTGTAAGCAATTTGACGAGCGTCATTTGATTTTTGATTTTTTTCAAAATTCAAGATGGCCGCCATACATGGATAATTTTCCTCCATACAAAATTCATACAAACGGCCCCCCAAGTAACTTGGCGCAGCCAGAGGACAAAGACCAAAAGCAAAGCCCTCCACCGCGAGCCACTCCCCCCCCCCCTTGACCCCCCCCCCCCCTCCAAGTAATTTTCACGAGGCCACAGGCCGAGTGATGCGAGCCCGTAGGGCGAGCTGCGGGCGAGGGCGAAGCCCGAGCCATTCCCACAAGCGCCGCTTTTTTTTTTAATTTTGGAAATCCAAGATGGCCGCCGAAAGTCAACTGCTTGCGATTTGGCTGAAAATCGATATCTATATGTAATTTGACCCCAATAACTCAAATTTAATATTTTTTTTGGAATCCAAGATGGCGTCTGGACTTTAAAAAATTAAACTTATTTCGTTTATAACGTCTCACTGGGACTTCGTAGCGGTCTGAAATTTTGCATGTGGGGGTAAAGCACCCCGCGGAACTCGGAACTGGAATCAGATTTTCGATCCAAGATGGCCGCCCCCACACATATTTTGATGTTTCCTTTACTGACTGCAGTTTTTACCCATTTTCTCAACTGGACATGTTCTTTAGCCCGCCTTAACAGCCGCACGAAAAACCGCGGGCTGCTTGCAGCCCGCGCAGCGCCCGAAAAGCTAGTTATATTATAATATATAAACCTACAATACCACTGACTGACTCACTGATTGACATAGTTGTTTGCCCTGTTGCGGGGTTGGTGGGGTTTAGGTTGATGTGTGGTCGTATAGAAGGTGCTCCAGTGAGTACGAGAAAAATCTGACATTTGAGGATCTGCGGAAACCTGATGTGGAAGGGGTACGGCCTGCTAAGACGGTTGGGGTTGGGGGCGTGATTTTTTTTCCAAAATGTAGGGGGTTGCAAGCAATTTGACGAGCATCATTTGTTTTTTGATTTCTTTCAAAATTCAAGATGGCCGCCATACATTGACAATTCCCCTCCATACAAATTTCATACAAACGGTCCCCCAAGTAACTTGGCGCAGCCTGAGGCCGAAGGCCGAAGGCGAAGGGACCCCGCGAGGCCGCAGGCCGAGCTGTGGAGCGAGGGCGAAGCCCGAGCTCCCCCTCCCCCCCCCTTTGACCCCCCCCCTACAAGTAATTTTCACGAGGCCGCAGGCCGAGTGATGCGAGCCCGAAGGGCGAGCTGCGGGCGAGGGCGAAGCCCGAGCCACTATCACAAAGCGCAGCGTTTCTTTTTTTTTTTTGGAAATCCAAGATGGCCGCCGAAAGTCAACTGCTTGCGATTTGGCTGAAAATCGAAATCTATATGTATTCTGAGCCGAAAAACTCAAATTTGTCATTTTTTTCGGAATCCAAGATGGCGTCTGGATTTTAGAAAATTTAAATTATTTCGTTCATAACGTCTTACTGGGACTTCGTAGGGGTCTGAAATTTTGTACACAGGGGTAAAGCACCCCGCGGAACTCGAAACTGCAATCATATTTTGGATCCAAGATGGCCGCCCCACACATGTTTTGATCTTTCCTTTACTGACTGCAGTTTTTACCCATTTTTTGAACTGGAAACATTTCTGAGCCAACCTCAACAGCCGCACGATGAACCGCAGGCTGCTTGCAGCCCGCGCAGCGCCCGAAAAGCTAGTTATAATATATAAACCTACAATACCACTCACTGACTCACTCACTGATTGACATGGTTGTTTGCCCTGTTGCGGGGTTGGTGGGGTTTAGGTTGATGTGTGGTCGTATAGAGGGTGCTCCAGTGAGTACCAGAAAAATCTGACATTTGAGGATTTGCAGAAACCTGATGTGGAAGGGGTACGGCCTGCGAAAACGGTTAGGGTTAGGGGTGTGATTTTTTTTCCAAAATGTAAGGGGTTGTAAGCAATTTGACGACCGTCATTTGTTTTTTTATTTTTTCCAAAATTCAAGATGGCCGCCATACAACGACAATTGTCCTCCATACAAACTTACCCATTTTCTGAACTGGAAACATATCTTAGCCTACCTCAACAGCCCCACGATGAACCGCGGGCTGCTTGCAGCCCGCGCAGCGCCCGAAAAGCTAGTTATATTATATTATATATAGCTACACTTACCACTGACTGACTCACTGATTGACATAGTTGTTTGACCGGTTGCCAAATAGTAGGGGTGATGGTTTATGGTGAAACGTATAGGGGTGAGGAGGTCGAGTACCAGAAAAATCTGACATTTGAGGATTTGCAGAAACCTGATGTGGAAGGGGTACGGCCTGGCTAAACGGTTGGACCTAGAGATTTGACCCAATAGACAAAATGAAAGGGGTACCTGATCAATTACCAGAGCCGGTAAAGTTTTTTTAATTTGCGAAAAAAAAAAATCCC
This sequence comes from Acrobasis consociella, assembly GCA_963555685.1. Classification (NCBI taxonomy): domain Eukaryota; kingdom Metazoa; phylum Arthropoda; class Insecta; order Lepidoptera; family Pyralidae; genus Acrobasis; species Acrobasis consociella. The sequence continues at coordinate 21,420,043 of OY743112.1, read as the reverse complement.
CCCCATACAAATTTCATACAAACGGTCCCCTCAAGTAACTTGGCGCAGCCCGAGGCCGAAGGCCGAGGGCGAAGCCGGCTTGCGAGCCCGAAAGGCGAGCTCCGTGGCGAGGCCGAAGGCCGAGCCCCTCCCTCCCCCCTCCCCCTCTCCCCCCTCCAAGTAAATTCCCCCCATCACGAGGCCGCAGGCCGAGTGACGCGAGCCCGAAGGGCGAGCTGCGGGCGAGGGCGAAGCCCGAGCCACTCCAGTAAGCGCCGGATTTTTTTTTAATTTTTGAAAATCCAAGATGGCCGCCTAAAGTCAAATGCTTGCGATTTGGCTGAAAATCAATATCTATATGTTTTTTGAGCAGAAAAATCCAAATTTGAATTTTTTTTTGGAATTCAAGCTGGCGTCTGAATTTTAGAAAATGAAATTTATTTCGTTCATAACGTCTCACTGGGACTTCGTAGGGGTGTGAAATTTTGCATGTGGGGGTAAAGCACCTCAAGGAACTCGAAACTGCATTTAGATTTTGGATCCAAGATGGCCGCCCACACATTTTTTCATGTTTTCTCAACTGACTGGAGTTTTCAGCCATTTTTTGAACTGGAAACATGTCTTAGACAACAACCAGCGCACGAAAAACCGCGTGCTGCTTGCAGCACGCGCAGCACCCGAAACACTAGTTATATAATATATAAACCTACATTACCACTGACTGACTCACTCACTGATTGACATAGTTGTTTGCCCTGTTGCGGGGTTGGTGGGGTTTAGGTTGATACGCGGTCGTATAGAAGGTGCTCCAGTGAGTACCAGAAAAATCTGACATTTGAGGATTTGCAGAAACCTGATGTGGAAGGGGTACGGCCTGCGAAAACGGTTAGGGTTAGTGGTGTGATTTTTTTTTCAAAATGTAGGGGGTTGTAAGCAATTTGACGACCGTCTTTTGTTTTTTTATTTTTTGCAAAATTCAAGATGGCCGCCATACAACGACAATTGTCCTCCATACAAACTTACCCATTTTCTGAACTGGAAACATATCTTAGCCTATCTCAACAGCCCCACGATGAACCGCGGGCTGCTTGCAGCCCGCGCAGCGCCCGAAAAGCTAGTTATAATATATAAACCTACATTACCACTGACTGACTCACTCACTGATTGACATAGTTGTTTGCCCTGTTGCGGGGTTGGTGGGGTTTAAGTTGATATGTGGTCGAATAGAGGGTGCTCCAGTGAGTACCAGAAAAATCTGACATTTGAGGGTCTGCGGAAACCTGATGTGGAAGGGGTACGGCCTGCGAAAACGGTTGGGGTTAGGGGCGTGATTTTTTTTTCAAAATGTAGGGGGTTGTAAGCAATTTGACGCGCGTCATTTGTTTTTTGATTTTTTTCAAAATCCAAGATGGCCGCCGTACAAGGACCATTTTCCTCCATACAAACTTACCCATTCTCTGAACTGGAAACATATCTTAGCCTACCTCAACAGCCCCACGATGAACCGCGGGCTGCTTGCAGCCCGCGCAGCGCCCGAAAAGCTAGTTATAATATATAAACCTACATTACCACTCACTCACTCACTCACTCACTGACAGAGTTGTTTGCCCTGTTGCGGGGTTGGTGGGGTTTAGGTTGATGTGCGGTCGTATAGAGGGTGCTCCAGTGAGTACCAGAAAAATCTGACATTTGAGGATCTGCGGAAACCTGATGTGGAAGGGGTACGGCCTGCGAAAACGGTTGGGGTTAGGGGCGTGATTTTTTTTCGAAAATGTAGGGGGTTGTAAGCAATTTGACGAGCATCATTCGTTTTTTTATTTTTTTCAAAATCCAAGATGGCCGCCATACATGGACAATTCCCCTCCATACAAAATTCATACAAACGGCCCCCCAAGTAACTTGGCGCAGCCAGAGGCCAAAGACCAAAAGGAAAGCCCTACACCGCGAGGCCGCAGGCCGAGCTGCGGGCGAGGGCGAAGCCCGAGCCACTCCCCCCCCCCTTGACCCCCCCCCTCCAAGTAATTTTCACGAGGCCGTAGGCCGAGTGATGCGAGCCCGCAGGGCGAGCTGCGGGCGAGGGCGAAGCCCGAGCCACTCCCATAAGCGCCGCTTTTTTTTTTAATTTTGGAAATCCAAGATGGCCGCCGAAAGTCAACTACTTGCGATTTGGCTGAAAATCGATATCTATATGTAATTTGACCCCAAAAACCCAAATTCTATATTTTTTTTGGAATCCAAGATGGCGTCTGAATTTTAGAAAATTAAACTTATTTTGTTTATAACGTCTCACTGGGACTTCGTAGGGGCCTGAAATTTTGCATGTTGGGGTAAAGCACCCCGCGGAACTCGGAACTGGAATCAGATTTTCGATCCAAGATGGCCGCCCCCACACATATTTTGATGTTTCCTTTACTGACTGCAGTTTTTACCCATTTTCTCAACTGGACATATTCTTTAGCCCACCTCAACAGCCGCACGAAAGACCGCGGGCTGCTTGCAGCCCGCGCAGCGCCCGAAAAGCTAGTTATATTATAATATATAAACCTACATTACCACTCACTGACTCACTCACTGACAGAGTTGTTTGCCCTGTTGCGGGGTTGGTGGGGTTTAGGTTGATGTGCGGTCGTATAGAGGGTGCTCAAGTGAGTACCAGAAAAATCTGACATTTGAAGATCTGCAGAAACCTGATGTGGAAGGGGTACGGCCTGCTAAAACGGTTTGGGTTAGGGGTGTGATTTTTTTTCCATAATGTAGAAGATTATAAGCAATTTGACGACCGTCATTTGTTTTTTGCTTTTTTTCGAAATTCAAGATGGCCGCCATACATGGACAATTTCCCTCCATACAAATTTCAAACAAATATTCCAAGTAACTTAGCGCAGCCTGAGGCCGGAGGCCGAAGGCGAAGCCCCACCGCGAGGCCGAAGGCCGAGCTCCCCCCCCCCCCTTTGCCCCCCCCCCCCAAGTAATTTTCACGAGGCCGTAGGCCGAGTGATGCGAGCCCGAAGGGCGAGCTGCGGGCGAGGGCGAAGCCCGAGCCACCATCACCAAGCGTTGCGTCGTAATATTTTTTTTTTCGAATTCCAAGATGGCCGCCAAATGTCAACTGCCTCTGATTTGGCTGAAAATCGATATTTATATGTGTTTTGACCCCAAAAATCCAAATTTAACTTTTTTTTTGGAATCCAAGATGGCGTCTGGGTTTTAGAAAATTAAACTTATTTCGTTTATAACGTCTCACTGGGACTTCGTCGGGGTCTGAAATTTTGTACATAGGGGTAAAGCACCCCGCGGAATTAAAAACTGCAATCAGTTTTTGGATTCAACATGGCCGCCCCCATACATATTTTGATGTTTTCTTTACTGACTGCAGTTTTTACCCATTTTCTAAACTGGAAACATTTTTAAGTCTACCTCAACAGCCGCACGAAAAACCGCGGGCTGCTTGCAGCCCGCGCAGCGCCCGAAAAGCTAGTTATAATATATAAACCTACATTACCACTCACTCACTCACTCACTCACTGACAGAGTTGTTTGCCCTGTTGCGGGGTTGGTGGGGTTTAGGTTGATGTGTGGTCGTATAGAGGGTGCTCCAGTGAGTACCAGAAAAATCTGACATTTGAGGATCTGCGGAAACCTGATGTGGAAGGCGTATGGCCTGCAAAAACGGATAAGGTTAGGGGCGTGATTTTTTTTCCATAATGTAGAAGATTATTAGCAATTTGACGATCGTCATTTGTCTTTTATTTTTTTTCAAAATCCAAGATGGCCGCCATACAATGACATTTTTCCTCCATACAAACTTACCCATTTTCTGAACTGGAAACATATCTTAGCCCACCTCAACAGCCCCACGATGAACCGCGGGCTGCTTGCAGCCCGCGCAGCGCCCGAAAAGCTAGTTATATTATATATAGCTACACTTACCACTGACTGACTCACTGATTGACATAGTTGTTTGACCGGTTGCCATATAGTAGGGGTGATGGTTTATGGTGAAACGTATAGGGGTGAGGGGGTCGAGTACCAGAAAAATCTGACATTTGAGGATTTGCAGAAACCTGATGTGGAAGGGGTACGGCCTGGCTAAACGGTTGGACCTGGAGGTTTGACCCCATAGACAAAATGAAAGGGGTATCTGATCAATTACCAAAGCCAGTATTTTTTATTTTAATTTTCATAAAAAAAAATTCCCCCCATACAAATTTCATACAAACGGTCCCCCCAAGTAACTTGGCGCAGCCCGAGGCCGAAGGCCGAGGGCGAAGCCGGCTCGCGAGCCCGGAGGGCGAGCTCCGTGGCGAGGCCGAAGGCCGAGCCCTCCCTTCACCCCCCCCCTCCCCCTCCCCATCCCTCAAGTAATTTCCCTCCATCACGAGGCCGTAGGTCGAGTGACGCGAGCCCGAAGGGCGAGCTGCGGGCGAGGGCGAAGCCCGAGCCACTCTCGTAAGCGCCGGGTTTTTTTTAATTTTTGGAAATCCAAGATAACCGCCCAAAGTCAAATGCTTGCGATTTGGCTGAAAATCAATATCTATATGTTTTTTGAGCAGAAAAATTCAAATTTGAATTTTTTTTTGGAATCCAAGATGGCGTCTGCATTTTAGTAAATGAAATTTATTTCGTTCATAACGTCTCACTGGGACTTCGTAGGGGTATGAAATTTTGCATGTGGGGGTAAAGCACCTCAAGGAACTCGAAACTGCATTCAGATTTTGGATCCAAAATGGCCGCCCACACATTTTTTCATGTTTTCTCAACTGACTGCAGTTTTCACCCATTTTTTGAACTGGAAACATTTCTTAGCCAACAACCGCCGCACGAAAAACCGCGTGCTGCTTGCAGCACGCGCAGCACCCGAAACACTAGTTATAATATATAAACCTACAATACCACTCACTCACTGATTGACATAGTTGTTTGCCCTGTTGCAGGGTTGGTGGGGTTAAGGTTGATGTGTGGTCGTATAGAGGGTGCTCCAGTGAGTACCAGAAAAATCTGACATTTGAAGATCTGCAGAAACCTGATGTGGAAGGGGTACGGCTTGCGAAAACGGTTAGGGTTAGGGGTGCGATTTTTTTACCAAAATGTAGGGGGTTGTAAGCAATTTGACGATCGTCATTTGTTTTTTATTTTTTTTCAAAATCCAAGATGGCCGCCATACAAGGACAATTTTCCTCCATACAAACTTACCCATTTTTTGAACTGGAAACATATCTTAGCCTACCTCAACAGCCCCACGATGAACCGCGGGCTGCTTGCAGCCCGCGCAGCGCCCGAAAAGCTAGTTATAATATATAAACCTACAATACCACTCACTCACTGACTGATTGACATAGTTGTTTGCCCTGTTGCGGGGTTGGTGGGGTTTAGGTTGATGTGCGGTCGTATAGAGGGTGCTCTAGTGAGTACCAGAAAAATCTGACATTTGAGGATCTGCGGAATCCTGATGTGGAAGGGGTACGGCCTGCAAAGACGGTTGGGGTTGGGGGCGTGATTTTTTTTCCAAAATGTAGTGGGTTGCAAGCAATTTGACGAGCATCATTTGTTTTTTGATTTCTTTAAAAATTCAAGATGGCCGCCATACATGGACAATTCTTCTCCATACAAATTTCATACAAACGGCCCCCCAAGTAACTCGGCGCAGCCTGAGGCCGAAGGCCGAAGGCGAAGCGCCTCCGCGAGGCCGCAGGCCGAGCTGTGGAGCGAGGGCGAAGCCCGAGCTCCCCCCCCCTACAAGTAATTTTCACGAGGCCGGAGGCCGAGTGATGCGAGCCCGAAGGGCGAGCTGCGGGCGAGGGCGAAGCCCGAGCCACTATCACAAAGCACAGTGTCTTTTTTTTTTGGAAATCCAAGATGGCCGCCGAAAGTCAACTGCTTGCGATTTGGCTGAAAATCGATATCTATATGTAGTTTGAGCCAGAAAATCCAAATTTAATATTTTTTTTGGAATCCAAGATGGCGTCTGGATTTCAGACCATTTAACTTATTTCGTTCATTACGTCTTACTGGGACTTCGTAGGGGTCTGAAATTTTGTACATGGGGGTAAAGCACCCTGCGGAACTCGGAACTTGAATCAGATTTTGGATCCAAGATGGCCGCCCCATACATATTATGATGTTTCCTTTACTGACTGCAATTTTTACCCATTTTCTCATCTGGACATGTTATTTAGCCCACCTCAACAGTCGCACGAAAAACCGCGGGCTGCTTGCAGCCCGCGCAGCGCCTGAAAAGCTAGTTATAATATATAAACCTACATTACCACTGACTGACTCACTCACTGATTGACATAGTTGTTTGCCCTGTTGCGGGGTTGGTGGGGCTTAGGTTGATGTGTGGTCGTATAGAGGGTGGTCCAGTGAGTACCAGAAAAATCTGACATTTGAGGATCTGCGGAAACCTGATGTGGAAAGGGTACGGCCTGCAAAAACGGTTAAGGTTAGGGGCGTGATTTTTTTTCCATAATGTAGAAGATTATAAGCAATTTAACAACCGTCATTTGTTTTTTTATTTTTTTCAAAATCCAAGATGGCCGCCATACATGGACAATTCCCCTCCATACAAACTTACCCATTTTCTGAACTGGAAACATATTTGTGCCTACCTCAACAGCCGCACGAAAGACCGCGGGCTGCTTGCAGCCCGCGCAGCGCCCGAAAAGCTAGTTATATTATATATAGCTACACTTACCACTGACTCACTGATTGACATAATTGTTTGACCTGTTCCCGACTGACAGGTGTCACAAATGTTATACCATCGTGTACAGGGTGTTTTGAAACCAACCAGAAAAATCCGAAACCTTGAAGATCACCAGATCCTGATGTGGAAGGGGTACGGCCTGCAAAAACGGTTGGGGTTAGGGGCGTGATTTTTTTCCCAAAATGTAGGGAGTTGCAAGCAATTTGACGACTGTTATTTGTTTTTTGATTTTTTTCAAAATTCAAGATGGCCGCCATACAAGGACAATTGTTCTCCATACAAATTTCATACATACGGCCCCCCCAAAGTAACTTGACGCAGCCTGAGGCCGAAGGCCGAAGGCGGAGCCCCCTTGCGAGGCCGCAGGCCGAGCTCCCCTCCCCCCCTTTTTGACCCCCCCCCCCAAGTAATTTCCACGAGGCCGTAGGCCGAGTGATGCGAGCCCGAAGGGCGAGCTGCGGGCGAGGGCGAAGCCTGAGCCACTCCCACCAAGCATTGCGTTTTTTTTTTTTAAATCCAAGATGGCCGCCGAAAGTCAAATGCTTGCGATTGGGCTGAAAATCAATTTCTATATGTATTTTGGGCCAAAAAATCCAAATTTAAATTTTATTTTGGAATCCAAGATGGCGTCTGGATTTCAGAAAATCAAAATTATTTTGTCAGTATCGTCTCACTGGGACTTCATAGGGGTCTGAAATTTGCTTTACTAGAGTAAAGCATCCCGTGGAACTCGAAACTGCAATCAGATTTTGGATCCAAGATGGCCGCCCACACATTTTTGATGTTTCTTCAACTGACTGCAGTTTTTACCCATTTTCTGAACTGGAAACATTTTATAGCCTACCTCAACAGCAGCACGAAAAACCGCGTGCTGCGTGCAGCACGCGCAGCACCCGAAACACTAGTTTATTTATAGTATATAAACCTACAATACCACTTACTCACTGATTGACATAGTTGTTTGCCCTGTTGCGGGGTTGGTGGGGTTTAGGTTGATGTGTGGTCGTATAGAGGGTGCTCCAGGGAGTACCAGAAAAATCTGACATTTGAGGAACTGCGAAAACCTGATGTGGAAGGGTACGGCCTGCGAAAACGGTTGGGGTTAAGGGTGTGATTTTTTTTGCATAATGTAGAAGATTAGAAGCAATTAGACGACCGTCATTTGTTTTTTGTTTTTTTTCAAAATTCAAGATGGCCGCCATACATGGACAATTCCCTTCCATACAAATTTCATACAAACGGCCCCCCAAGTAACTTGGCGCAGCCTGAGGCCGAAGGCCGAAGGCGAAGCCCTACCGCGAGACCGCAGGCCGAGCTGCGGAGCGAGGGCGAAGCCCGAGCTCCCCCCCCACCTTTGACCACCCCTCCCATACAAATTTCATACAAACGGCCCCCCAAGTAACTTGGCGCAGCCTGAGGCCGAAGGCCGAAGGCGAAGCACCCCCGCGAGGCCGCAGGCCGACCCCCTCTCCCCCCCTCCCCCCTTTGACCCCCCCGTTGACCCCCTCTTTGACCCCCCCCCTCCCCCCTACAAGTAATTTTCACGAGGCCGCAGGCCGAGTGATGCGAGCCCGAAGGGCGTGCTGCGGGCGAGGGCGAAGCCCGAACCACTATCACAAAGCGCAGCGTCTTTTTTTTTTATTTGGAAATCCAAGATGGCCGCCGTAAGTCAACTGCTTGGGATTTGGCTGAAAATCGATATCTATATGTAATTTGACCCTAAAAACCTAAATTCAATATTTTGTTTGGAATCCAAGATGGCGTCTGGATTTTAGAAAATTAAACTTATTTCGTTTATCACGTCTCACTGGGACTTTGTAGGGGTCTGAAATTTTGCATGTGGGGGTAAAGCACCCCGCGGAACTCGAAACTGCATTCCTATTTTGGATCCAAGATGGCCGCCCCCACACATATTATGATGTTTCCTTTACTGACTGCAATTTTTACCCATTTTCTGAACTGGAAACATGTCTTACCCTACCTCAACAGCCGCACGAAAGACCGCGGGCTGCTTGAAGCCCGCGCAACGCCCGAAAAGCTAGTTACAATATATACCCTACCTACATTACCACTGACTGACTCACTCACTGACAGAGTTGTTTGCCCTATTGCGGGGTTGGTGGGGTTTAGTTTGAGGTACGGTCGTATAGAGGGTGCTCCAGTGAGTACCAGAAAAATCTGACATTTGAGGATCTGCGGAAACCTCATGTGGAAGGGGTACGGCCTGTGAAGACGGTTGGGTTTAGGGGTATGATTTTTTTTCCAAAATGTAGGGGGTTGTAAGCAAGTAACTAGGCGCAGCCAGAGGCCAAAAGCCAAAGCAAAGGGTTGCTCCGCGAGGCCGTAGGCCGAGCTGCGGGCGAGGGCGAAGCCCGAGCCACTCCCCCCCTTCCCCCTATGACCCCCCCTAAGTAAACTTCACTAAGCCGGAGGCCGAGTGATGCGATCCCGCAAAGGGTGCCCCAGTGAGTACCAGAAAAATCTGACATTTGAGGATCTGCGGAAACCTGATGTGGAAGGGGTACGGCCTGCGAAGACGGTTGGGGCTGGGGGCGTGATTTTTTTTCAAAAATGTAGAGGGTTGTAAGCAATTTGACGAGCGTCATTTGTTTTTTTATTTTTTTTTTAATTCGAGATGGCCGCCCTACATGGACAATTTCTCCCCATACAAATTTCTTACAAACCGCACCCCCAAGTAACTAGGCGCAGCCTGAGGCCGAAGACCGAAGGCGAAGCCCCTACGCGAGGCCGCAAGCCGAGCTGCCGAGCGAGGCCGAAGGCCACACGGCTAACGACAAATTTAACACAAGGCAATTTAGCAAGTACCTTCAAAAATAAATTTAAAATCAAAGTAAGACAATATTTACTCATTTTATATCATTGCTTTTTTTGCATCGTTGCGTATATTTATAGTTATATATTGCATAGTCATTACCTGTCCGACGAGATTGCCAGGCAACGCGTCGGGTGGCAGCTTGCCGGTGGCCAGCATGATGTCCCGGAAATTGAGTGGCGCGTAGTACACGTGGCACAGCTCCACGTCCGGCGACCAGTGCTGATCGCTCGCGTAGCGCAGCGGGCTTTCGATCCACCGCAGCGACGACAGGTCTCCGCGGTTGAGGGTGTTTACGTACGCGTGCTCCACCTGCCGGTACCAGATGGTCACTGTTAAAATTTGCTTCCGGATTTGTCTCATTTTTCTATTATTAAAGTCAAATTCAAATTAAAATATATCTTTATTATCATAGGATATTTATAATATCTCTTAATAATCGTCATTATTTTGTTGCTCAATTGTTGACGTCAAATGATTACTTACAGCTAAGTTTACTACCGCTTCCAAAGCGCTAGTGCAGAAGAAGCGGTAACAAACTGCACTGCAGCATTTTCTCCAAGGAAGTCAACTCACAATTAAATTAATACTTAAAGTTAATATGGACAGAGAATACATTGTTTGTTATGTCATATCATAATTTAAATTTAATTTTTAGAATGTCAAAATTTTTAAATAAATTCAATTTGGTTTGTACAAAATGTACCAAATTATGACATTTTCGAGTACCTATATTACAAACTTTTAGAGGGACCCGCGTCAAGCTCAAGCCAGACTTTTTTGTCTTTAAGGTAGTCATCGGTCCTATAATAAGCCTTCTCACAAAGTACTTTCTTTACATTAGTTTTGAATTTTTTGTCTGGCATATCAAGGATCGATTTTGGCAATTTATTATAAAAAAGTATACAGTTTCCCATAAACGTCTTATTAATTGTTTTAAGCCTATAAAACGGGGCAACTAAGTCATTCTTATTACGTAAGTTTCTATTGGTCAAATCGCTTACTTTATTGTATGAGGAAATATTTTTCCTTACATACATTATGTTTTCAAATATATACTGTGATGCTAAGGTAAGTATATCTATTTTCTTGAATAATTCTCTGAGTGAGTCTCTAGATCCTAACCCGTAAATAGCACGAATTGCCCGTTTTTGTAAATTAAAATAGTCTGAATATCGGCTGCATTCCCCCACATGAGTATGCCGTAAGACATTACACTATGAAAGTAACTAAAGTACACTAGTCTAGCAGTTGCTACATCTGTCAATTGTCTTATTCTCCTAACAGCATAAGCCGCAGAACTAAGCCTATTTGAAAGTTTAGTTATATGAGCACCCCATTGAAGTTTTGAGTCTATTGTAATTCCTAAGAAGGTAGTACTTTCAACAAGATCGAGTTTTTCACCATCTATCACTATGTCAACGCAGCCCTGTCTCACATTGGGAAGAGAAAATCGAACGCATTGAGTCTTTTTCGCATTTAACATGAGGTTGTTGGCAAAAAACCAATCAGAAATGGAAGACAAGGTGCTGTTCACCGCGCTAGCGTTTATGCAATGTCGATCTAGTTTGAATATAAGCGAGGTGTCATCAGCAAACAGCACTATGCCAGCCTGCTTCTCAACCATGTAAGGCAAGTCATTGACATAAACCAAGAAAAGGAAAGGTCCAAGAATTGAACCTTGCGGTACGCCTATCTTAACATTAGATCCAGGATCCATTAGATGCCATTTAAATCAACAGTCTGATGCCTATCTGTTTAATAAGATTCTATAAGTTTGATTGAATTATCATCAAAACCGTATTGACGAAATTTAAGCAAAAGTGTCGGATGATCTACGCAATCAAATGCTTTGGAGAGATCACAAAATGATCCAATTCCATCATTTTTGTTCTCCCATGCGTCGTATATATGAGTAACGAGTGCTACTCCCGCATCGGTGGTCGATTTCCCGCCAGTAAAGCCGAATTGTAGGCTATGGAAAAGGTTGTAGGTCTTAAAGTGAAGCAGCATTTGATTGAGCATTATCTTTTCGAACACCTTACTCAAAACTGGCAGGAGAGATATAGGTGTGTAGTTGCCAGGATCTGTTTTTTCTCCTTTTTTAAATAAGGGGATTAGTTTACTACATTTCATTAGGTTAGGAAATATGCCTTCATCAATACATTCGTTAAATATAAAAGCTAAATCAGCAGCTATGATATTTATGATATGGCTTACTACAGCAACTGACATGCCCCAATGATCTTCAGTTTTTTTTTAATTTAAATGTTTATATGCATCTATTATATCTTTGGGGCCAATATGCTTAAATTTAAATTTAGAATCACAAGGCCTAACATTATTCTTAAGCAAGGCTTCAGCACGCTGGGGGCTAGAATTCACATTAGAAGTAAGTTCCAAAGGAATGTTAGTAAAGAAATCATCAAAAATATTTACTATTTCTTCAGTTTTAGTAATAATCTTACCACAAGATTTGATTTGACAGATATTTTCTTTGGCTTTATTTTTACCCGTTTCTTTATTTATAACATTCTAAGTTTTATTTTTATTTTGTTAGGAGCATTATTTATTTTTCTACTTATACGATTTGCCTTAGCTTGTCTACAAACTTTTTTAAATATTTTGGAATAATTTTTAACATATTCTAGTGACCAGTCAACCTGCAGTTCAGAAGAGTCGTCGAGCAGCAGATGTCTGTAGCTACCCCAGATACCAGCGCGCAGCACGTTGATGACAAGGTCCTTCTCGACCTGCGCGCTGTAGGGCGCCGCTGTGGGCGAGAACGCCTCGCACGCGCCCGGCGCGTGGAACACGCGCACGGCGCGCGCACCTGGCTCGTTGCGCAGGCACGTACCCAGCCCAAGCAAGCCGCTGCAGGCTGCACGCGACACTACGTAAATGCGCATCTCCTCGGTCTCGGCGCGCTTCATAGTGACTCGCAGTGGCTCCACCTGTAAACGGGTGAATGGAATCAGACGGTAACCATTGTTCAGTATTAAATAAAAGGCCAGCGCATGACAGTCAGCGGTACCACTCACCCATTTATACTCGTCGTCTTCTCCGATCTCGATAACGACTCGCTCTTGCGGCGCGGCGACGCACCGACGCAGTAACACGTAGTCGCACGTGGCGGTGCGCTGCCGCGACACAAGCGCGAGGTCAGCGCGGGCCAGCATGTTGACGGCGGCGCGCTTGTCCAGCGCGGCGTGCGGCTCCTCCAGCAGCAGCATACCCCCGGCGCCCAGCGCGGCCACCAGGTTGCCGAGAACGCCAGCGCCGTGCCGAGACAGCACGTCGGCTGCCATCACTAGGTGGCAATCCCTGTCGGGGGCCCCTTTACTACCGTTCTCTGTAGTAATCTGCCATTAATGACATAAGTCACATATTTTCTCAAATCTTAAAAACGATTCATTGTTGAGAACGTCATATGAGATGAACAGTGTTTATACCTTGACTATGTGCTGCTGTAGAGCAGCGATGTAGGCAGCGCTGTTGGGTCCGGCGGCAACGCTGACCTCAACGAGAACCTGCGGCTCGGCATCCAGCGTCTGCATTACCAGCGGCGTGAGTAGATCCTTGGCTGGCCGGTTCAGTGCCGCTTCGGTCAGTTTGAGCTTTAGCGTGCCCGCATTCTCCAACAGCAGTTGCAGGATCACAGTTAACGCATCACGTTTGGAGCGTGACCTGTCCTCAGTGCTCACATTCATGTTGACGTACGGCACGAACACGTACTTCTCCAACTTGGGCGGCACTTGCGCATTCATACGACGAGGCGCGATACTGTTCTTGATTCCGCGAATCTCGATCCCGCCAGCCACCATGATATCGGTCTCAATACAGCGGTGCACAACCAGTGTAGACGTCTCTAGCTTTCCGAGCGCTTTAATAGCCTTCTGGTGAGCCGCTGGGTCTATGAGCACGCGCCGAATGCGTGCCAGCAGGAGGAGCTCACGTGGTGGCTTGGTAATCAAATTGAACTGAAGCAGCATGTCGATAAAGGAGATCCAGTTGCCCTGCCAGGATAGTTTGCCGTACGTACCACGCGCGTCTGTGACTTTAATTCCGCGGAACATGTCCTTGTAGTCGTAACCACGCAGACGCAGCTCCGTGTAGATGTCCTTTGAGATGAGTGGCAACTTGCCTGGCACATCGGTCACGGCTGGAAAGTCCAGATTGAGCCACTCCTTGGCGGGCTCCTCGGCGAGGCGCACCCGCCCGGTGACAGTGACGCTGCCGCCCTCGCACACGACAAACTTGCCGGTGCCGTCTAGGATGTTCACGAGGAAGCGCACAGGCGTCTCGCGGTTTATGATGGTGGCGCGTTTCACACTCATGTCTTCGATCACTACTGGGGTTTCCTCTACCTTTCTGTGGTGTAATTCGGCTACCGTCTTCCATACGAGCGCCTGAAACAAATTTAAAATAACTGACCAAGTACGGATCGGACCACGCTTACAATAGAGTTCCGAATTTACAACTTGTGAACGGTTGTTTTGATTGAACGCCGATGCCGCCGCACAGCCAATCAGGAAGCAAGGATATCACGACATGGCAGCCGCCTCCAATGCAACGGTGCGCCCCGCAGGGATATAACTCTGCAACACCCCGCTCTCGTCCTCTTTTTCTCATTACGACTTTGTTATACGGCCACTTTATTTATTTATTTATTTAAACTTTATTGCACACTAAAAAAAAAGTACAAGTGGCGGACCTAATGCCGTATGGCATTCTCTCCCGGTCAACCATTGGACCAAGCGGAAAATATGTGTGGCTGGCGTGATAAAATACGTAAAAAAGTAAACTAAATGTATATCGTACATAAATATGTATATTTAAAGATACTTACGAGATCATAAACCTTTTTGGCCGGGCACATTTTTTTATTAAATGCCAGATTTCAATAAGAGTGTAAACATCTGAGTCTACACATTTTATTTGTTAGTGAATGTAACCATTTCATTTAGTGCGGTGCTCCAAATCAAAAGGGGATTTACAGCGACTAATATGTTCACCAGGAACAGTTGAATAACCGACATAAAATACGAACACCTGTGAAAACTTTTTGATTTAACAAACATACATACAAATAAATCCAATTAGCTTTCCACCGCGGTCAATTTGTGGGTGAATGGCTTATACGTCCTTTCCAGGTTCTTAAACTATCCCCATATCAAATTTAATCCAAATCAGTTAAGAAAAAAGTTTTTTTCAACAAGAAAAAACTTAACAGAAAGATAACAAATATAACAATCAATGTGACAGTCATGACGTGACAGCTGATGGCCGCATACTTTATTTTTTAATGTTTGTGCTTCATGGATTACGAAAAAAAATATATATTAAGCTTTTAGCTAAAAAGGTTGATGATACATGAGTTAGTAGGGAGTGATGCCAGGGAAAGAAAATTAACCTGCTGACTTAAAATTACTTAAAAATATAACTTTGATAATTCGGTATTAAAAAATGTTATAACATTTTAAATATACCAGAAAGTTTAAGGTGTATCTTTATCTTGGTAAAACATTAAAATTAATCAAGAATTAAATTTTTTATCGCCCTTATACGCGTTCCCTTTTTAGTTGGAGAACTTTTTTAGTAGCAACACTTATGAAATGTCAGAATTCTACGGAATAAAAAATTAGACTTTAGGACTGCAGAAGAAACAGTTTATGTACCGCTCGTTTGAAAGCCAAACGACTGGGAGCTCTTCTTATACTCTCCGGAAGGGCATTCCATAGCTCGATAGCCTGGACTTGAAAAGACTTACCCATGAATGATGTGCGATGCGGAGGGATATCAAGGATAAGAGTGCTAGAGGAGCGAAGTGTGCGAGAGTGAGTGGAACTGAGAAGTTAAATTTAGATTTAAGATAGCTAGGGGATTACGGGTTATTCAAAATAGAAAAAAGCGTGGAAAGTATTTTTTGCGTTACGACGTAAGGGGATAGGGAGCCATGCTAACTGAGAGCGAAATGAAGAAATGTGATCAAATTTTCGAATATTGAAAATAAACCTGATACAGTTATTGGCCAACCGATCCAATTTGGTTAGGAGAACTTGTGTTAAGTCACAATAACAAACATCCGCATAATCAATAATGGGTAGAATTAGAGTTTGAGCTAGCGTTACTTTAGTTTTAGGGGGAAGAAAGTTCTTAAGACGATAGAGAGAGCGCAGAGTGGCAGTTACTTTTCGACTAACTTCGGCTACCTGGGTAGTCCAGCTCAGGGTAGAGTCGATGTGCAGACCGAGATCCTTCACACTCTCACTATATGGTATGATAGTATTATTCAATTGCAGAATGGATACTAATAAAAATATATATCAGGATGACTGGGACTAGGACTGCAGAAGAAACAGTTTATGTACCGCTCGTTTGAAAGCCAAACGACTGGGAGCTCTTCTTATACTCTCCGGAAGGGCATTCCATAGCTCGATAGCCTGGACTTGAAAAGACTTACCCATGAATGATGTGCGATGCGGAGGGATATCAAGGATAAGAGTGCTAGAGGAGCGAAGTGTGCGAGAGTGAGTGGAACTGAGAAGGTTAAATTTAGATTTAAGATAGCTAGGGGATTACGGGTTATTCAAAATAGAAAAAAGCGTGGAAAGTATTTTTGCGTTACGACGTAAGGGGATAGGGAGCCATGCTAACTGAGAGCGAAATGAAGAAATGTGATCAAATTTTCGAATATTGAAAATAAACCTGATACAGTTATTGGCCAACCGATCCAATTTGGTTAGGAGAACTTGTGTTAAGTCACAATAACAAACATCCGCATAATCAATAATGGGTAGAATTAGAGTTTGAGCTAGCATTACTTTAGTTTTAGGGGGAAGAAAGTTCTTAAGACGATAGAGAGAGCGCAGAGTGGCAGTTACTTTTCGACTAACTTCGGCTACCTGGGTAGTCCAGCTCAGGGTAGAGTCGATGTGCAGACCGAGATCCTTCACACTCTCACTATATGGTATGATAGTATTATTGAATTGCAGAAGAGATGGATTCAAAATTTAATTTAGAGATTTGACGAGAGCTGGCATGCCTGGCATTTATTTGGGTTTACAGCAACACCGTATTTAGCAGACCAATCCGCAATACGCCGTAAATCGTTGTTAAGAAGAGCAATCGATGAGTCGATATCACTGCAATCACAGGAGTGGTAGAGCTGCAAATCATCTGCATATAGGTGGTGTGAAGAAGAAAGGAGGAAAGTAAGAGAATTGATGAAGATTGAAAATAATAGAGGAGATAAAATTCCTCCTTGCGGAACCCCGGAATTGAGATTTTGCCAGCTAGATAATGATTGATCGCCACGAACGGCTATACTATTTGATCACATACCTACATTAATTTGTAAAGTAGTCTTTAATTTAAAAATATAAGTTGTAAAACTTGCCAATTTTTTTCATTTCCAAAAATTATCCTTGACTATAAAAGCAAGCGAGGTCTCTAAATCGAGTGGGGGGCGAAAACACTTTGTATGTATGTATGTATGTATGTATGTATGTATGTGTGTATGTCTCTCTCTCTGTGTGTGTGTGTGTGTGTGAGGGTGCGTGTGTGTGTGTGTGTGTGTGTGTGTGTGTGTGTATGTGTATGTGTATGTGTATGTGTATGTGTATGTGTATGTGTATGTGTATGTGTATGTGTATGTGTATGTGTATGTGTGTATGTGTATGTGTATGTGTGTGTGTGTGTGTGTTTGTTTTAAGTCTTTTTGGGGGGCATGCACCTGAATACAAAAGGAACAACTGAGGTCCTTTTCAAACCGAGGTCTTTTTGGGCGTCCTCGGATGGACTTGATATAAGTATCGTATTCTGCAAGCGATTCTTAACCTTTTTGTATAGGAAACAAGAAAAAATAGGTCCAGCCTCGGTTTGGTCAAGAAAATTCATAGACACACACCGACAGTCTGTATTCGCCAGGCGGTGCCACTGTAGATTTTCAGACATGACGCTTTACACTCTCATCAAGTATAAAGTACCTTTCGAGGACAAATTGTGTGAACTTACACACCGAGCCCTCGGTTTGGTCAACGTATAAGAAAGTGTGTGAAAGGACCTCGAAAAGAGAGAGTTAGATTGAAAGTAAGCATCCATACTGCACAGCTCTTTCTTACCAAACTGTTCGTATCAAACTATGAATCCCTTTCTTCACTTGAAACCAATACCTTATATCGAAAAAGGAGAATCAAGGACATTCTGGAGTGTTATCTCATTTATGGAACATTTGTTCTAGCCCCTGTTCGCAGTTATGAGATTTCCTTACATGTCTTTAGGTAGTATACTTAACGAGTTTCATGCAGAGATATATGGGCGCAGATACATACTTTTTAACGTTTTTCTTGCATTTACATTCGAGCAAAGTAATTGAAACTAGGATGTAAACAACGTAGGTATAAGTTCATTTGACATTTACAATAATATCGCTCCTAGTAGTAGATCATAGTAACAAACTTTCATTATGTAAACATACTTCTTGTTACACATCACATTCACATAATTATAACATTTAATACAGCCTAGCATCCTACAAAACCCGGCTAAAGCGGTGGCTAGCAGAAAAAGCATTCTATACAGTCGGGGAATTCATGGACAGTAAATTGATTTAATTAGTTAAAGAACTTTTATTTTATATTTTAATTATTATTTTTGTAATTTTATGTAATGATTATTTATTATTTGTTTGCATACCTACCTGTACAGTACTGACGACTGAGATTGTAGGTATTAACTTACGTCGATGGTTTATGTATTTGATTTTTAATTTTGAAGTACATGACCACATGTATGACAAGTGTTTTGTAACAAATTGACGTGTATTTATATGAATAAATTAGCATTTTAAGCATTTTTTTTGAGCATTTTTTTAGAATTTTCAAGTTCTTTGGGCATCAAAATCGGTTTAGTAGTTTTTGAAATAATAATAAAAATGTCCGCGATTATGTAGCAAACGAAACCATAGCGCGTTCTAACTTTGGATAGCGCCATCTAGGGGTTATTTAGGAAACTGAATAGCGAAAAATAATCGCGAGGTCTAAGTTCGCGGCGAACTACTAGGTAGTTTACTAAATTTAGCAATTTTGTTAAGCGGACTTTGGTTCAATCGATATCGCTGCTTGTCTGTGCTTCTGTTGTAGTATTAGTAATAATACCACAAACTAACAAGAGATCAGCGGCAACCAAAGCCCGCGAAGTAGTTTTACGTAGAGAGTCGCAACTAAGGGAATATGCCATGGGTACTTCTCGATACGTGCCAATAAGAGCTTTGTCAGCAAGAAACTTCGCTCGAACGCTCCAAACGCTTGTGTTCACAGCGTGAGTACGCAAGGGACTTCCCTTGCGTACTCACGCTGTGAACACAAGCGTTTGGAGCGTTTGAGTTTGGAGCGAACGAAAACAGGAACTATACCCTGAACGCTTAAAGTACTAGCGTTCAATGCGTGAGCACGCTGTGGAGATTCGAGGGCAAGAATCCTTACCCGAACACGGTTCCCATCCCACGCATGACCCGGACGTGGAAGACTGGCCAAGTGTCATGCTCACGAACGCAATTTCCACTGTCGCTTGCCTGGGCAATAAATGTACACAAATCGCAAGGACTCACTTTGAATAAAGTAGTCGTAGACGTTGGCGTTTGGCTAAGAGCTAAGTTAACCTAACACTATACCGAAGATCAGCCTGTATGATATTAGGAGGGCCCTCAAACAGCATAAAAACAACAAGGCGCCGGGGGAGGATGAAATCACAGCAGAGCTTCTGAAAGCGGGCGAAACGCTGCTACTGAAAGTCCTTCAGAGGCTCTTTTAATTCCATTCTGCTCGAGGGCGTAACTCGATTCGATGAATTTGATTTGCCGATGATATAGTTGTCATGGCGTAATCGATGGAAGACTTAAGTATGTATGTACTATGCTCGCAGACCTAAACCGAGTTTCCCAACAGGTGAGCTTTATAATGATCATGGACAAAACAAAAGTAATGTCGAATGTCCATGTTGCGCCCCTACCTGTTTGTGTTGGGAGCTCCACCCTCGAAGTTATAGACCTAGGTCAATTGATCTAGGCAGGAAGCTTCAGCTTCGAGGAAGAGGTCTTTCGACGAATCTGACTCGGCCAGGCAGCGTTCAAGAAGCTACGCAGTGTCTTCTCGTCAAAAATACCTGAGTTTTTTAAGACTAAAGTTTACAAACAATGTGTGTTACCAGTGATGACTTATATCTGTGATGATCTGAAACGTGATCCCTTACTATGGGTCTCATAAGAGGGCTAAAGGTGCAACGCGCTATGGAAAGGGCTAAGCTCGGTGTTTCTCTACGCGATCGAATCAGAAATGAGGAAATTCGTAGGAGAACTAAAGTCACAGACTTAGCCCAGCGGATTAGCTCGTTGAAATGGCAGTGGGCGGACACATAGCGCGACGAACCGATGGCCGATGGGGAAAAGGTACTCGAATGGCGACCACGTACTACAGAATAGAAGAAAGAAGGTTGGAAATTCTGTTTCCTGCAACGGTATCGAATCGGTAATCAATAATGTATCACAGTTTCATATAAATCACAGTTTCACTGGACATTAAAATTGGTTCA
The DNA here is from genome assembly GCA_963555685.1 of Acrobasis consociella. Taxonomy (NCBI): domain Eukaryota; kingdom Metazoa; phylum Arthropoda; class Insecta; order Lepidoptera; family Pyralidae; genus Acrobasis; species Acrobasis consociella. The sequence continues at coordinate 21,399,935 of OY743112.1, read as the reverse complement.
GTAAATTTAGAATAATATCGCGAGGTCTCTAAGTTCGCGGCTAACCACTAGTTTAATAGATGGCGTTGTACAAAGATAGAACTAGATATAGGTATTTTTGTATTTTTTGTGCAGTTCGAACCAAAATATCTGTATCAGTAGGCAAGTAAATAAATAAAATAAATAAATATATAGGGACAAATATATATAAGTAAAGCAACCGAAATAAACAGAAAAGTATTCATAGTTGGTTTTCATTCGGAAGAAGTTCCTGGGATTTGTACAAGCTCCAAGTCATCAAATTATTGCATTGCCACGCGATATATATACCTAGGTGCTTAATGGTTCTGTTGGAACTGTTACGGATTTGGTGTATGTTCCTAATCATGCATCACCTATTGATCGCCCTTTGGTAGTTACGGTTAGATTTGACAACTACACTGGCCCAACCATAATGGGATCAGTGCCTATTGTCGCTGTCACGCAAACTTGGCGTTCTAAAGAGAGCACATGTTCTAGGACTAAATTTCCTCTCACATTAGCATGGGCAGTCGCCATACACAAGACACAGGGTTCCCGGGGTAGTGGTCGAACTTGGGTCTAGAGAACTGGCTGTAGGTTGCTCTTACGTCGCACTTTATTGGGCTCAAAGACTTACTGTCATGTGTCAATGTAATCTTGAAGCCTTTCGATTTTGATCGTTTGACAAGAATCAGGTCTATCAAAATTCCTTCTGTTAAGAACAGAGGAGGAAAAAAGGCTGAAAACATTAGCTAAACGAACATTATCGAGATTTTGAAAAACATATGGTGTTAAAAAGTTTCTTCGCTCTGCAATCCCTTTAAGCTTGCGAGGTCTACAGCTCACAGAGCCACTAGTATTAGAGTAACGAGCTTTTCAAGATCTATATTCAGCTACTCGGGGGTCTTTAATGGTACTCTAAGATCGATATTTCTATCCAATTGAATTTGAAAATTTGTTTCCTTACTTAGAACTTTCTCACTTATTTCTAGGTATATAGCTGAGTGGTCCGAGTTCATATCAAAGCTTTGATCTGTTCTCATAAAATTAGATCACACATTTTTGTTAATGAAAAAGTCTATTAGATCTGGTATTTTTAGTGGGTCCGTTGGCCAGTATGTTGGATATCCTGTTGATGCAACATCACAGTGTAGTTCTTTGATGGCATGCATCAGCCTTCTTCCTTTTGTGTTAGTCAGTCGAGAGTCCCAATATGTGTTTTTCGCATTGAAGTCTCCACCTAGTATAAATCTATCGCCGTGTGCGTGCGTAAAATATGTAAATACTAATCTTTATTTATTTTTTGCCAAGGTGGACAGTATATTGCTGCCACTGTTAGCAGGTAGTTTTTGGTGTTTAGTCGAACTGCAGTGCATTGAACTTGTGGTATTTCATGTTTAAGGTGTTCTTGGTGTTGGATATTTTCCTTGATGATCACAGCACTGCCGCCTCTTCCTGTATTGGCTGGATGCAGTGCATAGTAAACCTTATAGCCTTTAAATGTAATATATGATTGTTTAGTAAAATGTGTTTCGGACATACATCAATATCTTCCATATCTAGGACTACTTGCAGTTCATTTTTGTGTTTAAGTAACTCATTGCAATTCCACGCCATAATTTTAGGATTGTTCATGGTTTAATTTTAGGATTGTTCATGGTTTATTGTTTAAGTATTTCGTCTAACTTATTTTCACTAGGGGTGGCTTGCTCTTTGCGTTGAGGCTCATTGAATTTTTCTTGGCAGTCTGAGCATACGAAACGTTAGTACGAGTACTTACTGTTGAGACAGGCTTATTATTTGCTCGCTGCGGATTGTTTGGAGCTTCCTTATCGTGACTGTCTATATTTTTCGTAGCAGTCTTATTTTTTAATTTCTGCATTTCTTTGGCTATCATACCCCTCTGTAGTTAGCCGGATGATCTTTTCCGCAGTGTACGCACTTTGGTTTTTCGGTTGCTGCTTTTTTAGAGTCTTTGGTTAAGTGGTTAGTACAATACATTTGTGTATGCCCATAAGACTGACACCTTTTACATTGAGGAACAAGTTTCGATGATTTCAGGAGTTGTATCTCCACCAAACACCCCAGTATGTATTTTATTTGGGACCCTTTTTTTTTGCATAATTTTTTTGTCCTAATATGCTTTAGCACACTGGGTTTGGCATAAAATATTTTGTCATAATAGTTTTTATGCATAAGTTGTTTTTTGGCATACTGGTAGTTGGGCATAATTATATTTTAGGCTAATTTGTTACGGCATTATGTTAATTGGCATAATCTCCATAGGCATAGTAACTATAAGTTTAATAATAAGAAAATGTATTAAATATTGCTTCAAAGATTATGTAATACACACATATTCTAGGAAATGTACTAATTTCCTAGGAATTGTATACAATTCCAAAATCGTATTAGGAAATGTTTATAACGAATGCTTTCTACGAATAAAATGAGTAATACGGGAGCGAGCGACTTAAGCTTATGGCGAAAATAACACAGACACAAAAAAATCTTTGCCACAGAGTATAGGTTAGGTTTCCTGTGACCAAAACACGAGCGAGCAAGCGACTCTATTATGCGAAAGGACGTTATGCTTAAAAACGATTGTGCATTAAACCAGTATGCTATGTGATATTATAGCTTAAATTTGTATGCATATATATAGTGATCCATTTTATTTTATATATTTTAGCAATTTCCTCTTTGTTACTGAAGGTCAGCATGAACATATTTAATGGTTCTTTGCTTTTCCAGCTCAGTTTGTTAACTGCGTCTTCTATTAATTTCTAAGCCCTTTGCTTTGAGATCTTCTACGATTCTTTCCGACTTACATGTTGAAGGCAACTTTTTTGCCATGACTCTAATAGGCCTTTCCTGCTTATTTTCATAGGAATGCCATAAAAAGTTATTTGCTGATAACAGCTTCGTTACGGCCCTATATGCGTCTTCATTACACGCATTTATTTTGACGCTGTCACCATTTAATAATTTAATTGTAAAGGTGATTTCAGGCTGACTTTGTGTCAAAAAGTAATAAAAGTTTTGGTATTTCTTTACCCCATCCACTATGATGGGAGGTGGAGGGAGAACTTTCTTTACCTTTTCTACTTTAGGTTTTTCTTTTTCTTGAGGTGAGAGTGTGGGTGACGTGTTCAATTTTCTTTTCTTTCTTGATTTCGTTCTTATCCACTCAGTCTCTTTAGCTAGCTCATCATCGTCGGTGTTGTACTCAGCGTGCACCGAAGACAATTCTGCATTAGGAGCTGCTGAAGGCGCAGTTTTAGTCTCAATGAGGCTTTGCAACTGCTGTTGGTGAGTCGCAATTTCTTTTTTAGGTCTTCTACAAGGCTCTGCTCTGTTTAAATTTTTCTTTCTTCCTCCTCATGTTTGAAACGGTCATAGAGATTGTCACGAGGTCCGCACCTGGCCTTCCCTCCTTACCCCGCTCTCCACCCCGCGCGGCCCATATAAATACGGAGGCGTGAGGAGCCTCGTCCTCTTTCGACCACGACTGGACGCCGGGCTGCTTCAAAGCTGAGTACTTTTGGAAATCACTTCTGGAACAACGAATCTCGTGGCTGTGAACCTACGACCCTTACCTGTGACTACTTTCGGCACTCATTGTATAATTGTTAAAAATTAAATTAAAGAGTTTGCTCCTTTTTAAATATTGTTTCTTTCAAAATAATCACTACGTCACAGTGGCGCCACAACAGAGGAGTTACCACGAGATTCGTTGATCTTCTAAATTTTATAACTGTGTTTTGAGTGCTTTATTTCGTTCAAAAGGGTATGTACTAGTGTTTGTTATTTTTTTTGGTGTTTTCATTCCGTACCCAGTGCAGCGCAGTGCATAATTATATAACATATCTAATTCCTTTGTTCACGCGGTGCTATCGTCCGTCCACGTGTTTTTGCGTTCGTGCAGCGTGGTATATCATATCCCACTTTAACTTAAATTAATCTCACGTAATAATATCCTTGCTGTTAAACCCTTTTGGACGGAATCAAATTGATTTTTTTTCTTTTCGCTCCACATAATTTTTCTGGTTTCGTAGCTGCTCCACACATTTTTTTTTGGTCACTATGGCCTATACCATAAAATTTACTTTATTAAATAAATCGGAACTCGAATATGAGGTAGAAATAAGAGGTGGTGACTCCTCAAAGTGTACTGTGGAGGAGTTACGTAAATTAATTAACAAACTTTCATCTAGTTCTCCTTCAGAGGACATTTTAGAATCATGTTTTACGGTCAAAGAGGATATTTCCGCGGTAAATAATTCCTTAATACGAGTGAAAAACAACGCGAAAGCCTTGCAATCTAAATTTGATAAAAATCTTCACTCTAGAACTGAATCTATTCTCAGCCACGTTTTTCATAGGTTATCACGCATTGACATCACCTCAATTAGTGATACACAAAAATTTAATTCGGTCTGGAACGAGTTTCACTCCATTTCCGAAATTCTCTCGTCCTTAACTTCTTCTAAACCTGCAGTATCGAGCGGAGTCGAGTCACAGAACTCTGATGAAAAATTCTTTGATGCATTAACCTACGATCGTAAATTATTTTCTGAACTCGGTAAATTTAAATATAACGGCAAATCGTGTGTGCGCGCCTTTATTCAAAAAATTAACGAATTTATGTCTTGTAGAAGCATTCCAGATAGCAAAATCTTTTCTTTCGCTTTTGAGATATTTTCAGACGATGCACTCCATTGGTATCGTTCTATTAAAGACAGCGTTGATACTTGGGACGATCTTTGTAAATTACTTAAAGTATCAAACCCCGACGGTTCACATGTGAACCGCAAAACAATTGAAATCTATTGTGTCTGCGATTCCGGTACTTGACAGGCGTGATTTCAGCCCGCATAATTACGACGATAAACTAATGGCGGAAATAAGACTTCGTTCTCAGGGCGAGAAAGAGAACATAACCTTATATATAGCAAAAATGCAAGGATTATTTTCCCGTTTGGATGAGCCTGTCAGCGAGTCTGTCAAATTGAACATCTTGTTAAATAACATTAGGCCTTGTTACACTAATTGCCTTCTGACTGGGGTGGTTTCGGATATTTCTTCGTTGGTTAGCATTTGCAGAAAGTTCGAACAATATCAAAGTCGTAGTAATGATTTTTCTGAACCACCTAAGGTTACTTCTAGTACTTTGGCTCCTGAACTGGCTTACGTTGATTCCGATTCCGCCATCGTAAATAAAACTTATAATAATAAAAACTTTTTCCGAAATCGAAATTAATTTAAAAATTCCAGTCCGGCTTCTTCTAACAATTTTTCTAAGGATCGTCAAATTAATGCCGTTGCTAATACTACTAATAATAAACAATTCTGCCTTAGATGTAGAAATGACTCGCACAATTTATAATCTTGCACTCAGCCTCGTTTTCTTATTTGCTTTAAATGTGGTTTAAAAGGTTTTAAAGTCTCTTATTGTACAAACTGTAATAAAAACAATGAACCTTCAAAAAACTTGTAAGTTCCGATTGGGGAAAGTCCAAAATAAAAAGTCGACCTAGTAAAACTGAGTGGCACAATTGGCTACATCACGTATCCAATTTCTTTAATTGCCATAAACTTTCTTCAATCGTAAATACAAACACACAACCTCCCTATATCCCTGTAGTAGTAAATAAAAAAAACACCATTGGCTTACTTGATTCTGGGTCTTGCGCAACTATACTTGGTAATAATTCTCATCTTCTTTTCTTGAAACATTTGGAATTAAGTGGTTCTAAGCCCTTGGTTTTTACCACCGCTGGTGGCGAGCAATATTCTTCACTCGGCTCAGTGGTAATTCCATTCCAATTTCAAAATAAAACTGTTTCTCTTGTTACCCATATCGTTCCTGGCATCAAAAATCCCTTGATTCTGGGTATGGATTTTTGGAGAAGTTTTGGTCTGTTTCCGGCTAATTTGGAAACCGTCTCACCTCAAAATAATCACGAATCTGGAACCTCGGTAGTACAGAAGGACACCGTTAGTAAATTAATTTCATTTGATAATTTAACTGAGGATCAAAGAACTACCGCCAACAACATTATTTCTCAATTTATCGATATTTCTTATCAGAAACGCGGTCTCGGCCGTACCTCTCTCATTACTCATTCGATAGATACAGGTGATCACCCACCGATTCGGCAGCGTTACTATCGCATGTCTCCAGAGAAACAGCGCATTTTGGTAAAACATGTCGACCAAATGCTTAAAGATGACGTGATTGAACCTTCCGAGAGCCCTTGGTCTAATCCAGTGATCTTGACCCCTAAAAAAAATGGCGAACTGCGTTTTTGTCTGGATAGTCGGAAATTAAATTCTATAACAAAAAAAGATGCTTATAGTTTACCCTATATTGCTGAGATTTTGGATAACGAGATGCTAAATACATATCTAGTTTAGACATTTCAAAATGTTTTTGGCAAACTTTGATAAAAAAAGAGGATCGTTGCAAAACGTCATTTTATATTCCTACGCGTGGTAAATTTCATTTTAAATCTATGGCTTTTGGATTAACTAACGCTCCAGCCACCCAGCAGCGTCTTGCAGATATTTTGTTTTACGGTCCAGAATTTGAAAACAGGGTTTTTTGTTATATCGACGACGTAATTTGTGTCTCAGATTCGTTTGATAGCCATATAACACTATTGTCAAAAATACTAGAAAAATTAAAATATGCGAACCTCACTATAAATCTCGACAAATATAACTTTTTCAGCACTAAATTAAAATACCTGGGTTATGTAGTGGATTCGGAAGGCCTTCATGCCGATCCCGAAAAGGTAGAATCGATAAAAAACTACCCCACTCCTACTAACAAAAAGGAGGTCCGTCGCTTTCTAGGCGCTGCGTCGTGGTATAGAAGGTTTATACCTAACTTCAGTGCGCTGGCATCTCCCTTGAATAAACTAACCTCTAACGGTAAAAACTCTCCTGCGTTCAATTGGTCGCGAGAGGCTGACGCAGCTTTCAATAAATTAAAGGATTGTTTGTCTTCTTCGCTGGTACTATCTTGTCCAGATTACACACAACCATTTGAAATTCACGCGGATAGTAGTGACTTTGGTATCGGAGCTGTTCTATGTCAGGTCTTGGAGGGGAAAGAAAGAGTTATAGCCTTCTACAGCAAATCCCTTACGGACCAAGAAAGAAACTATAGTGCTACAGAGCGCGAGGCGCTTGCTGTTCTGTCAGCTATTGAACACTGGCGTTGCTATGTAGAAAATGGCAAGAAATTTATTGTGTACACTGATCACGCTGCTCTCAAGTGGTTTATCAAACTCAACAATCCTACGGGTCGACTGGCTAGATGGGGAGTCCGTCTTTCTTCCTATAATTTCGAAATAAAGCATCGTCGAGGAACCGATAACGTTGTGCCAGACTTCCTTTCCCGTTCTCCTGTCATGCCTACGCAATGCAACACAATAGATGGGAATGTCATTTCTACTAATGATTCATGGTATCTTAATATCTATAAGGGTTGTTCACAGTCTCCTGCCTCTTTTATCGACTATCAGGTCCTTAATAATAAATTATATCGTTTTAAAAAAAGTCTTAACCCTCTTACTAGAGAGTTTCAATGGAAAGAGGTTGTTCCATCCGAAGAGAGATCGGAGTTAATAAGGCAAAACCATTCGTTGCCCACAGCTGGTCACATGGGCATCTCTAAAACATACAAGCGCTTGGCCCTTAACTATTATTGGCCAGGTATGTATGCAGACGTGGTTAAGGCCGTCAATTCTTGCGATGATTGTATCGCTCATAAACATCAAACTCACTCCACTTTCGGTGATATGGGCGGACCAAAGTCTTGTATTAGGCCGTTTCAAACGATAAGTGTACAGCTTCCCAAAATGTACTTGAAATTAAACTCAAGGCGAATTGAATAATTTCTATATTTAGGATTAACTACCAAGTAACACACCAAACAATATGCTTATTTATCAAAAACAAACCATAGCGAGATTTAATTTTTCTACTAGCGCCATCTAGGCGTGACTGGTGTAAACATTGGTGAATATATAAAATGGTTGGCGCTGCAGTTGCAGATGTAAACATTCCGCCCACCATGGACAGCTACGTCCATTACGATAAACTAGAAACTAATATAATGACTTCGAAAAGCAACTAACAATACAAAATCTAACGACAATAAATATTTGCCAGCTAAGACAAACTAACAGTGGACTGTAACACTTTAATAACAAAATTGTCACAAAAATATTTTTTGTGAACTAACAAACTATAGAATGCAACAAAACTAATACATACAAAACAATAATATACAATAACTAATAGCTATTTCCACAAAAACAACAAGTTCGAGTTAATAAGAAGACAACTTTAAGTTTAATAAATTGACCACTAAGTAAAACAACTATTATTCTCATTCAGTCACAGGCAAAACGCATATCTTTGACACGGATCTTTTTATGACATTTCCTTTACATTTTAAACTAACGACGCGTGTAATCTTGTCCAAGCCTTCGTGTTTGTCCACGATAACACCATATAGCCATTTTGCTGGTGGCAAGTTATCTTCACGCACCAATACGACGTCACCAATCTTTGGTTCAGGAATCTGCTCCTGCCATTTGCGACGATGAAAGAACTGAATGAGGTAATCCTGGGACCAGCGTTGCCAGAAATGTTGCAACATTTTTTGAGTTAGTTGCCAACGCTTTAGATTGGACACATTGGTATCTTCGTAATTGAAATCAGGGGCCACAACTAAGGGTTCTCCTACAAGAAAATGTCCTGGTGTAAGGGGAGAGGGATCACTCGGATTGTTACTAATTTGAGAAAGAGGCCGCGAATTCAAGCAAGCTTCTACCTGTGTTAGAACTGTTGCTATCTCTTCAAAAGTGAGTGTTGCATTCCCGATAATTCGTTTTAAATGGTGTTTGGTCGATTTTACTCCTGCTTCCCATAATCCGCCATGATTAGGACTTTGAGGGGGAATAAAATGCCAGGTTGTACCATTATTGGCAAGAGAATCAGCAATATCAGTCGCCATTCCAGACTTCTCTGACGAAAAAAGTGATTTGAGTTCCCTAGCAGCACCGGTGAAATTTGTTCCATTGTCACTCCATATATCGGCACAATGTCCTCGTCTAGCGACAAAACGCTTGAACGCGGCCAAGAAACCCTGAGTTGTTAAGTCACTCACAGCCTCTAAATGGATGGCTCTGGTGGCCATGCAAACGAAAAGGCATATGTAGCCTTTATAGGAGTGATGACCTCTACCCTTGCTAGTACGAATGCTGATGGGACCGGCAAAATCTACACCACTCCTAAGAAAAGGCCGGGTCGCAGTCACTCTTGAGGATGGAAGTTGACCCATCAGTTGATTTTTTATGAGTGATCCATGACGAATACAACTAACACATCTGCGAACATGAAATTTGACCAAATTTTTAACGTCCAGGATTCAGTATTTTGTTCGCAAATAAGCAATCATGAGCTGTGGCCCACCATGAAGTGTTTTTACATGAGCTTCAGCTACTAATAAATTAGTGAAATGAGATTTACGTGGTACAAGTATAGGATGCTTCATATCTTCGTTCATTTGAGAATGTTGCAGACGTTCATCGATGCGCAAAATACCAGCTTCATCAACAAATGGATTGAACGAGATAAGTCTACTTTTTTTACTTACTTTCCCAGTTTTTTCTAAACTATCTAATTCTTCTTGAAAATTTGCAGTTTGACATTGCCGAATACAAGTATTCAAAGCTTCATTTAATTCTTGTGCACTAATGTGTTTTTTATTTTTTGCAGATGGGTTAAGAGAACGTGGTTGGAGAAATCTTCTACAATAGGCAACGACCCGAACTAGCTTACGTAATGATGAGTATCGTTCCCACAAAGGAAACACTTCCATTGCATTTGCATGATATACCTTATTGACTTTTTCTTCCAGATTGGTATCTTCTGTCGGGTGACTGGGATAATCAATCTTTTTGGCTTTCAACCAATGTGGTCCAAAGCTCCATAGCTCGTTCGGGTAATCATACGGTTTGAGCCCTCTCGAGGCGCAATCCGCAGGATTGTCCTTTGACTGCACATGTGACCACTGAGTGCTATCCAACACTGATAAAATTTCTGAATCCCGATTAGCGATGAAAGTCTTCCAACGACTTGGATGACTTTTAATCCAAGCAAGTACAACTGAAGAATCCGTCCAGGCATGGATATTTTCTTTCTTAATTTTGAGAACAGTTGAAACTTCTAAAAGCAGCTTTGCGAGCAAAACTGCACCACAAAGCTCGAGCCTCGGAATCGAAACCTGTTTTACTGGCGCGACCTTTGTTTTAGATGCCAGTAAATGTACGCGACATTCACCGTTCCTGCTTACGACTCGAGCGTACACCACTGCTGCATATGCAATGTTTGAAGCGTCACTGAATCCCTGCAATTCTACAATTTGATCATCTGCTCTCGTATTAATCCATCTCGGTATCTGCAAATTGGTAAGTAATGACAGTTCGTTTCTATACTTGATCCATTCGTTTAACAATTGAGGGGGAAGTTCATCATCCCAACCCATTCCAGAGATCCATAATTTTTGGATGAAGACCTTGGCAGTGATAATGGTAGGCGCGATCCACCCGAGGGGATCAAACAAGCGTGCAATATCCGAGATAACCTTTCTTTTAGTTACAGGTTCACTTAGCGGCGGTAGCTGGACGGAGTATTCGAAGACATCGCTGCGGCGATTCCAGGTAAGTCCGAGAATCTTCATTATCGAATCTATCTTTAACTCTAGACTTCCTTCTTTGCTTCCAAATTCTTCCTTGCTTTCCTTTTTCAACTCTTCTATCAATTCCTCACTGTTCGTGCACCATTTTCGTAACTTAAATCCTGCCTTTCCCAGTAGTTCTTTTATTTCTCTGTACACTTTTATTCCTTCTTCTGTACCTTGACACCCAGTCAATAAGTCATCAACGTAAAAGTCATTTAAGACTCTTTCAGATGCGAGAGGGTAATCTTCACCATCGTCGAGAGCTACCTGCTGCAACGCCTTCACGGCTAGGTGAGGCGCCGAGGCTGTCCCGAACGTAACTGTCAAAAGGCGATAATGTTGCACGTCACAATTTGGATTGTCTGGGTGACGCCACAAGATACGTTGATAGTTTGCGTCTTCAGTAACGACCTTCAATTGTCGGTACATCTTGGCGATGTCCGACACCAGACAGATGGGATGTAGTCGCCAGCGCATGATGAGATGTCTAAGATCACATTGGAGAGTAGGCCCTGTCATCAGGTCGCTGTTCAAAGATACACCATTTGTATCCTTGCAGGACGCGTCAAATACTACCCGTACCTGTGTAGTTGTTTTGTCTTCCCTGATGACCGGGTGATGAGGTAAGTATACTGCAACCTTGCTATCTCGCTCTTTTTCAGGCACCACCTCCATATGACCTAAGTCTAAGTATTCCTGAATAACTTCAGCATACTGCAGCTTTAGTTTGGAATCCCTCAACAATCTCTTCTCCAACAAGTGAAACCTACGAGTTGCAATTTCTCGTGAATTGCCATACCTACAAGCGGGATCCCCATCTCGAAATGGCAATTTCACAATGTATCTACCTGAAGAATCTCGTGTTGTTGTCGCAGCAAATAAATCTTCACATTTTTGTTCTTCAGGTGACAGGTGTTTTTTGCTGTTGCACTCGTCGGTTTCCAATTCCCAGAACTTTCGAAGAAGTTCGTTATCATTGCAATGAGCATGCATGCTAATAACAGCGTAACAATGATTCCTATCAGTGTGTTGAATTTGCCCTGATATAATCCAGCCCAATTTCGTTTTTTGGGCTATTAATGAGTCACCTGATCCTTTTATTAGACCTTCCTCCAAGATCTTCCCATAAATTTCAGCACCTAATAACAAATCAATTTTGTTAGGTACCGTGAAAGCAGGATCAGCAAGTTTCAGTGATGATATTTCTATGGACATAGGCGCTGTGATTTGTTTTTCCGGCAGGAAGGTGGTTAGCTTCTTCAGAACATGAGCCTTTACATGAACAACGAAGTTGGGGTCGTGAAGCGATTGAACCTTTAAAAATACTACAGACTTTGATTCCAATAAACCTGCCTGATCGCTTCCCAGCCCTGATATCTGGCTCTTGCTTGAATATTTTTTCAACCCAAGAAGCTGTACCGCCGCCTCGGTTATAAACGAGGCCTGCGACCCCTGATCCAACAATGACCTGAGGGTGATGTTGGCACCAGTCCTTGATAAGATTTTGACCATTGCTGTAGCCAAAATAACTTGAGCATGATTTTTTGCAAAGCATGCTACGACATTTCCAGATTCGCCTTGATTTCCTCCAGTAGATTGATCACTCGTTCCTTCATTGTCGACTGGTTGGAGTACATTTTTGGGATGTAATAATGAGTGATGACGTTTTTTGCAGATCCTACAACGGGTGGTTTGATAACAGTTCTGCGCGGAGTGCTTGCGACCCAAACAATTAAAACAAAGACTATTTGATTGGACAAAATTACGACGCGCTTCCACATCTTCCTTAGCAAACCCTTTACAATTAAACAGTTTGTGTGATTCTGAACAAAAATCACACTGCAAAGCAGTTGAAACATGCAACGCCTTAGGGTTGGATGTGCGATTCGATTTATTAATTTTACCATCGAGAAATTCCAGTGATCTGAATCGAGTTTCAAGGAAATCTTTAAATTGAGTTAGTGTGGGCAGGTCATCACAAGTTTCACTAATTTTAACCTCCCATAGTTTTCTACTCTCTTGGTCTAATTTTAAACATATTATGTGAATGACTATTATGTCCCAAGATTTTACGTCGACTCCAATGTTTTCTAAAGCACTTAGACATTCGGTAGTAGTGTCTAACAATTCCTTAATTGCATGAGCTGATTCAGATGTTAGCGATTTCTGGCTTAAAAACCTTTTTAAAATACAACTTGCCAAAAATCGCTTGTTGTCGTATCGTTTCTCTAAAAGCTCCCAACACTTCTTATAATTATCTTGTGTTATAGGAACGTGCCGCAGTAATTGTTCGGGTTCATCTTTAAGATGCCCCTTTAAATAATGAAGTCGCTGTACGTCGTCTAGTGACTTATTGTTATGAATTAAGGATTTAAACAAATCTCTAAAACTAACCCAATCAGAATAATGACCGGAGAAGACAGGTATTGAAAGTTTTGGCAATTTAATTGGACAGTTATCTGATTTGGTTACGGTTACCACCTTTTCATGAGCTAAAGTATTAAAATTGCGCAAAGCTTCCCCCAACTCACTCTTGTAATCAAGGTAGGTCTCCTCCGCCATATCATATAAATCCAATGTTGTATACACAGACTTCTGAAGTTCCGATTTGGGTATTTGTTCAATAATATTTGCATGAGTGTCGGTGAATTGTAGCCAAACCTTTTCTAAATTGTCTAACCTTGCTTCTATATAGGACACAGTAATTCTTTCCTTTGGTGACTTTTTAAAATTGCTTCTAGCTTTTACTATTTTCGATTTTAAATCTTCTTGTTTATTCATAAATGACTCCATATTCACTGACTCTCAAACAGACCTCAAACAATTAAACAGCAATACACAGACAAAACAATGTCGCAAAAATATAAACGCCGCACAAAAATGTTCCAAAGGTTTGCGTGAAAACACTGCAAAATGATTATTAAAAGTTCGACATTGATGTAAATCTTCTAAGTGTCCGATGAAAACTCAGCAAAATATTGCAAGTCCAGCCTTGGCGATAAATCTTCTAAGTGTCTGATTATATACTCGTCGAAATTTTACAAGTCCAAAATTTGATGATATTTTTCTAAGTGTTTGGTTATCAAGACGAAATTTTTCCAAGTCCAATGTCAACACTATGAAATTTTACAAGTGTTTGATGAACCTCAGCGAAATTTTACAAGTCCAATTGTCGCAAATTTTTCTAAGTCCAGTGTCGACGATTTGAATTTTTTCTAAGTGTTTAACACTTGTATTCTGGGAAAATTTGAGCATGGATTCCCCGTGTTTGCACTTTTTCTTGAATTATTTTATAAGTTTAAAGTACTTACAATTTGTCCGGACACTGGTATGCACTCACTCACACTAACACAGAACTTCCCTTATTTCCGTTCCGATGTATATCCTTGACTTCAGGCGCCCTCTATAGGCACTGCTCCAAATAAATTCGACTTCGTAAGGACCATGTACAGCTTCCCAAAATGTACTTGAAATTAAACTCAAGGCGAATTGAATAATTTCTATATTTAGGATTAACTACCAAGTAACACACCAAACAATATGCTTATTTATCAAAAACAAACCATAGCGAGATTTAATTTTTCTACTAGCGCCATCTAGGCGTGACTGGTGTAAACATTGGTGAATATATAAAATGGTTAGCGCTGCAGTTGCAGATGTAAACAATAAGTATCGACCTAATTGGACCCCTTCCGCCTACAAGAAAACAAAATAACTATATTTTCGTGGTCTGTTGTTGTTTCTCCAAGTATTGTTTGCTTTTCCCTATAAAGCGTGCCACAGCAGAAATAATAACAAAAATACTCGAAGATAATGTTTTCTTGGTTCACGGCATTCCTTCTACTGTCATAGTAGATAACGGTAAACAATTCGTTAGTGCCCAATTTAAAAACTTATTATCTAAATATAAAGTTCCGAACACACACTATACTCCATTTTATACGCCTCACGTTAATACGGTTGAACGTTATAACAAAACTATAACTACAGCTATCTCTGCATTCATTGAGAACGATCACAGAGTGTGGGATACGCTAGTACCTAAAATCCAATTCGCCATCAATTGTGCGGTAAGCGAAGTCACAAGCTACACGCCCTCTTTTCTTGTTTTCGGTCGCGAATTGATAACCTGCGGTTCACACTATCTAGATTCTGATCCGAACTTAATTCACGAACCACGTGACTGTTATGCGGAGTCCCTTGGTCACTTGTCTTCTATCTTCGACAAAGTACATGCATCCATGTTATCGGCCCACGAGCGTAACTGCCAGTCTTATAATCTTCGCCGTAAGCCGGCAGAATTCAATGTTGGCGATATTGTTTGGAAGCGAACATTTTATTTAAGCGATAAAGACAAATATTTTTCAAAAAAATTGGCCCCTAAATTTATAAAATGCAAAATAGTATCAAAAAAATCTCCTTTGGTGTATAAACTTTCAGACATGTCTGGTAAGCCACTGGGCGAATGGCATATTAAAGATATAAAACAAATAAATTATAAAGAATAATTATCAAAATATAATCAAAATTTAAACAAATTAAATACTATCTTCTATAACCAATGTATAACATTTTTTTTCTTGTACCCTATGGTTTAGTGGTAAAAAAGTCTCTCGCTTGAATCAAGTATTCAGGTTCGAATTGTCCTTATAACATCTTAACTGAATTCTATTTACTGGCGATATTGTGTTCACCTATCTCTTTCGCTATTGAATGCATTGACACTTGCAAGCTACGACCGGTTCTTGACCTTGGCTTACCGGTTGTGCATACCACAGCTGTTCACGCACACTTGTTAATAGATAACTATAATGATCGCTTTACATTGTTATTTCATATCGCATCGCATCTAACGTTTCGCGCTATATTTTAATTATTATTTCTGGTGCTAAAAATAAAATAAAAAAATAAAATTGCTCTGTGAGGTGACTCGGCTCGGCTCGTATAATGTATTTCTAACTTTACAGGTAACCTAACTGTAATACCTAGAATGTTACTCATTCCTTTTCTCTAAATTTCAGCTGTCCTGCTCCTCCTGGGTCTCCAGAGTCCGCAACCCCGTCGTATCCTGCCAGCTTCAGCCAGCGAGCAGATGAAGCCGAATTTTCCGGCAGGAAAATTCTGTCCCAACGAGGGGGGTGTGTCACGAGGTCCGCACCTGGCCTTCCCTCCTTACCCCGCTCTCCACCCCGCGCGGCCCATATAAATACGGAGGCGTGAGGAGCCTCGTCCTCTTTCGACCACGACTGGACGCCGGGCTGCTTCAAAGCTGAGTACTTTTGGAAATCACTTCTGGAACAACGAATCTCGTGGCTGTGAACCTACGACCCTTACCTGTGACTACTTTCGGCACTCATTGTATAATTGTTAAAAATTAAATTAAAGAGTTTGGTCTTTTTTAAATATTGTTTCTTTCAAAATAATCACTACGTCACAAGATAACTAGTATGTATTTGCTGATGCAATTTCTATAAGCTCGCGAGATAAACAGCTCACAGAGCCTCTAGAAATTATGTGGTTAATTAACCCAACCTCTGGCAAGGTATCGTCACGGTGGCTCAATTCTATACAAGACGCATCTTACCTTCGAGAAGTAACACAAACGAGACCAGCTAAATACTCACAATGTATCCGGAGGCGGGGAACAAGATGCGGCCGTCGATCTCGTGTCCGGCGAGGAAGGCGTCGTCGGCGCGGCTGAGGTCGAAATCGAACACCCTCTCGCCGGAGCGCTGGTCGTTGCCGAAGTGCGCCACGCTCCACTCAGTGGAGTGGTCCCACAGCACGCGCGACGCCAGCCCGGGCGTGCCGCGCGCCACGGGAAACGGTACACGCTCGTACAGCTGCCCGACTTGTAGCTCGCCACCCGCTGCGTAGATCCTTCATCACAGAAACGCACTTAAGTAAACATTCAATGTCCAATGCTGCAATACTAATAATACTAAGTAAGCGCGGGGCAGTGAGTACTGACTTGCCTAGCGCGGCGAGCAGGTGCAGGGCGGTGTCTGGCGCTTCCTGGCGCACGAGGCCGACGACAGCGGGCGCACGCAGCGTGCGTTTTAGAATGCCCTGCAACAACGCGTTTGGCGCCAACTCCACCACAAGCGCGTGCGCCGGCACCGCGCGCAACGCTGTCACGAGTAGCACCGGCGACAGCAGGTTGTTCACGAAGTACTCCGCGTTGCACAGCTTGGCTACATTCAGAAGTGCGCTAAACTCATGAAATTGTCATTTTAAGGACTACTGGAGACTACCGGAGACTAGCTTTTCGGGAGCTGCGCAGGCTGTAAGCAGCCCGCGGTTTTTCATACGGCTATTGAAATTTACTGAATACCAAGAACATTTGAGAAAATTGGTAAAATACTGCAGTCAGTAGAACGACGAAGAACTATTTAAAACGTGTCATCTTCTTTAAAATCCGATTACAGTTTCGAGCTCCGCGGGGTGGTTTACCTTAGTATATAAAAATTTCAGACCCCTTTGATGTTCTAGTAGGACGTTATGAACGAATTAAATTAAAATTTAAAAATCCTTGTTAAGGTGTGATACCTCCTTTAAATTTACTGCGAAACTCTTTGGTCGAGCACATTCAAATATGATATTCTTAGATTTGGTGTGAACTGTCATTATGTAAACCACTCAAACTTTAATAAATGAGCAGAGAAAAAAAAAACTAGTAGTTCGCCGCGAACTTAGAACTCGCGATTATTATTCGTGTTTTTATTGATGTACGGCGCAGGCTTTGGTTTTCACCTAGGCCCGCGTCATACATAAAGAGGTGATGATGTCGATGATGGTATGGAGACACAAGACCACGTCACGTAGAAACTGATTTATTTATGATTACTGTTTTATTATATGTATAGATAAGTATTACATGTTGTAGAGTTAGGTGTGACGGGTCCTTTCTCGATAGCGGCTCGATAGTATCTCAATTGTTTGTTATAATTATATTTAAAATGTAAAGTAAAAACAGCTGATACGCGATCTACCTAGTATGTGGCCGCGTGCAGCTGAAATGTGCGAGCTTGGCTCGTCGTACATGCTCCCAAGCCTAAAAGATGAAGAAAAATCGAGTAAAGACGACCGCCACTTGACATGATAGAGTAAGTTGTATAATATTGTGACGCAGCGATCGGCAAGCCGACGACGTCACCGCTCACAAACGCCTGTGGAATCTTCTCGAACATTCCACTACTCACACAGCTACAATCGAAGCGCGCCGTTTACAAACCTATTCACGATAGCGAACCGGTATGATCTAGTTTCCCCCACCGTGCCCCCATTCCGCGCCGGCTGGCGGCCGGCTATATAACGATGAGCGAGCCCATTAGAGGCCGATACTCGTTCGGGTATCCGCCTGGGTCGCTTGAATCAAAAGTCTAAGTACAATCAGGATTTCCCTCTCCCTCCCCTTCCGTCCCCCGCGGCCGCTTGGATCGAAAGTCTGAGTACGGTCAGGGTTTCCGAATCCTCACCCCTCCTTACCTTACCCTTCCCCCCCGCGGCCGCTTGGATCGAAAGTCTGAGTACGGTCAGGGTTCCCGAATCCTCACCCTTCCTTACCCCTCCCCCGCGGCCGCTTGGATCAGATATCTGAGTACGGTCAGAGATCCTTTCCAACCATCCTCCTATCCCGTCCGTTTTGTGGTCGTCCGCGACACCCCCTCTCACCCCCTGTGTGAGGGAACGCCGCGACGCCGACGTGCACCTGCGCGTCTCGCGTACCCCTTCAGGGTAGATCGCCTGAGCAACCCTTCGTTGCCCTGCGTCGTGTCGGGCGGCCACTATCCCGTGCGCCACACCAACCCCTATTCGTCCTCAACGTTAGGGGTGGGTGTGCCGACGCTGACGTGCCCGCGCACGGTCAGTGATACCGTTGGCGAGTGAGTCTTCTGCACCCCGCACCCCGCGCCCTCGAGCGCCTTGCCACGACCCTACCATAATTCCACGGTAGGGGTGGCACCCCGACGTCCGGGTGCGTCCGTCGATACCGTTCCGTCCGGCAGGTCCGTCCGTACCCTTCCCCCCGCTTACGCCCCGCGCACTCTTTGCTCGGCACCCCCGCGTTCATCCCGTTCCTTTAGGGTGCGCCGACGCACCATCTACCCGATCCTCAATTGGGTAGCGCGCCATCTCGCTTGTAGCTGCGTCAAGACAAACGTTCCGTACCGTACCGTATTTACTCTCGGGAATTGCATAGGCGACTGGAGATAAGCAACCTGTAAATCTAGATTTAAGACAGTGTAGGCTAAGTCTAGATTAAGCTCTGATATGCAAAACCTGTAAATAAAGCATTGTAACCGTTGGTATAGTTGGTTTCAAAGGCACCCATCCCGGTAGGTTACCTCATTAGAACCTCCAGACCCTTGTCATACCAGGGTGGTAACAGGGGTCTGCTCAATTTATGTTGATGACAGCATCCAGGGGTTCGATTCCCCGAAAACGCTTCATCACAATATAAATGAATGTATGTAATAATATTCGCTTCACGTTTCTTGATACATTATTATCATGCGACGTAGGAATCCCTGGAACCGTCCCGGCTTTATCTATCTGCTGCTGCTGCTGCGCATCCTGCCGACCCGGTCCACTCGAACTTGTTGAGATGGCGTATTGATAATTTTTTATCGTCCAATGTGACGTATTTTATCATCCTAAGTGTCTGGTGTCCGGTGAAGTCAGTAGGCGCGCAGTTTTGCAAGTTTGCAAATTGTTATTACTGGCCTTGTTCAATATACGTCATTGAAATTATGATATTGCAATGTGTGACGTAGCATTCTCCGAACCGCCCGTCACTACCCACATAAATAAGACAAAGTTGTAAAGCACACAGCGATACGCATACCAGGTCATACCAGGCAAATCCGCTTAAAACCGGTTCCCCCACTCATGCCGCTAGCAGCGGCCGGCTATATAAGCGCAAACGGCGGCGAAGCTTCCCCGTAGATTCCTGAGGGCTAGTGGTCGGCGGGGGTTGTCCTCGTTCGATAACAAACCCTGTAGTTTCCCCTTCTC
Source organism: Acrobasis consociella (assembly GCA_963555685.1). Classification (NCBI taxonomy): domain Eukaryota; kingdom Metazoa; phylum Arthropoda; class Insecta; order Lepidoptera; family Pyralidae; genus Acrobasis; species Acrobasis consociella. Next base: position 21,380,155 of record OY743112.1, on the reverse strand, counting down.
CCAGGGGTTAGAGAAGTCACGTGGTCGGCGGGGGTATATCCTCGTTCGATAGCGTGATCCCGTTTATTCCCGCCGGTTCTATAATTAGGCCCGCGGGCCCGTTAGTGAGTGGAGTCTTGGCGACTCCTTATCCCGACACGCCCCGAGCGTACCCGGGTTTGTGCCCTGAGCGTTCCGTCCTCTGGATACCGTTTGGTGTAAGCTCTCACCCCCCTTGAGGGGCGTCTGGGAAACACCTCATTCCGTCGTGACCTGAGCGCACACTCCCGGTCAGTGCTAAATAGCACTCCCGTCCCGTTCCGTTCTTGAGTGGTGACGATCACTCATCCCGTAGCGCACCGAGTTTGTACCCTGAGCGATCCTCTATTAGGAGCAGGCACTCAACCCCTTGAGTGGAGTCTAGATAATCCCTCATCCCGATGATAACTGAGCGTACCTACCGGCTTGTGCTTTCCGTAAAACCTTAGGGCCGCGCACCCTTTGGTTAACGACGCCTCTGGGGTGACCCGTTTTATGAGACCGATTATCAGAAGTACAATCTGAGTCCCTATTTCCCGCGGCGCTCCGTTACAGACGCCCAGCGAACCCGTATCCTCACTTGGCGCACTACTTAGCGCCCCAGTGATTTTATTGATCGTACCGTACACGCCATATATAGCCATTAATAGATTGCCGAAAACGACTAAATTCAGACATACCGTGTATCGCTGTGTACGCAATCCCTTACGTCCACTCTCCCTTTCTTATTTGTGATTAATAAGATAGGTAATACGGTTCGGTAGGTTAAGTTTAGCATAAGATCTAGAGACTTTGTGGAACTTGTAATAAAGATAGTCGTCTTGTGTAGAAGTGGTTTGATTTGCCATCCCTCTCGATCAACCCCATAGGCACAGACCCCATCCTACCACTCTGGTAACGATGTCTCTAAATTTTATGTTGATGTTAGCGTCCGTGGTTCGATCCCGCGCAAACGCTACGTCACAAATGAATGTATCGGATGTTTTTTGTAATTTTACTCGTAATTATGTTTGTTAAAATCACTCTTGCTGAGTATCTTTTCTTTAAAGATTTATGTTCCACATTCAGTCACCACAGCGTTCGTAGTTTGCCGATTAAATATCTCTTGCTGTTTGTAATAAAATCTTGTTTTTATTTTTTTATTTATTTCATTTTAGGAAGACTTACAGCTATAATACAGATTATTATATACAAACAATAAAAAATAGAAAGCCATTTAAAAGTCTCCACAAGTAGAAATAAAATAGAAATATGAAGATCAAGGAAATATAAAGAAGCAAGAACACGGTAGCCAGTGATATACAATAATTACATAATTAGCAAATTGCATGAATAAGTAGAAGGAAGAAATAAAATATTACAATGTACCGCCGTTTCCTAGTGGAAATACTAGTTTGTCATAGCAGTATGACTACGAGGATATACAGGTAGATATACAGGCGAGGGCGTAGCCCGAGCCACTTCCACCAAGCGCTAGGTACTTTTTTTTTAATTTTTTTTAATCCAAGATGGCCGCCAAAAGTCAACTGCTTCCAATTTGACTGAAAATCGATATCTATATATGTATTTTGAGCCAAAAAATCCAAATTTAAAATTTTTTTTTGGAATCCAAGATGGCGTCTGGATTTTAGAAAATTAAACTTATTTCGTTAGTAACGTCTCACTGCGACTTTATAGGGGTCTGAAATTTTCTACACTGGGGTAAAGCACCCCGCGAAACTCGAAACTGCATTCAGATTTTGGATCCAAGATGGCCGCCCACACATTTTTTTATCTTTCCTTTTCTGACTGCAATTCTTACCCATTTTCTGATTTGGAAACATTTCTTAGCCCACCTCAACAGCTGCACGAAAAACCGCGTGCTGCGTGCAGCACGCGCAGCACCCGAAACACTAGTTATATTATATTATATATAGCTACACTTACCACTGACTGACTGATTGACATAGTTGTTTGACCGGTTGCCAAATAGAAGGGGTGATGGTTTATAGTGGAACGTACAGGGGTGAGGGGGTCGAGTACCAGGAAAATCTGACATTTGAGGATTTGCAGAAACCTGATGTGGAAGGGGTACGGCCTGGCTAAACGGTTGGACCTGGAGATTTGCCCCCATAGACAAAATGAAAGGGGTACCTGATCAATTACCAGAGCCAGTATTTTTTTTTTATTTTCATAAAAAAAATCCCCCCATACAAATTTCATACAAACGGCCCCCCCCAGTAACTTAGCGCAGCCCGAGGCCGAAGGCCGAGGGCGAAGCCGGCTCGCGAGCCTGAAGGGCGAGCTCCGTGGCGAGGCCGAAGGCCGAGCCCCCCCCCATCAACTCCCTCCTCCCCTCCCCCTCCCCCTCCCCCAAGTAATTTCCCCCATCACGAGGCCGCAGGCCGAGTGACGCGAGCCCGAAGGGCGAGCTGCGGGCGAGGGCGAAGCCCGAGCCATTCCCGAAGGCGCCAGGTTTTTTTTTTAATTTTTGGAAATCCAAGATGGCCGCCGAAAGTCAAATGCTTGCGATTTGGCTGAAAATCAATATCTATATGTTTTTTGAGCAGAAAAATCCAAATTTGATTTTTTTTTTGGAATCCAAGATGGCGTCTGAGTTTTAGAAAATGAAATTTATTTCGTTCATAACGTCTCACTGGGACTTCGTAGGGGTCTGAAATTTTGCATGTGGGAGTAAAGCACCTCAAGAAACTCGAAACTGCATTCAGATTTTGGATCCAAGATGGCCGCCCACACATTTTTTCATGTTTTCTCAACTGACTGCAGTTTTCACCCATTCTTTGAACTGGAAACATTTCTTAGCCAACAACCGCCGCACGAAAAACCGCGTGCTGCTTGCAGCACGCGCAGCACCCAAAACACTAGTTATTATATTTTATACTATAAACCTACATTACCACTCACTCACTGACTGACTGATTGACATAGTTGTTTGCCCTGTTGCGGGGTTGGTGGGGTTTAGGTTGATGTGTGGTCGTATAGAGGGTGCTCCAGTGAGTACCAGAAAAATCTGACATTTGAGGATCTGCAGAAACCTGATGTGGAAGGGGTACGGCCTGCAAAAACTATTAAGGTTAGGGGCGTGATATTTTTTCCATAATGTAGAAGATTATAAGCAATTTGACGACCGTTATTTGTTTTTTGATTTTTTTCAAAATCCAAGATGGCCGCCATACAAGGACAATTTTCCTCCATACAACCTTACCCATTTTCTAAACTGGAAACATATCTTAGCTTAACTCAACAGCCCCACGATGAACCGCGGGCTGCTTGCGGCCCGCGCAGCGCCCGAAAAGCTAGTTATATTATATATAGCTACACTTACCACTGACTGACTGACTGATTGACATAGTTGTTTGCCCTGTTGCGGGGTTGGTGGGGTTTAGGTTGATGTGCGGTCGTATAGAGGGTGCTTCAGTGAGTACCAGAAAAATCTGACATTTGAGGATCTGCGGAAACCTGATGTGGAAGGGGTACGGCCTGCGAAAACGGTTGGGGTTAGGGTCGTGATTTTTTTTCCAAAATGTAGGGGGTCGTGAGCAATTTGACGAGCGTCATTTGTTTTTTGATTTTTTTCAAAATCCAAGATGGCCGCCATACATGGACAATTCCCCTCCATACAAATTTCATACAAACGGCCCCCAAGTAACTTGGCGCAGCCCGAGGCCGAAGGCCGAGGGCGAAGCCGGCTCGTGAGGCCACAGGCCGAGCGAGGCGAGCCCGAAGGCCAAGTCCCTCTCCCCCCCTTTCTCCCCCCCCCCCCCCCTTCCCTACCCCAAGTAATTTTCACGAGGCCGCAGGCCAAGTGATGCGAGCCCGAAGGGCGAGCTGCAGGCGAGGGCGAAGCCCGAGCGACTACAGTGGGCGCCGCTTTTTTTTAAACTTTTTGCAAATCCAAGATGGCCGCCGAAAGTGAAATGCTTGCGATTTTGTTGAAAATCAATATCTATATGTATTTTGGGCCAAAAATCCAAATTTTATATTTTTTTTTGGAATCCAAGATGGCGTCTGGATTTTAGAAAATTAAATTTATTTCGTTAGTAACGTCTCACTGCGACTTCATAGGGTTCTGAAATTTTCTACACTGGGGTAAAGCACCCCGCCGAACTCGAAACTGCATTCAGATTTTGGATCCAAGATGGCCGCCCACACATTTTTTCATGTTTCCTCTACTGACTGTTTTTACCCACTTTTTGAACTGGAAACATTTCTTAGCCAACAACAGCCGCACGAAAAACCGCGTGCTGCTTGCAGCACGCGCAGCAGCCGAAACACTAGTTATAATATATAAACCTACATTACCACTCACTCACTCACTGACATAGTTGTTTGCCCTGTTGCGGGGTTAGTGGGGTTTAGGTTGATGTGTGGTCGTATAGAGGTTGCTCCAGTGAGTACCAGAAAAATCTGACATTTGAGGATTTGCAGAAACCTGATGTGGAAGGGGTACGGCCTGCAAAAACGGTTAAGGTTAGGGGCGTGATTTTTTTTCCATAATGTAGAAGATTATAAGCAATTTGACGAGCGTCATTTGTTTTTTGATTTTTTTCAAAATCCAAGATGGCCGCCATACAAGGACAATTTTCCTCCATAAAAACTTACCCATTTTCTGAACTGGAAACATATCTTAGCCTATCTCATCAGCCTCACGATGAACCGCGGGCTGCTTGCAGCCCGCGCAGCGCCCGAAAAGCTAGTTATATTATATATAGCTACACTTACCACTGACTGACTGACTGATTGACATAGTTGTTTGCCCTGTTGCGGGGTTGGTGGGGTTTAGGTTGATGTGCGGTCGTATAGAGGATGCTCCAGTGAGTACCAGAAAAATCTGACATTTGAGGATCTGCGGAAACCTGATGTGGAAGGGGTACGGCCTGCGAAAACGGTTGGGGTTAGAGACGTGATTTTTTTTCCAAAATGTAGGGGGTCGTGAGCAATTTGACGAGCGTCATTTGTTTTTTGATTTTTTTCAAAATCCAAGATGGCCGCCATACATGGACAATTCCCCTCCATACAAATTTTATACAAATGGCCCCCAAGTAACTTGGCGCAGCCCGAGGCCGAAGGCCGAGGGCGAAGCCGGCTCGCGAGGCCACAGGCCGAGCGAGGCGAGCCCGAAGGACGAGCTCCGTGGCGAGGCCGAAGGCCGAGCCCCTCTCCCCCCCTTTCACCCCCCCCCCTTCCCTACCCCCAAGTAATTTTCACGAGGCCGCAGGCCGAGTGATGCGAGCCCGAAGGGCGAGCTGCGGGCGAGGGCGAAGTCCGAGCCACTACAGTAAGCGCCACTTTTTTTTTTAATTTTTGCAAATCCAAGATGGCCGCCGAAAGTGAAATGCTTGCGATTTTGTTGAAAATCAATATCTGTATGTATTTTGGGCCAAAAATCCAAATTTTACATTTTTCTTTGGAATCCAAGATGGCGTCTGGATTTTAGAAAATTAAATTTATTTCGTTAGTAACGTCTCACTGCGACTTCATAGGGTTCTGAAATTTTCTACACTGGGGTAAAGCACCCCGCGGAACTCGAAACTGCATTCAGATTTTGGATCCAAAATGGCCGCCCACACATTTTTTCATGTTTCCTCTACTGACTGCAGTTTTTACCCACTTTTTGAACTGGAAACATTTCTTAGCCAACAACAGCCGCACGAAAAACCGCGTGCTGCTTGCAGCACGCGCAGCACCCGAAACACTAGTTATATTATAATATATAAACCTACATTACCACTCACTGACTCACTGACATAGTTGTTTGCCCTGTTGCGGGGTTGGTGGGGTTTAGGTTGATGTGTGGTCGTATAGAGGGTGCTCCAGTGAGTACCAGAAAAATCTGACATTTGAGGATTTGCAGAAACCTGATGTGGAAGGGGTACGGCCTGCAAAGACGGTTGGGGTTGGGGGCATGATTTTTTTTCCAAAATGTAGGGGGTTGTAAGCAATTTGACGAGCGTCATTTGTTTTTTGATTTTTTTCAAAATCCAAGATGGCCGCCATACAAAGACAATTGTCCTCCATACAACCTTACCGATTTTTTAAACTGGAAACATTTTTTTGCCTACCTCAACAGCCTTACGATAAACCGCGGGCTGCTTGCAGCCCGCGCAGCGCCCGAAAAGCTAGTTATAATATATAAACCTACATTACCACTCACTCACTCACTCACTGACAGAGTTGTTTGCCCTGTTGCGGGGTTGGTGGGGTTAAGGTTGATGTATGGTCGTATAGAGGGTGCTCCAGTGAGTACCAGAAAAATCTGACATTTGAGGATTTGCAGAAACCTGATGTGGAAGGGGTACGGCCTGCAAAAACGGTTGGGATTAAGGGCGTGATTTTTTTTCCAGAATGTGGGGGGTTGTAAGCAATTTGACGAACGTCATTTGTTATTTTATTTTTTTCAAAATTCAAGATGGCCGCCATACAAGGACAATTTTCCTCCATACAAACTTACCCATTTTCTAAACTGGAAACATATCTTAGCCTACCTCAACAGCCCCACGATGAACCGCGGGCTGCTTGCAGCCCGCGCAGCGCCCGAAAAGCTAGTTATAATATATAAACCTACAATACCACTGACTCACTCACTGATTGACATAGTTGTTTGCCCTGTTGCGGGGTTGGTGGGGTTTAGTTTGATGTGTGGTCGTATAGAGGGTGCTCCAGTGAGTACCAGAAAAATCTGACATTTGAAGATCTGCAGAAACCTGATGTAGAAGGGGTACGGCCTGCAAAAACGGTTAAGGTTAGGGGCGTGATTTTTTTTCCATAATGTAGAAGATTATAAGCAATTTGACGACCGTCATTTGTTTTTTGATTTTTTTCAAAATCCAAGATGGCCGCCATACAAGGACAATTTTCCTCCATACAAACTTACCCATTTTCTGAACTGGAAACATATCTTAGCCTACCTCAACAGCCCCATGATGAACCGCGGGCTGCTTGCAGCCCGCGCAGCGCCCGAAAAGCTAGTTATAATATATAAACCTACAATACCACTGACTGACTGACTGACTGACTCATTGACATAATTGTTTGCCCTGTTGCGGGGTTGGTGGGGTTTGGGTTGATGTGCGGGCGTATAGTGGATGCTCCAGTGAGTACCAGAAAAATCTGACATTTGAAGATCTGCGGAAACCTGATGTGGAAGGGGTACGGCCTGCAAAAACTATTAAGGTTAGGGGCGTGATTTTTTTTTCATAATGTAGAAGATTATAAGCAATTTGACGACCGTCATTTGTTTTTTGATTTTTTTCAAAATCCAAGATGGCCGCCATACAAGGACCATTTTCCTCCATACAAACTTACCCATTTTCGGAACTGGAAACATATCTTAGCCTACCTCAACAGCCCCACGATGAACCGCGGGCTGCTTGCAGCCCGCGCAGCGCCCGAAAAGCTAGTTATTATATTATATATAGCTACACTTACCACTGACTCACTCACTGATTGACATAGTTGTTTGACCGGTTGCCAAATAGTAGGGGTGATGGTTTATGGTGGAACGTATAGGGGTGAGGGGGTCGAGTACCAGAAAAATCTGACATTTGAGGATTTGCAGAAACCTGATGTGGAAGGGGTACGGCCTGGCTAAACGGTTGGACCTGGAGATTTGACCCCATAGACAAAATGAAAGGGCTACCTGATCAATTACCTATTATTTAATTTTCATAAAAAAAAAATCCCCCCATACAAATTTCATACAAACAGCCCCCCTAAGTAACTTGGCGCAGCCCGAGGCCGAAGGCCGAAGGCGAAGCCGGCTCGCGAGCCCGGAGGGCGAGCTCCGTGGCGAGGCCGAAGGCCGAGCCCCCCCTTCACCCCCCCTCCCCCTTCCCCTCCCTCAAGTAATTTCCCCACATCACGAGGCCGCAGGCCGAGTGACGCGAGCCCGAAGGGCGAGCTGCGGGCGAGGGCGAAGCCCGAGCCACTCTCGTAAGAGCCGGGTTTTTTTTAATTTTTGGAAATCCAAGATGGCCGCCGAAAGTCAAATGCTTGCGATTTGGCTGAAAATCAATATCTATATGTTTTTTGAGCAGAAAAATCCAAATTTGAATTTTTTTTTGGAATCCAAGATGGCGTCTGAATTTTAGAAAATGAAATTCGTTTCGTCCATAACGTCTCACTGGGACTTCGTAGGGGTCTGAAATTTTGCATGTGGGGGTAAAACACCTCAAGGAACTCGAAATTGAATTCAGATTTTGGATCCAAGATGGCCGCCCACACATTTTTTCATGTATTCTCAACTGACTGCAGTTTTCACCCATTTTTTGAACTGGAAACATTTCTTAGCCAACAACCGCCGCACAAAAAATCGCGTGCTGCTTGCAGCACGCGCAACACCCAAAACACTAGTTATATTATTATACTATAAACCTACATTACCACTCACTCACTGACTGACTGATTGACATAGTTGTTTGCCCTGTTGCGGGGTTGGTGGGGTTTAGGTTGATGTGTGGTCGTATAGAGGGTGCTCCAGTGAGTACCAGAAAAATCTGACATTTGAGGATTTGCAGAAACCTGATGTGGAAGGGGTACGGCCTGCGAAAACGGTTAGGGTTAGGGGTGTGATTTTTTTTCCAAAATGTAGAGGGTTGTAAGCAATTTGACGAGCGTCATTTGTTTTTTTATTTTTTTTTAAATTCAAGATGGCCGCCATACAATGACAATTGTCCTCCATACAAATTTCATACAAACGGCCACTCCAACTAACTAGGCGCAGCCAGAGGCCAAAAGCCAAAAGCAAAGGCCACCCCTGCGAGGCCGCAGGCCGAGCTGCGGGCGAGGGCGAAGCCCGAGCCACCCCCCCATCCCCCTTGGATCCCCCCCGTTAAGTAATCGGATTTTGGATCCAAGATGGCCGCCCATACATTTTTTTAAGTTTCCTCAACTGACTGCAATTCTTGCCCATTTTCTCAACTGGACATGTTATTTAGCCCACCTCAACAGCCGCACGAAAAACCGCGGGCTGCTTGCAGCCCGCGCAGCGCCCGAAAAGCTAGTTATATTATATTATATATAGCTACACTTACCACTGACTGACTGACTGACTGATTGACATAGTTGTTTGACCGGTTGCCAAATAGTAGGGGTGATGGTTTATGGTGGAACGTATAAGGGTGAGGGGGTCGAGTACCAGAAAAATCTGACATTTGAGGATTTGCAGAAACCTGATGTGGAAGGGGTACGGCCTGGCTAAACGGTTGGACCTGGAGATTTGACCCCATAGACAAAATGAAAGGGGTACCTGATCAATTACCAGAGCCAGTATTTTTTTTTATTTTTTATAAAAAAAAAATTCCCCCTATACAAATTTCATACAAACGGCTCCCCCAAGTAACTTGGCGCAGCCCGAGGCCGAAGGCCGAGGGCGAAGCCGGCTCGCGAGCCCGAAGGGCGAGCTCCGTGGCGAGGCAGAAGGCCGAAACCCCCCCCCCTTCAACCCCCCCCTCCCCCTCCCCCAAGTAATCTCCCCCAATCACGAGGCCGCAGGCCGAGTGACGCGAGCCCGAAGGGCGAGCTGCGGGCGAGGGCGAAGCCCGAGCCAATCCAGTAAGCGCCGGGTTTTTTTTTTAATTTTTGGAAATCCAAGATGGCCGCCGAAAGTCAAATGCTTGCGATTTGGCTGAAAATCAATATCTATATGTTTTTTGAGCAGAAAAATCCAAATTTGATTTTTTTTTTGGAATCCAAGATGGCGTCTGAATTTTAGAAAATGAAATTTATTGTGTTTATAACGTCTCACTGGAACTTCGTAGGGGTCTGAAATTTTGCATGTGGGGGTAAAGCACCTCAAGGAATTTGAAACTGCATTCAGATTTTGGATCCAAGATGGCCGCCTACACATTTTTTCATGTTTTCTCAACTGACTGCAGTTTTCACCCATTTTTTGAACTGGAAACATTTCTTAGCCAACAACCGCCGCACGAAAAACCGCGTGCTGCTTGCAGCACGCGCAGCACCCGAAACACTAGTTATAATATATAAACCTACATTACCACTGACTGACTCACTCACTGACAGAGTTGTTTGCCCTGTTGCCGGGTGGGTGGGGTTTAGGTTGATGTGTGGTCGTATAGAGGGTGCTCCAATGAGTACCAGAAAAATCTGACATTTGAGGATCTGCAGAAACCTGATGTGGAAGGGGTACGGCTTGCGAAGACGGTTGGGGTTGGGGGCGAGATTTTTTTTCCAAAATGTAGGGGGTTGTGAGCAATTTGACGAGAGTTTTTTGTTTTTTTATTTTTTTCAAAATCCAAGATGGCCGCCGTACATGGACAATTTTCCTCCATACAAATTTGATACAAACGGCCACCCCAACTAACTAGGCGCAGCCAGAGGCCAAACGCCAAAAGAAAAGGCCACCCCCGCGAGGCCGCAGGCCGAGCTGCGGGCGAGGGCGAAGCCCGAGCCACTCCCCCCTCCCCCTTGCCCCCCCCCCCCCCCCCCCCTTAAGTAATCTTCACGAGGCCGGAGGCCGAGTGACGCGAGCCCGTAGGGCGAGCTGTGGGCGAGGGCGAAGCCCGAGCCACTTCCCTAAGCGCAGTCCAATTTTTTTAATTTTTGAAAATCCAAGATGGCCGCCGAAAGTCAACTGCTTGCGATTTGGCTGAAAATCGATATCTATATGTAATTTGACCCCAAAAACCCAAATTCAATATTTTTTTTGGAATCCAAGATGGCGTCTGGATTTAAGAAAATTAAACTAATTTCGTTTATAACGTCTCACTGGGACTTCGTAGGGGTCTGAAATTTTGCATGTGGGGGTAAAGCACCCCGCGGAACTCGGAACTGGAATCAGATTTTGGACCCAAGATGGCCGCCCCCACACATATTTAATGTTTCCTTTACTGACTGCAGTTTTTACACATTTTCTCAACTGGACATGTTCTTTAGCCCACCTCAACAGCCGCACGAAAAACCGCGGGCTGCTTGCAGCCCGCGCAGCGCCCGAAAAGCTAGTTATAATATATAAACCTACATTACCACTCACTGACTCACTGACATAGTTGTTTGCCCTGTTGCCGGGTTGGTGGGGTTTAGGTTGATGTGTGGTCGTATAGAGGGTGCTCCAGTGAGTACCAGAAAAATCTGACATTTAAAGATCTGCAGAAACCTGATGTGGAAGGGGTACGGCCTGCGAAAACGGTTGGGGTTAGAGGCGTGATTTTTTTTTCAAAACGTAGGGAGTTGTGTGCAATTTGACGAGCGTCATTTATTTTTTTACTTTTCTCAAAATCCAAGATGGCCGCCATACAAGGACAATTTTCCTCCATAGAAACTTACCCATTTTCTGAACTGGAAACATATCTTAGCCTACCTCAACAGCCCCACGATGAACCGCGGGCTGCTTGCAGCCCGCGCAGCGCCCGAAAAGCTAGTTATAATATATAAACCTACAATACCACTCACTGACTCACTAACTGATTGACATGGTTGTTTGCCCTGTTGCGGGGTTGGTGGGGTTTAGGTTGATGTAGGATCGTATAGAGGTTGCTCCAGTGAGTACCAGAAAAATCTGACATTCGAGGATTTGCAGAAACCTGATGTGGAAGGGGTACGGCCTGCAAAAACGGTTAGGGTTAGGGGCGTGATTTTTTTTCCAAAATGTGGGGGGTTGTAAGCAATTTGACGAAGGTCATTTGTTTTTTTATTTTTTTCAAAATCCAAGATGGCCGCCATACAAGGACAATTTTCCTCCATACAAACTTACCCATTTTCTGAACTGAAAACATATCTTAGCCTACCTCAACCGCCCCACGATGAACCGCGGGCTGCTTGCAGCCCGCGCAGCGCCCGAAAAGCTAGTTATAATATATAAACCTACATTACCACTGACTCACTGACTCACTGATTGACATAGTTGTTTGCCCTGTTGCGGGGTTGGTGGGGTTTAGGTTGATGTGTAGTCGTATAGAGGGTGCTCCAGTGAGTACCAGAAAAATCTGACATTTGAGGATCTGCGGAAACCTGATGTGGAAGGGGTATGGCCTGCAAAAACGGTTAATGTTAGGGGCGTGATTTTTTTTCCAGAATGTGGTAGGTTGTAAGCAATTTGACGAGCGTCATTTGTTTATTTATTTTTTTTTAAAATCCAAGATGGCCGCCATACAAGGACAATTTTCGTCCATACAAACTTACCCATTTTCTGAACTGGAAACATATCTTAGCCTACCTCAACAGCCCCACGATGAACCGCGGGCTGCTTGCAGCCCGCGCAGCGCCCGAAAAGCTAGTTATATTATATTATATATAGCTACACTTACCACTGACTCACTGATTGACATAATTGTTTGACCTGTTCCCGACTGACAGGTGTCACAAATGTTATACCATCGTGTACAGGGTGTTTTGAAACCAACCAGAAAAATCCGAAAACTTGAAGATCACCAGATCCTGATGTGGAAGGGGTACGGCCTGCAAAAACGGTTGGGGTTAGGGGCGTGATTTTTTTTCCAAAATGTAGGGGGTTGTAAGCAATTTGACGACTGTCTTTTGTTTATTGACTTTTTTCAAAATTCAAGATGGCCGCCATACAAGGGCAATTCCCCTCCATACAAATTTCATACAAATGGCACCCCAAAGCAATTTGGCGTAGCCTGAGGCCGAAGGCCGAAGGCGAAGCCCCCTTTGCGAGGCCGCAGGCCGAGCTGCGGAGCGAGGCCAGAAGCCGACCCCCCCCCCCCCTTGATGCCCCTGAGCCTCCCCCCAAGCAATTTTCACGAGGCCGTAGGGCGAGTGATGCGAGCCCGAAGGGCGAGCTGCGGGCGAGAGCGTAGCCCGAGTCACTTCCACCAAACGCTAGGTAGTTTTTTTTTTAATTTTTGGAAATCCAAGATGGCCACCAAAAGTCAACTGCTTCCAATTTGAGTGAAAATCGATATCTATATGTATTTTGAGCCAAAAAATCCAAATTTAAAATTTTTTTTGGAATCCAAGATGGCGTCTGGAATTTAGAAAATTAAACTTATTTCGTTCGTAACGTCTCACTGCGACTTTATAGGGGTCTGAAATTTTCTACACTGGGGTAAAGCACCCCGCAAATCTCGAAACTGCGATCAGATTTTGGATCCAAGATGGCCGCCCACACATTTTTTTATCTTTCCTCTTCTGACTGCAATTCTTACCCATTTTCTGAACTGGAAACATTTCTTAGCCCACCTCAACAGCTGCACGAAAAACCGCGTGCTGCGTGCAGCACGCGCAGCACCCGAAACACTAGTTATAATATATAAACCTACATTACCACTCACTGACTGACTCATTGACATAGTTGTTTGCCCTGTTGCGGGGTAGGTGGGGTTTAGGTTGATGTGTGGTCGTATAGAGGGTGCTAAATGGAGTACCAGAAAAATCTGATATTTGAAGATCTGCAGAAACGTGATGTGGAAGGGGTACGGCCTGCAAAGACGGTTAAGTTTAGGGGCGTGATTTTTTTTCCATAATGTAGAAGATTATAAGCAATTTGACGACCGTCATTTGTTTTTTGATTTTTTTCAAAATCCAAGATGGCGGCCATACATGGACAATTTCTCCCCATACAAACTTTCCCATTTTATAAACTGAAAACATATTTTAACCTACCTCAACAGCCCCACGATGAACCGCGGGCTGCTTGCAGCCCGCGCAGCGCCCGAAAAGCTAGTTATAATATATAAACCTACATTACCACTCACTGACTGACTCATTGACATAGTTGTTTGCCCTGTTGCGGGGTAGGTGGGGTTTAGGTTGATGTGTGGTCGTATAGAGGGTGCTAAATGGAGTACCAGAAAAATCTGATATTTGAAGATCTGCAGAAACGTGATGTGGAAGGGGTACGGCCTGCAAAGACGGTTAAGTTTAGGGGCGTGATTTTTTTTCCATTATGTAGAAGATTATAAGCAATTTGACGACCGCCATTTGTTTTTTGATTTTTTCAAAATCCAAGATGGCCGCCATACATGGACAATTTCTCCCCATACAAACTTTCCCATTTTATAAACTGAAAACATATTTTAACCTACCTCAACAGCCCCACGATGAACCGCGGGCTGCTTGCAGCCCGCGCAGCGCCCGAAAAGCTAGTTATAATATATAAACCTACATTACCACTGACTCACTCACTCACTGACAGAGTTGTTTGCCCTGTTGCGGGGTTGGTGGGGTTTAGGTTGATGTGCGGTCGTATAGAGGGTGCTCCAGTGAGTACCAGAAAAATCTGACATTTGAGGATCTGCGGAAACCTGATGTGGAAGGGGTACGGCCTCCGAAAACGGTTGGGGTTAGGGGTGTGATTTTTTTTCCATAATGTAGAAGATTATAAGCAATTTGACGAGCGTCATTTTTTTTTGTTTTTTTTTTTCAAAATCCAAGATGGCCGCCATACATGGACAATTCCCCTTCATACAAAATTCATACAAACGGCCCCCCAAGTAACTTGGCGCAGCCAGAGGCCAAAGACCAAAAGGAAAGCCCTCCACCGCGAGGCCGCAGGCCGAGCTGCGGGCGAGGGCGAAGCCCGAGCCACTCCCCCCCCCCCTTGACCCCCTCTTGACCTCCAAGTAATTTTCACGAGGCCGTAGGCCAAGTGATGCGAGCCCGTAGGGCGAGCTGCGGGCGAGGGCGAAGCCCGAGCCACTACCACAAGCGCCGCTTTTTTTTTTTTAATTTTGGAAATCCAAGATGGCCGCCGAAAGTCAACTGCTTGCGATTGGGCTGAAAATCGATATCTATATGTATTTTGAGCCGAAAAATCCAAATTTGACAGTTTTGTTGGAATCCAAGATGGCGTCTGGATTTAAGAAAATTAAACTTATTTCGTTTATAACGTCTCACTGGGACTTCATATGGGTGTGAAATTTTGCATGTGGGGGTAAAGCACCCCGTGGAACTCGGAACTGGAATCAGATTTTCGATCCAAGATGGCCGCCCCCACACATATTTTGATGTTTCCTTTACTGACTGCAGTTTTTACCAATTTTCTCAACTGGACAGGGTTTTTAGTCTATCTCAACAACCGCACGAAAGACCGCGGGCTGCTTGCAGCCCGCGCAGCGCCCGAAAAGCTAATTATATAATTATATAATATATAAACCTACAATACCACTCACTCACTGACTGATTCATTGACATAGTTGTTTGCCCTGTTGCGGGGTTGGTGGGGTTTAGGTTGATGTGTGGTCGTATAGAGGATGCTAATTGGAGTACCAGAAAAATCTGACATTTGAAGATTTGCAGAAACCTGATGTGGAAGGGGTATGGCCTGCAAAAACTATTAAGGTAAGGGGTGTGATTTTTTTTCCATAATGTAGAAGATTATAAGCAATTTGACGACCGTCATTTGTTTTTTGATTTTTTTCAAAATCCAAGATGGCCGCACTACATGGACAATTTTCCTCCATACAAACTTCATACAAATGGCCCACCAAGTAACTTGGCGAAGCCTGAGGCCGAAGGCCGAAGGCGAAGCCCGAGCTCACTTCAAAATTCAAGATGGCCGCCATACAAGGACAATTTTCCTCCATACAAACTTACCCATTTTCTAAACTGGAAACATATCTTAGCCTACCTTAACAGGCCCACGATGAACCGCGGGCTGCTTGCAGCCCGCGCAGCGCCCGAAAAGCTAGTTGTAGGTTTATATATTATAACTAGCTTTCCGGGCGCTGCGCGGGCTGCAAGCAGCCCGCGGTTTTTCGTGCGGCTGTTGAGGTGAGCTAAATAACATGTCCAGTTAAGAAAATGGGCAAGAATTGCAGTCAGTTGAGAAAACTTAAAAAATTTATGGGCGGCCATCTTGGATCCAAAATCCGATTACAGTTTCGAGTTCCGCGGGGTGCTCTACCCCCACATGCAAAATTTCAGACCCCTACGAGGTCCCAGTGAGACGTTATAAACGAAAGAAGTTTAATTTTCTAAAATCCAGACGCCATCTTGGATTCCAAAAAAAATATTGAATTAAGGTTTTTGGGGTCAAATTACATAAAGATATCGATTTTCAGCCAAATCGCAAGCAGTTGACTTTCGGCGGCCATCTTGGATTTCCAAAAAAAAAAGACGCTGCGCTTTGTGATATTGGCTCGGGCTTCGCCCTCGCCCGCAGCTCGCCCTTCGGGCTCGCATCACTCGACCTGCGGCCTCGTGAAAATTGCTTGACGGGGGGGGGGAGTCAAAGGGGGGGGGGGGGGAGCTCGGGCTTCGCCCTCGCTCCGCAGCTCGGCCTGCAGCCTCGCGTCTGGGCTTCGCCTTCGGCCTTCGGCCTCAGGCTGCGCCAAGTTGCCGTTTGTATGAAATTTGTATGGAGGGAAATTGTCCATGTATGGCGGCCATCTTGAATTTCGAAAAAAAACAAAAAACATATGACGGTCGTCAAATTGCATATAATCTTCTACATTATGGAAAAAAATCACACTCCTAACCCCAGCCGTTTTCGCAGGCCGTACCCCTTCCACATCAGGTTTCCGCAGATCCTCAAATGTCAGATTTTTCTGGTACTCCATTTAGCACCCTCTATACCACCACACATCAACCTAAACCCCACCAACCCCGCAACAGGGCAAACAACTATGTCAATCAGTGAGTCAGTGAGTCAGTGGTAATGTAGGTTTATATATTATAACTAGCTTTTCGAGCGCTGCGCGGGCTGCAAGCAGCCCGCGGTCTTTCGTGCGGCTGTTGAGGTAGGATAAGACATGTTTCCAGTTCAGAAAATGGGTAAAAATAGCAGTCAGTAAAGGAAACATCATAATATGTGTGGGGGCGGCCATCTTGGATCCAAAATCGGAATGCAGTTTCGAGTTCCGCGGGCTGCTTTACCCCCACATGCAAAATTTCAGACCCCTACGAAGTCCCAGTGAGACGTTATAAACGAAATAAGTTTAATTTTATAAAATCCAGACGCCATCTTGGATCCAAAAAAAAATATTGAATTTAGGTTTTTGGGGTCAAATTACATATAGATATCGATTTTCAGCCAAATCGCAAGCAGTTGACTTTCGGCGGCCATCTTGGATTTCCGAAATTTAAAAAAAAAGCGGCCCTTGTGGTTGTGGCTCGGGCTTCGCCCTCGCCCGCAGCTCGCCCTACGGGCTCGCATCACTCGGCCTGCGGCCTCGTGAAAATTACTTGGACGGGGGGGGGTAAAGGGGGGGGGAAGTGGCTCGGGCTTTGCCCTCGCCCGCAGCTCGGCCTGCGGCCTCGCGGGAGTGGCCTTTGGTTTTGGGTTTTGGCCTCTGGCTGCGCCTAGTTACTTGGGGTGGCCGTTTGTATGAAATTTGTATGGAGGAAAATTGTCCATGTATGGCGGCCATCTTGGATTTTGAAAAAAAATTAAAAACAAATGACGCTAGTCAAATTGCATATAATCTTCTACATTATGAAAAAAAAATCACGCCCCTAACCCTAACCGTTTTTGCAGGCCGTACCCCTTCCACATCAGGTTTCTGCAAATCCTCAAATGTCAGATTTTTCTGGTACTCACTGGAGCACCCTCTATACGACTACACATCAACCTAAACCCCACCAACCCCGCAATAGGGCAAACAACTATGTCAATCAGTGAGTGAGTGGTATTGTAGGTTTATATATTATAACTAGCTTTTCGGGCGCTGCGCGGGCTGCAAGCAGCCCGCGGTCTTTCGTGCGGCTGTTGAGGTAGGCTAAACTATGTTTCCAGTTCAGAAAATGGGTAAAAACTGCAGTCAGTATGGGAAACATCAAAATATGTGTGGGGGCGGCCATCTTGGATCTAAAATTTGATTCCAATTCCGAGTACCGCGGGGTGCTTTACCCCCACATGCAAAATTTCAGACCCCTACGAAGTCCCAGTGAGACGTTATAAACGAAGTTAGTTATATTTTCTAAAGTCCAGACGCCATCTTGGATTGCAAAAAAAATATTGAATTTAGGTTTTTGGGGTCAAATTACATATAGATATCGATTTTCAGCCAAATCGCAAGCAGTTGTCTTTCGGCGGCCATCTTGGATTTCCAAAAAAAAAAAAAAGACCCTGCGCTTTGTGATAGTGGCTCGGGCTTCGCCCTCGCCCGCAGCTCGCCCTTCGGGCTCGCGTCACTCGGCCTGCGGCCTCGTGAAAACTACTTGAAGGGGGGGTCAAAAGGGGGGGGGGGGGAGGGAGAGCTCGGGCTTCGCCCTCGCTCCGCAGCTCGGCCTGCGGCCTCGCGAGGGCGCTTCGCCTTCGGCCTTCGGCCTCAGGCTGCGCCAAGTTACTTGGAATTTTTGTATGAAATTTGTATGGAGGGAAATTGTCCATGTATGACGGCCATCTTGAATTTCGAAAAAAAACTAAAAACAAATGACGGTCGTCAAATTGCTTATAATCTTCTACATTATGGAAAAAAAATCACGCCCCTAACCTTAACCGTTTTTGCAGGCCGTACCCCTTCCACATCAGGTTTCTGCAGATCCTCAAATGTCAGATTTTTCTGGTACTCACTGGGGCACCCTCTATACGACCACACATCAACCTAAACCCCACCAACCCCGCAACAGGGCAAACAACTATGTCAATCAGTCAGTCAGTCAGTGGTAAGTGTAGCTATATATAATATAACTAGCTTTTCGGGCGCTGCGCGGGCTGCAAGCAGCCCGCGGTCTTTCGTGCGGCTGTTGAGGTAGGGTAAGACATGTTTCCAGTTCTGAAAATAGGTAAAAACTGCAGTCAGTATGGGAAACATCAAAATATGTGTGGGAGCGGCCATCTTGGATCTAAAATTTGATTTCAGTTCCGAGAACCGCGGGCAGCTTTACCCCCACGTGCAAAATTTCAGAACCCTACGAAGTTCCAGTGAGACGTTATAAACGAAATAAGTTTAATTTTCTAAAATCCAGACGCCATCTTGGATTCCAAAAAAAATATTGAATTAAGGTTTTTGGGGTCAAATTACATAAAGATATCGATTTTCAGCCAAATCGCAAGCAGTTGACTTTCGGCGGCCATCTTGGATTTCCAAAAAAAAAAAAGACGCTGCGCTTTGTAATATTGGCTCGGGCTTCGCCCTCGCCCGCAGCTCGCCCTTCGGGCTCGCATCACTCGGCCTGCGGCCTCGTGAAAATTGCTTCAGGGTGGGGGGGGTCAAAGGGGGGGGGGGGAGCTCGGGCTTCGCCCTCGCTCCGCAGCTCGGCCTGCGGCCTCGCGTGTGGGCTTCGCCTTCGGCCTTCGGCCTCAGGCTGCGCCGAGTTGCCGTTTGTATGAAATTTGTATGGAGGAAAATTGTCCTTGTATGGCGGCCATCTTGGATTTTGTAAAAAATCAAAAAACAAATGACGCTCGTCAAATTGCTTACAACCTCCTACATTTTGAAAAAAAAATCACGCCCCTAACCCTAACCGTTTTCGCAGGCCGTACCCCTTCCACATCAGGTTTCAGCAAATCCTCAAATGTCAGATTTTTCTGGTACTCCATTTAGCACCCTCTATACAACCGCACATCAACCTTAACCCCACCAACCCCGCAACAGGGCAAACAACTATGTCAATGAGTCAGTCAGTCAGTCAGTGGTAATGTAGGTTTATATATTATAATATAATATAACTAGCTTTTCGGGCGCTGCGCGGGCTGCAAGCAGCCCGCGGTTCATCGTGGGGCGGTTGAGGTAGGCTAAGATATGTTTCCAGTTCAGAAAATGGGTAAGTTTGTATGGAGGAAAATTGTCCTTGTATGGCGGCCATCTTGAATTTTGGAAAAAATAAAAAAACAAATGACGATCGTCAAATTGCTTACAACCCCCTACATTTTGCAAAAAAAATCACACCCCTAACCCTAACCGTTTTCGCAGGCCGTACCCCTTCCACATCAGATTTCTGCAAATCCTCAAATGTCAGATTTTTCTGGTACTCCATTTAGCACCCTCTATACAATTGCACATCAACCTAAACCCCACCAACCCCGCAACAGGGCAAACAACTATGTCAATGAGTCAGTCAGTGAGTGAGTGGTAATGTAGGTTTATATATTATAATATAACTAGCTTTTCGGGCGCTGCGCGGGCTGCAAGCAGCCCGCGGTCTTTCGTGTGGCTGTTGAGGTAGGCTGAAATATGTTTCCAGTTCAGAAAATGGGTAAAAACTGCAGTCAGTATGGGAAACATCAAAATATGTGTGGGGGCGGCCATCTTGGATCTAAAATTTGATTCCAATTCCGAGTACCGCTGGGTGCTTTACCCCCACATGCAAAATTTCAGACCCCTACGAAGTCCCAGTGAGACGTTATAAACGAAATAAGTTTAATTTTCTAAAATCCAGACGCCATCTTGGATTCCAAAAAAAATATTGAATTTAAGTTTTTGGGGTCAAATTACATATAGATATCGATTTTCAGCCAAATCGCAAGCAGTTGACTTTCGGCGGCCATCTTGGATTTCCAAAAAAAAAAAAGACGCTGCGCTTTGTGATAATAGCTCGGGCTTCGCCCTCGCCCGCAGCTCGCCCTTCGGGCTCGCATCACTCGGCCTGCGGCCTCGTAAAAATTACTTGGGGGGGATGGGTGGTCAAAGGTGGGGGTGGGGGGAGCTCGGGCTTCGCCCTCGCGGGGGGGCTTCGCCTTCGGCCTCCGGCCTCAGGCTGCGCAAAGTTACTTGGCATGTTTGTATGAAATTTGTATGGAGGGAAATTGTCCATGTATGGCGGCCATCTTGAATTTCGAAAAAAAACAAAAAACAAATGACGGTCGTCAAATTGCTTATAATCTTCTACATTATGGAAAAAAAATCACACCCCTAACCTAAACCGTTTTTGCAGGCCGTACCCCTTCCACATCAGGTTTCTGCAGATCCTCAAATGTCAGATTTTTCTGGTACTCACTGGAGCACCCTCTATACGACCACATATCAACCTAAACCCCACCAACCCCGCAACAGGGCAAACAACTATGTCAATCAGTCAGTGAGTCAGTCAGTGGTAATGTAGGTTTATATATTATAACTAGCTTTTCGGGCGCTGCGCGGGCTGCAAGCAGCCCGCGGTCTTTCGTGCGGCTGTTGAGGTAAGCTTAAATTGGTTTCCAGTTCAGAAAATGGGTAAGTTTGTATGGAGGACAATTGTCGTTGTATGGCGGCAATCTTGAATTTTGGAAAAAATAAAAAAACAAATGACGGCCGTCAAATTGCTTACAACCCCCTACATTTTGGAAAAAAAATCACACCCCTAACCCTAACCGTTTTCGCAGGCCGTACCCCTTCCACATCAGGTTTCCGCAGATCTTCAAATGTCAGATTTTTCTGGTACTCATTGGAGCACTCTCTATACGACCACACATCACCCTAAACCCCACCAACCCCGCAACAGGGCAAACAACTATGTCAATCAGTCAGTCAGTCAGTGAGTGGTAATGTAGGTTTATATATTATAATATAATATAACTAGCTTTTCGGGCGCTGCGCGGGCTGCAAGCAGCCCGCGGTTCATCGGGGGGCTGTTGAGGTAGGCTAAGATATGTTTCCAGTTCAGAAAATGGGTTAGTTTGTATGGAGGAAAATTGTCCTTGTATGGCGGCCATCTTGGGTTTTGAAAAAAAATAAAAAACAAATGACGATCGTCAAATTGCTAGCAATCTTCTACATTATGGAAAAAAAATCACACCCCTAACCCCAACCGTTTTCGCAGGCCGTACCCCTTCCACATCAGGTTTCCGCAGATCCTCAAATGTCAGATTTTTCTGGTACTCCATTTAGCACCCTCTATACAACCATACATCAACCTAAACCCCACCAACCCCGCAACAGGGCAAACAACTATGTCAATGAGTCAGTCAGTCAGTGAGTGGTAATGTAGGTTTATATATTATAACTAGCTTTCCGGGCGCTGCGCGGGCTGCAAGCAGCCCGCGGTCTTTCGTTTGGCTGTTGAGGTAGGGTAAGACATGTTTCCAGTTCAGAAAATGGGTAAAAACTGCAGTCAGTATGGGAAACATCAAAATATGTGTGGGGGCGGCCATCTTGGATCTAAAATTTGATTCCAGTTCCGAGAACCGCGGGGTGCTTTACCCCCACGTGCAAAATTTCAGAACCCTACGAAGTTCCAGTGAGACGTTATAAACGAAATAAGTTTAATTTTCTAAAATCCAGACGCCATCTAGGATTCCAAAAAAAAAAAATTATTTTGGATTTTTCGGCTCAAAATACATATAGATATTGATTTTCAGCCAAATCGCAAGCATTTGACTTTCGGCGGCCATCTTGGATTTCCAAAAATTAAAAAAAAAAAAGCAATGCTTGGCAGGAGTGGCTCGGGCTTCGCCCTCGCCCGCAGCTCGCCCTTCGGGCTCGCATCACTCGGCCTGCGGCCTCGTGAATATTGCTTGAGGGGGGGGGGGGGGGGGGGGCGTCAAAGGGGGGGGAAGGGAGCTCGGGCTTCGCCCTCGCTCCGCAGCTCGGCCTGCGGCCTAGCGTGTGGGCTTCGCCTTCGGCCTTCGGCCTCAGGCTGCGCCGAGTTGCCATTTGTATGAAATTTGTATGAAGGGGAATTGTCCATGTATGGCGGCCATCTTGGATTTTGAAAAAAAACAAAAACCAAATGACGCTCGTCAAATTGCTTACAACCCCCCACATTTTAGAAAAAAAATCACGCCCCCAACCCCAACCTTCTTTGCAGTCAGTGGTATTGTAGGTTTATATATTTTTACTAGCTTTTCGGGCGCTGCGCGGGCTGCAAGCAGCCCGCGGTTCATCGTGGGGCTGTTGAGGTAGGCTAAGATATGTTTCCAGTTCAGAAAATGGGTAAGTTTGTATGGAGGACAATTATCGTTGTATGGCGGCCATCTTGAATTTTGGAAAAAATAAAAAAACAAATGACGGTCGTCAAATTGCTTACAACTCCCTACATTTTGGAAAAAAAATCACACCCCTAACCCTAACCGTTTTCGCAGGCTGTACCCCTTCCACATCAGGTTTTTGCAAATCCTCAAATGTCAGATTTTTCTTGTACTCACTGGAGCACCTTCTATACGACCACACATCAACCTTAACCCCACCAACCCCGCAACAGGGCAAACAACTCTGTCAGTGAGTGAGTGGTAATGTAGGTTTATATATTATAATATAATATAACTAGCTTTTCGGGCGCTGCGCGGGCTGCAAGCAGCCCGCGGTCTTTCGTGCGGCTCTTCAGGCAGGCTAAAATATGTTTCCAGTTCAGAAAATGGGTAAGTTTGTATGGAGGAAATTTGTCCTTGTATGGCGGCCATCTTGAATTTTGGAAAAAATAAAAAAACAAATGACGGTCGTCAAATTGCTTACAACCCCTTACATTTTGGAAAAAAAATCACACCCCTAACCCTAACCGTTTTTGCAGGCCGTACCCCTTCCACATCAGGTTTCTGCAAATCCTCAAATGTCAGATTTTTCTGGTACTCACTGGAGCACTCTCTATACGACCACACATCAACCTTAACCCCACCAACCCCGCAACAGGGCAAACAACTATGTCAGTCAGTCAGTCAGTGGTAATGTAGGTTTATATATTATAACCAGCTTTTCGGGCGCTGCGCGGGCTGCAAGCAGCCCGCGGTTCATCGTGGGGCTGTTGAGGTAGGCTAAGATATGTTTCCAGTTCAGAAAATGGGTAAGTTTGTATGGAGGACAATTGTCCTTGTATGGCGGCCATCTTGGATTTTGAAAAAAATCAAAAAACAAATGACGGTCGTCAAATTGCTTATAATCTTCTACATTATGGAAAAAAAATCACGCACCTAACCTTAACCGTTTTTGCAGGCCGTACCCCTTCCACATCAGGTTTCTGCAGATCTTCAAATTTCAGATTTTTCTGGTACTCACTGGAGCACCCTCTATACGACCGCACATCAACCTAAACCCCACCAACCCCGCAACAGGGCAAACAACTATGTCAATCAGTCAGTGAGTCAGTCAGTGGTAATGTAGGTTTATATATTATAACTAGCTTTTCGGGCGCTGCGCGGGCTGCAAGCAGCCCGCGGTCTTTCATGCGGCTGTTGAGGTGGGCTAAAGAACATGTCCAGTTGAGAAAATGGGTAAAAACTGCAGTCAGTAAAGGAAACATCAAAATATGTGTGGGGGCGGCCATCTTGGATCGAAAATCTGATTCCAGTTCCGAGTTCCGCGGGGTGCTTTACCCCCACATGCAAAAATTCAGACCCCTACGAAGTTCCAGAGAGACGTTATGAACGAAATAAGTTTAATTTTCCAAAATCCAGACGCCATCTTGAATTCCAAAAAAAATGTTAAATTTGAATTTTTGGGCTCAAACTACATATAGATATCGATTTTCAGCCAAATCGCAAGCAGTTGACTTTCGGCGGCCATCTTGGATTTCCAAAAAAAAAAAAGACGCTGCGCTTTGTGATAGTGGCTCGGGCTTCGCCCTCGCCCGCAGCTCGCCCTTCGGGCTCGCGTCACTCGGCCTGCGGCCTCGTGAAAACTACTTGTAGGGGGGGGGGGGGGGGTCAAAAGGGGGGGGGGAGGGAGAGCTCGGGCTTCGCCCTCGCTCCGCAGCTCGGCCTGCGGCCTCGCGAGGGCGCTTCACCTTCGGCCTTCGGCCTCAGGCTGCGCCAAGTTACTTGGAATGTTTGTATGAAATTTGTATGGAGGGAAATTGTCCATGTATGGCCGCCATCTTGAATTTTGAAAAACAACAAAAAACAAATGACGGTCGTCAAATTGCTTATAATCTTCTACATTATGGAAAAAAAATCACGCCCCTAACCTTAACCGTTTTTGCAGGCCGTACCCCTTCCACATCAGGTTTCTGCAGATCCTCAAATGTCAGATTTTTCTGGTACTCACTGGGGCACCCTCTATACGACCACACATCAACCTAAACCCCACCAACCCCGCAACAGGGCAAACAACTATGTCAATCAGTGAGTGAGTCAGTCAGTGGTAATGTAGGTTTATATATTATAACTAGCTTTTCGAGCGCTGCGCGGGCTGCAAGCAGCCCGCGGTTCATCGTGGGGCTGTTGAGGTAGGCTAAGATATGTTTCCAGTTCAGAAAATGGGTAAGTTTGTATGGAGGAAAATTGTCCTTGTATAGCGGCCATCTTGGATATTGAAAAAAAAATAAAAAACAAATGACGATCGTCAAATTGCTTACAACCCCCTACATTTTGGTAAAAAAATCACACCCCTAACCCTAACCGTTTTTGCAGGCCGTACACCTTCCACATCAGGTTTCTGCAGATCCTCAAATGTCAGATTTTTCTGGTACTCACTGGAGCACCCTCTATACGACCACACATCAACCTAAACCCCACCAACCCCGCAACAGGGCAAACAACTATGTCAATCAGTCAGTCAGTGAGTGAGTGGTAATGTAGGTTTATAGTATAATAATATAACTAGCTTTTCGGGCGCTGCGCGGGCTGCAAGCAGCCCGCGGTCTTTCGTGCGGCTGTTGAGGTGGGCTAAAGAACATGTCCAGTTGAGAAAATGGGTAAAAACTGCAGTCAGCAAAGGAAACATCAAAATATGTGTGGGGGCGGCCATCTTGGATCGAAAATCTGATTCCAGTTCCGAGTTCCGCGGGGTGTTTTACCCCCACTTGCAAAATTTCAGACCCCTACAAAGTCCCAGTGAGACGTTATAAACGAAATAAGTTTAATTTTCTAAAATCCAGACGCCATCTTGAATTCCAAAAAAAATTTCAAATTTGGATTTTTCTGCTCAAAATACATATAGATATCGATTTTCAGCCCAATCGCAAGCAGTTGACTTTCGGCGGCCATCATGGATTTCCAAAATTAAAAAAAAATGCGGCGCTTGTGGGAGTGGCTCGGGCTTCGCCCTCGCCCGCAGCTCGCCCTGCGGGCTCGCATCACTCGGCCTGCGGCCTCGTGAAGAATACTTGGAGGGGGGGGGGGGGGGGGGGGGTAGTGGCTCGGGCTTCGCCCTCGCCCGCAGCTCGGCCTGCGGCCTCGCGGTGGAGGGCTTTCCTTTTGGTCTTTGGCCTCTGGCTGCGCCAAGTTACTTGGGGGGCAGTTTGTATGAATTTTGTATGGAGGGGAATTGTCCATGTATGGCGGCCATCTTGGATTTTGAAAAAAATCAAAAAACAAATGACGCTCGTCAAATTGCTCACAACCCCCTACATTATGGAAAAAAAATCACGCCCCTAACCCCAACCGTTTTCGCAGGCCGTACCCCTTCCACATCAGGTTTCTGCAGATCCTCAAATGTCAGATTTTTCTGGTACTCACTGGAGCACCCTCTATACGACCACACATCAACCTAAACCCCTACCACCCGGCAACAGGGCAAACAACTCTGTCAGTGAGTGAGTCAGTCAGTGGTAATGTAGGTTTATATATTATAATATAACTAGCTTTTCGGGCGCTGCGCGGGCTGCAAGCAGCCCGCGGTCTTTCGTGCGGCTGTTAAATTAGGGTAAGACATGTTTCCAGTTCAGAAAATGGGTAAAAACTGCAGTCAGTATGGGAAACATCAAAATATGTGTGGGGGCGGCCATCTTGGATCTAAAATTTGCTTTCAGTTCCAAATTCCGCAGGGTGCTTTACCCCCACATGCAAAATTTCAGACCCCTACGAAGTCCCAGTGAGACGTTATAAACGAAATAACTTTAATTTTCTAAAATCCAGACGCCATTTTGGATTCCAAAAAAAATATTGAATTTGAATTTTTGGGGTCAAATTACATATAGATATCGATTTTCAGCCAAATCGCAAGCAGTTGACTTTCGGCGGCCATCTTGGATTTCCAAAAAAAAAGACGCTTCGCTTTGTGATAGTGGCTCGGGCTTCGCCCTTGCCCGCAGCTCGCCCTTCGGGCTCGCATCACTCGGCCTGCGGCCTCGCGGGGGCGCTTCGCCTTCGGCCTTCGGCCTCAGGCTTCGCCAAGTTACTTGGGGGGCCGTTTGTATGAAATTTGTATGGAGGGGAATTGTCCATGTATGGCGGCCATCTTGGATTTAGACAAAAATCAAAAAACAAATGTCGGTCGTCAAATTGCTTATAATCTTCTACATTATGGAAAAAAAATGACGCCCCTAACCTCAACCGTTTTTGCAGGCCGTACCCCTTCCACATCAGGTTTCTGCAAATCCTCAAATGTCAGATTTTTCTAGTACTCACTGGAGCACTCTCTATACGACCACACATCAACCTTAACCCCACCAACCCCGCAACAGGGCAAACAACTATGTCAATCAGTCAGTGAGTCAGTCAGTGGTAATGTAGGTTTATATATTATAATATAACTAGCTTTTCGGGCGCTGCGCGGGCTGCAAGCAGCCCGCGGTTCATCGTGGGGCTGTTGAGATAGGCTAAGATATGTTTCCAGTTTAGAAAATGGGTAAGTTTGTATGGAGGACAATTGTCGTTGTATGACGGCCATCTTGAATTTTGAAAAAAATAAAAAAACAAATGACGGTCGTCAAATTGCTTACAACCCCCTACATTTTGGAAAAAAAAACACACCCCTAACCCTAACCGTTTTCGCAGGCCGTACCCCTTCCACATCAGGTTTCCGCAAATCTTCAAATGTCAGATTTTTCTGGTACTCCATTTAGCACCCTCTATACAACCGCACATCAACCTAAACCCCACCAACCCCGCAACAGGGCAAACAACTATGTCAATGAGTCAGTCAGTCAGTCAGTGGTATTGTAGGTTAATATATTATAATATAACTAGTGTTTCGGGTGCTGCGCGTGCTGCAAGCAGCACGCGGTTTTTCGTGCAGCTGTTGAGGTGGGCTTAATAACATGTGCAGTTGAGAAAATGGGTAAAACCTGCAGTCAATAAGGAAAACATGACAAAATGTGTGGGCGGCCATCTTGGATCCAAAATCTAATTCCAGTTCCGAGTTCTGCGGGGTGCTTTACCCCCATGTACAAAATTTCAAACCCCTACGAAGTCCCAGTGAGACGTTATGAACGAAATAATTTAAATTTTCTAAAATCCAGACGCCATCTTGGATTTCAAAAAAAAGTTGAATTTGGATTTTTGGGGTCAAAAAACATATAAATATCGATTTTCAGCCAAATCAGAGGCAGTTGACTTTCGGCGGCCATCTTGGATTTCCAAAAAAAAAAGACGCTGCGCTTTGTGATAGTGGCTCGGGCTTCGCCCTCGCCCGCAGCTCGCCCTACGGGCTCGCATCACTCGGCCTGCGGGCTCGTGAAAAGTACTTGGAGGGGGGGGGGGGGGTCATGGGGGGGGGGGAGTGGCTCGGGCTTCGCCCTCGCCCGCAGCTCGGCCTGCGGCCTCGCGTGTGGGCTTCGCCTTCGGCCTTCGGCCTCAGGCTGCGCCGAGTTGCCGTTTGTATGAAATTTGTATGGAGGGGAATTGTCCATGTATGGCGGCCATCTTGGATTTTGAAAATAAACAAAAAACAAATGACGCTCGTCAAATTGCTTACAACCCCCTACATTTTAGAAAAAAAATCACGCTCCCAACCCCATCCATCTTCGCAGGCCGTACCCCTTCCACGTCACGTTTCTGCAGATCCTCAAATGTCAGATTTTTCTGGTACTCACTGGAGCACCCTCTATACGACCACACATTAACCTTAACCCCACCAACCCCGCAACAGGGCAAACAACTATGTCAATCAGTCAGTCAGTCAGTGGTAAGTGTAGCTATATATAATATAACTAGCTTTTCGGGCGCTGCGCGGGCTGCAAGCAGCCCGCGGTTCATCGTGGGGCTATAGAGGTAGGCTAAGATATGTTTCCAGTTCAGAAAATGGGTAAGTTTGTATTGAGGACAATTGTAGTTGTATGGCGGCCATCTTGAATTTTGGAAAAAATAAAAAAACAAATGACGGTCGTCAAATTGCTTACAACCTTCTACATTTTGGAAAAAAAATCACACCCCTAACCCTAACCGTTTTTGCAGGCCGTACACCTTCCACATCAGGTTTCTGCAAATCCTCAAATGTCAGATTTTTCTGGTACTTACTGGAGCACCCTCTATACGACCACACATCAACCTAAACCCCACTAACCCCGCAACAGGGCAAACAACCATGTCAATCAGTGAGTGAGTGAGTCAGTGGTAATGTAGGTTTATATATTATAATATAATAACTAGCTTTTCGGGCGCTGCGCGGGCTGCAAGCAGCCCGCGGTCTTTCGTGCGGCTAATAGGGTGGGCTAAATAACAAGTCCCGTTGAGAAAATGGGTAAGGTTGTATGGAGGACAATTGTCCTTGTATGGCGGCCATCTTGAATTTTGAAAAAAATTAAAAAACAAATGACGGTCGTCAAATTGCTTACAACCCCCCACATGCTGGAAAAAAAATCACGCCCCTAACCCTAACCGTTTTTGCAGGCCGTACCCCTTCTACATCAGGTTTCTGCAAATCCTCAAATGTCAGAATTTTCTGGTACTCACTGGAGCATCCTCTATACGACCGTACATCAACCTTAACCCCACCAACCCCGCAACAGGGCAAACAACTATGTCAATCAGTCAGTGAGTGAGTCAGTGGTATTGTAGGTTTATATCTACACTAATATTATAAAGAGGAAAGATTTGTTTGTTTGATTGTATTGAATAGGCTCCGAAACTACTGGATCGATTTTAAAAATTCTTTCACTGTTGGATAGGTATGTTATCCCTGAGTGACATAGGCTATGTATGTACCACGGGCGAAGCCGGGATGGACTGCTAGTATTATAATATAACTAGCTTTTCGGGCGCTGCGCGGGCTGCAAGCAGCCCGCGGTCTTTCTTGCAGCTGTTGAGACAGGCTAAAATATGTTTCCAGTTAAGAAAATGGGTAAGTTTGTATGGAGGAAAATTGTTGTTGTATGGCGGCCATCTTGGATTGTGAAAAAAATCAAAAAACAAATGACGTTCGTCAAATTGCTTTCATCCCCCTACATTTTAGAAAAAAAATCACACCCCTAACCCAAACCGTTTTCGCAGGCCGTACCCATTCCACATCAGGTTTCCGCAGATCCTCAAATGTCAGATTTTTCTGGTACTCCATTTGGCACCCTCTATACGACCACACATCAACCTAAACCCCACCAACCCTGCAACAGGGCAAACAACCATGTCAATCAGTGAGTGAGTAAGTGGTAATGTAGGTTTACTAGCTTTTCGGGCGCTGCGCGGGCTGCAAGCAGCCCGTGGTTTTTCGTGCGGCTGTTGAGGTTGCCTTAATAACATGTCCAGTTGAGAAAATGGGTAAAAACTAAAGTCAGTAAAGGAAACATCATAATAATTGTGGAGGCGGCCATCTTGAATCGAAAATCTGATTCCAGTTCAGAGTTCCGCGGAGTGCTTTACCCCCACATTTAAAATTTCAGACCCCTACGAAGTCCCAGTGAGACGTTATAAACGAAATAAGTTTAATTTTCTAAAATCCAGACGCCATCTTGGATTCCAACAAACAAGTTGAATTTGGATTTTTGGGGTGAAAACACATATAAATATCGATTTTCAGCTTAAGGCCATACCCAAATTTTCCGGGGTCCAGTGGCGCCGCCATTTAAAATAAATCATTTAAAAGGAAACGGAGATATCATTTAAAATTGTGTCTTGGTCAAGTTCTAGATTCAAAGTATTTTTTAAACTACTTTTTGTAGTTTAAAGTGAGAACGTGAAGCTTTTCTACGCACATTTGCGAAAAACGGCCACTTTTAGCTAATGTGCGTAGAAAAGCTTCACGTTCGCACTTTAAATTATAAACAGTAGTTCATAAAATAGTTTTAAGGGTTATCTAGGGCTTGACCAAGACACAATTTTGAATGACATCTCCGTTTCCTTTTAAATGATTTATTTTAAATGGCGGCGCCACTGGACCCCGGAAAATTTGGGTATGGCCTTAATCAGAGGCAGTTGACACTTTAGGCGGCCATCTTGGATTTAAAAAAAAAAAAATTCACGACGCAACGCTTGGTGATGGTGGCTCGGGCTTCGCCCTCGCCCGCAGCTCGCCCTTCGGGCTCGCATCACTCGGCCTCCAGCCTCGTGAAAATTACTTTGGGGGAGGGGGGGGGGGGGTCAAAGAGGGAGGGATTGGCTCGGGCTTCGCCCTTGCCCGCAGCTCGCCCTTCGGGCTCGCATCACTCGGCCTACGGCCTCGTAAAAATTTCTTAGAGAGGGGGGGGTCAAAAAGGGGGGGAGCTCGGCCTTTGGCCTCGCGGGGGGGCCTTTGCTTTTGGCTTTTGGCCTCTGGCTGCGCCTAGTTACTTGGGGTGGCCATTTGTATGAAATTTGTATGGGGAGAAATTGTCAATGTATGGCGGCCATCTTGGATTTTGAAAAAAATTAAAAAACAAATGACGCTCGTCAAATTGCTTACAACCCCCTACATTTTGAAAAAAACAACACGCCCTCATCCCCAACCGTCTTCGCAGGCCGTACCCCTTCCACATCAGGTTTCCGCAGATCCTCAAATGTCAGATTTTTCTGGTACTCACTGAAGCACCCTCTATACGACCACACATCAACCGAAACCCCACCAACCCCGCAACAGGGCAAACAACTATGTCAGTGAGTGAGCGAGTGGTAATGTAGGTTTATATATATATTATAACTAGCCTTTCGGGCGCTGCGCGGGCTGCAAGCAGCCGGCGGTCTTTCGTGCGGCTGTTGAGGTAGGCTAAAATATGTTTCCAGTTCAGAAAATGGGTAAAAACTGCAGTCAGTATGGGAAACATCAAAATATGTGTGGGGGCGGCCATCTTGGATCTAAAATTTGATTCCAATTCCGAGTACCGCGGGGTGCTTTACCCCCACATGCAAAATTTCAGACCCCTACGAAGTCCCAGTGAGACGTTATAAACGAAGTTAGTTTAATTTTCTAAAGTCCAGTCGCCATCTTGGATTCCAAAAAAAATATTGAATTTAGGTTTTTGGGGTCAAATTACATATAGATATCGATTTTCAGCCAAATCGCAAGCAGTTGACGTTCGGCGGCCATCTTGGATTTCCAAAAAAAAAAAAGACGCTGCGCTTTGTGATAGTGCAGCAGCTCGCCCTTCGGGCTCGCGTCACTCGGCCTACGGCCTCGTGAAAATACTTGTAGGGGGGGGGGGGGGGGGGGTCAAATGGGGGGGGGGGAGGGAGAGCTCGGGCTTCGCCCTCGCTGCGTAGCTCGGCCTGCGGCCTCGCGAGGGCGCTTCGCCTTCGGCCTTCGGCCTCAGGCTGCGCCAAGTTACTTGGAATGTTTGTATGAAATTTGTATGAAGGGAAATTGTCCATGTATGGCGGCCATCTTGAATTTCGAAAAAAAACAAAAAACAAATGACGGTCGTAAAATTGCTTATAATCTTCTACATTATGAAAAAAAAATCACGCCCCTAACCCTAACCGTTTTCGCAGGCCGTACCGTTTCCACATTAGGTTTCAGCAGATCCTCAAATGTCAGATTTTTCTGGTACTCCATTTAGCACCCTCTATACAACCGTACATCAACCTAAACCCCAACAACCCCGCAACAGGGCAAACAACTATGTCAATGAGTCAGTCAGTGAGTGGTAATGTAGGTTTATATATTATAAAATAACTAGCTTTTCGGGCGCTGCGCGGGCTGCAAGCAGCCCGCGGTCTTTCGTGCGGCTGTTGAAGTAGGCTAAGACACGTTTCCAGTTCAGAAAATGGGTAAGTTTGTATGGAGGAAAATTATCCATGTATGGCGGCCATCTTGAATTTTTAAAAAAAAAAAAATAAAAAAACAAATGACGTTCGTCAAATTGCTTGCAACCCTCCACATTCTGGAAAAAAAATTACGCCCCTAACCCCAACCGTTTTTGCAGGCCGTACCCCTTCTACATCAGGTTTCTGCAAATCCTCAAATGTCAGATTTTTCTGGTACTCACTGGAGCACCCTCTATACGACCGCACATCAACCTAAACCCCACCAACCCCGCAACAGGGCAAACAACTATGTCAATCAGTGAGTGAGTCAGTGAGTGGTAATGTACGAGTAGGTTTATATATTATAATATAACTAGCTTTTCGGGCGCTGCGCGGGCTGCAAGCAGCCCGCGGTTCATCGTGGGGCTGTTCAGGTAGGCTAAGATATGTTTCCAGTTCAGAAAATGGGTTAGTTTGTATGGAGGAAAATTGTCCTTGTATGGCGGCCATCTTGGATTTTCAAAAAAATCAAAAAACAAATGACGGTCGTCAAATTGCTTATAATCTTCTACATTATGGAAAAAAAATTACACCCCTAACCCCAACCGTCTTCGCAGGCCGTACCCCTTCCACATCAGGTTTCCGCAAATCTTCAAATATTAGATTTTTCTGGTACTCACTGGAGCACCCTCTATACGACCGCACATCAACCTAAACCCCACCAACACCGCAACAGGGCAAACAACTATGTCAATCAGTCAGTGAGTCAGTGGTATTGTAGGTTTATATATTATAATATAACTAGCTTTTCGGGCGCTGCGCGGGCTGCAAGCAGCCCGCGGTTTTTCGTGCAGCTGTTGAGGTGGGCTAAATAACATATCCAGTTGAAAAAATAGGTAAAAACTGCAGTCAGGAAAGGAAACATCGAAATATGTGTGGGGGCGGCCATCTTGGATCCAAAATGTGATTCCAGTTTCGAGTTCCGCGGAGTGCTTTACCCCTATGTACAAAATTTCAGAACCCTACGAAGTTCCATTGAGACGTTATAAACGAAATAAGTTTAATTTTCTAAAATCCAGACGCCATCTTGGATTTCAAAAAAAATATTGAATTAAGGTTTTTGGGGTCAAATTACATAAAGATATCGATTTTCAGCCAAATCGCAAGCAGTTGACTTTCGGCGGCCATCTTGGATTTCCAAAAAAAAAAAAACGCTGGGCTTTGTGATATTGGCTCGGGCTTCGCCCTCGCCCGCAGCTCGCCCTTCGGGCTCGCATCACTCGGCCTGCGGCCTCGTGAAAATTGCTTGAGGGGGGGGGGGGGTCAAAGGGGGCGGGGGGGGAAGCTCGGGCTTCGCCCTCGCTCCACAGCTCGGCCTGCGGCCTCGCGGGGGGGCTTCGCCTTCGGCCTTCGGCCTCAGGCTGCGCCGAGTTGCCGTTTGTATGAAATTTGTATGGAGGGGAATTGTCCATGTATGGCGGCCATCTTGAATTTTGAAAAAAATTAAAAAACTAATGACGGTCGTCAAATTGCTTACAACCCCCTACATTTTGGAAAAAAAGTCACACCCCTAACCCTAACCGTTTTCGCAGGCCGTACCCCTTCCACATCAGGTTTCCGCAGATCCTCAAATGTCAGATTTTTCTGGTACTCACTGGAGCACCCTCTATACGACCGCACATCAACCTAAACCCCACCAACCCCGCAACAGGGCAAACAACTCTGTCAGTGAGTGAGTGAGTCAGTGGTAATGTAGGTTTATATATTATAACTAGCTTTTCGGGCGCTGCGCGGGCTGCAAGCAGCCCGCGGTCTTTCTTGCGGCTGTTATATTAGGGTAAGACATGTTTCCAGTTCAGAAAATGGGTAAAAACTGCAGTCAGTATGGGAAACATCAAAATATGTGTGGGGGCGGCCATCTTGGATCTAAAATTTGATTTCAGTTCCAAATTCCGCAGGGTGCTTTACCCCCACATGCAAAATTTCAGACCCCTACGAAGTCCCAGTGAGACGTTATAAACGAAATAAGTTTAATTTTCTAAAATCCAGACGCCATTTTGGATTCCAAAAAAAATATTGAATTTGAATTTTTGGGGTCAAATTACATATAGATATCGATTTTCAGCCAAATCGCAAGCAGTTGACTTTCGGCGGCCATCTTGGATTTCCAAAAAAAAAGACGCTTCGCTTTGTGATAGTGGCTCGGGCTTCGCCCTTGCCCGCAGCTCGCCCTTCGGGCTCGCATCACTCGGCCTGCGGCCTCGTGAAAGTTACTTGTAGGGGGGGGGTGTCAAAGGGGGGGGGGGGGAGGGGGAGCTCGGGCTTCGCCCTCGCTCCGCAGCTCGGCCTGCGGCCTCGCGGGGTCGCTTCGCCTTCGGCCTTCGGCCTCAGGCTTCGCCAAGTTACTTGGGGGGCCGTTTGTATGAAATTTGTATAGAGGGGAATTGTCCATGTATGGCGGCCATCTTGGATTTAGACAAAAATCAAAAAACAAATGTCGGTCGTCAAATTGCTTATAATCTTCTACATTATGGAAAAAAAATGACGCCCCTAACCTCAACCGTTTTTGCAGGCCGTACCCCTTCCACATCAGGTTTCTGCAAATCCTCAAATGTCAGATTTTTCTAGTACTCACTGGAGCACTCTCTATACGACCACACATCAACCTTAACCCCACCAACCCCGCAACAGGGCAAACAACTATGTCAATCAGTCAGTGAGTCAGTCAGTGGTAATGTAGGTTTATATATTATAACTAGCTTTTCGGGCGCTGCGCGGGCTGCAAGCAGCCCGCGGTTTTTCGTGCGGCTGTTGAGGTGGGCTAATGAACATGTCCAGTTGAAAAAATAGGTAAAAACTGCAGTCAGGAAAGGAAACATCGAAATATGTGTGGGGGCGGCCATCTTGGATCCAAAATGTGATTCCAGTTCTGAGTTCCGCGGGGTGCTTTATGTATAAAATTTCAGACCCCTACGAAGTCCCAGTAAGACGTTATGAACGAAATAATTAAAATTTTCTAAAATCCAGACGCCATCTTGGATTCCAAAAAAACTGTCAAATTTGGATTTTTCGGCTCAAAATATATGTAGATATCGATTTTCAGCCCAATCGCAAGCAGTTGACTTTCGGCGGCCATCTTGGATTTCCAAAATTTAAAAAAAAAGCGGCGCTTGTGGGAGTGCCTCGGGCTTCGCCCTCGCCCGCAGCTCGCCCTTCGGGCTCGCATCACTCGGCCTACGGCCTCGTGAAAATTACTTGGGGTGGGGGGGGGGGGGGAATAAGGGGGGGAGCTCGGCCTTCGGCCTCGCCCCGCAGCTCGGCCTGCGGCCTCGCGGGCTGACTTTCCTTTTGGCCTTTAGCCTCTGGCTGCGCCAAGTTACTTGGGGGGCCGTTTGTATTAATTTTGTATGAAGGTGAATTGTACATGTATGGCGGCCATCTTGGATTTTGAAAAAAATCAAAAAACAAATGACGGTTGTCAAATTGCTTATAATCTTCTACATTATGGAAAAAAAATCACGCCCCTAATCTTAACCGTTTTTGCAGGCCGTACCCCTTCCACATCAGGTTTCCGCAGATCCTCAAATGTCAGATTTTTCTGGTACTCACTGGAGCACCCTCTATACGACCACACATCAACCTAAACCCCACCAACCCCGCAACAGGGCAAACAACCATGTCAATCAGTGAGTCAGTGAGTGGTATTGTAGGTTTATATATTATAACTAGCTTTTCGGGCGCTGCGCGGGCTGCAAGCAGCCCGCGGTCTTTTGTGCGGCTGTTGAGGTAGGGTAAAACATGTTTCCAGTTCTGGAAATGGGTAAAAACTGCAGTCAGTATGGGAAACATCAAAATATGTGTGGGGGCGGCCATCTTGGATCAAAAATTTGATTCCAGTTCCGAGTTCCACGGGGTGCTTTACCCCCACATGCAAAATTTCAGACCGCTACGAAGTCCCAGTGAGACGTTATAAACGAAATAAGTTTAATTTTCTTAAGTCCAGACGCCATCTTGAATTCCAAAAAAAATATTAAATTTGGGTTTTTGGGGTCAAATTACACATAGATAGCGATTTTCAGCCAAATCGCAAGCAGTTGACTTTCGGCGGCCATCTTGGATTTCCAAAATTAAAAAGAAAAGCGGCGGTTGTGGGAGTGGCTCGGGCTTTGCCCTCGCCCGCAGCTCGCCCTACGGGCTCGCATCACTCGGCCTACGGCCTCGTGAAAATTACTTGGAGGGGGGGGTCAAGGGGGGGGGGGAGTAGCTCGGGCTTTGCCCTCGCCCGCAGCTCGGCCTGCGGCCTCGCGGTGAAGGGCTTTCCTTTTGGTCTTTGGCCTCTGGCTGCGCCAAGTTACTTGGGGGGCCGTTTGTATGAATTTTGTATGGAGGGGAATTGTCCATGTATGGCGGCCATCTTGGATTTTGAAAAAAGTAAAAAAACAAATGACGCTCGTCAAATTGCTCACAACCCCCTACATTTTGAAAAAAAAATCACGCCCCTAACCCCAACCGTTTTTGCAGGCCGTACCCCTTCCACATCAGGTTTCTGCAAATCCTCAAATGTCAGATTTTTCTGGTACTCACTGGAGCACCCTCTATACGACCACACATCAACCTAAACCCCACCAACCCCGCAACAGGGCAAACAACTCTGTCAGTGAGTGAGTCAGTGAGTGGTAATGTAGGTTTATATATTATAACTAGCTTTCCGGGCGCTGCGCGGGCTGCAAGCAGCCCGCGGTTCATCGTGGGGCTGTTGAGGTAGGCTAAGATATGTTTCCAGTTCAGAAAATGGGTTAGTTTGTATGGAGGAAAATTGTCCTTGTATGGCGGCCATCTTGGATTTTGAAAAAAATCAAAAAACAAATGACGGTCGTCAAATTGCTTATAATCTTCTACATTATGGAAAAAAAATCACACCCCTAACCCCAACCGTCTTCGCAGGCCGTACCCCTTCCACATCAGGTTTCCGCAAATCTTCAAATGTCAGATTTTTCTGGTACTCACTGGAGCACCCTCTATACGACCACACATCAACCTAAACCCCACCTACCCGGCAACAGGGCAAACAACTATGTCAGTGAGTGAGTGAGTGGTAATGTAGGTTTATATATTATAACTAGCTTTTCGGGCGCTGCGCGGGCTGCAAGCAGCCCGCGGTTTTTCGTGCGGCTGTTGAGGTAGGCTAAAAAATGTTTCCAGTTTAGAAAATGGGTAAAAACTGCAGTCAGTAAAGGAAACATCAAAATATGTGTGGAGGCGGCCATCTTGGATCCATAATCTGAATCCAGTTTCGAGTTCCGCGGGGTGCTTTACCCCCACATGCAAAATTTCAGACCCCTACGAAGGTCCAGTGAGACGTTATGAACGAAAAAAGTGAAATTTTCTAAAATCCAGACGCCATCTTGAATTCCAAAAAAAATATTAAATTTGGATTTTTGGGCTCAAACTACATATAGATATCGATTTTCAGCCAAATCGCAAGCTGTTGACTTTCGGCGGCCATCTTGGATTTTCAAAAATTAAAAAAAATTGGACTGCGCTTTGGGAAGTGGCTCGGGCTTCGCCCTCGCCCGCAGCTCGCCCTACGGGCTCGCGACTCTCGGCCTCCGGCCTCGTGAAAATTACTTACGGGGAGGGGGGGGAAGGGGGGGGGATGTGGGAGTGGCTCGGGCTTCGCCCTCGCCCGCAGCTCGCCCTTCGGGCTCGCATCGCTCGGCCTCCGGCCTCGTGAAGATTACTTAGGGGGGATCCAAGGGGGAGGGGGGAGTGGCTCGGGCTTCGCCCTCGCCCGCAGCTCGGCCTGCGGCCTCGCGGGGGTGGCCTTTGCTTTTGGTTTTTGGCCTCTGGCTGCGCCTAGTTACTTGGGGTGGCCGTTTGTATGAAATTTGTATGGAGGAAAATTGTCCTTGTATGGCGGCCATCTTGAATTTTGAAAAAAATAAAAAAACAAGTGACGGTCGTCAAATTGCTTGCAACCCCCTACATTTTGGAAAAAAAATCACACCCCTAACCCCAACCGTCTTCGCAGGCCGTACCCCTTCCACATCAGGTTTCCGCAGATCCTCAAATGTCAGATTTTTCTGGTACTCACTGGAGCACCCTCTATACGACCACACATCAACCAAAACCCCACCAACCCTGCAACAGGGCAAACAACTATGTCAATCAGTCAGTGGTAAGTGCAGCTATATATAATATAACTAGTGTTTCGGGTGCTGCGCGTGCTGCACGCAGCACGCGGTTTTTCGTGCAGCTGTTGAGGTGGGCTAAGAAATGTTTCCAGTTCAGAAAATGGGTAAGAATTGCAGTCAGAAGAGGAAAGATAAAAAAATGTGTGGGCGGCCATCTTGGATCCAAAATCTGAACGCAGTTTCGAGATTCGCGGGGTGCTTTACCCCAGTGTAGAAAATTTCAGACCCCTATAAAGTCGCAGTGAGACGTTACGAACGAAATAAGTTTAATTTTCTAAATTCCAGACGCCATCTTGGATTCCAAAAAAAATTTTAAATTTGGATTTTTTGGCTCAAAATACGTATAGATATCGATTTTCAGTCAAATTGGAAGCAGTTGACTTTTGGCGGCCATCTTGGATTTCCAAAAATTAAAAAAAAAACTACCTAGCGTTTGGTGGAAGTGGCTCGGGCTACGCCCTCGCCCGCAGCTCGCCCTTCGGGCTCGAATCACTCGGCCTCCGGCCTCGTGAAAATTACTTGGGGGGAGGGGAGGGGCATCAAGGGGGGGGGGGGAGCTCGGCCTCTGGCCTCGCTCCGCAGCTCGGCCTGCGGCCTCGCGAAGGGGGCTCCGCCTTCGGCCTTCGGCCTCAGGCTACGCCAAATTGCTTTGGGGTGCCATTTGTATGAAATTTGTATGGAGGGGAATTGCCCTTGTATGGCGGCCATCTTGAATTTTGAAAAAAGTCAAAAAACAAAAGACAGTCGTCAAATTGCTTACAACCCCCTACATTTTGGAAAAAAAATCACGCCCCTAACCCCAACCGTTTTCGCAGGCCGTACCCCTTCCACATCAGGATCTGGTGATCTTCAAGGTTTCGGATTTTTCTGGTTGGTTTCAAAACACCCTGTACACGATGGTATAACATTTGTGACACCTGTCAGTCGGGAACAGGTCAAACAATTATGTCAATCAGTGAGTCAGTGGTAAGTGTAGCTATATATAATATAATAATATAATTATAACTAGCTTTTCGGGCGCTGCGCGGGCTGCAAGCAGCCCGCGGTTCATCGTGGGGCTGTTGAGGTAGGCTAAGATATGTTTCCAGTTCAGAAAATGGGTAACTTTGTATGGAGGAAAATTGTCCTTGTATGGCGGCCATCTTGAATTTTGAAAAAAATAAAAAAACAAATGACGGTCGTCAAATTGCTTACAACCCCCTACATTTTGGAAAAAATATCACACCCCTAACCCTAACCGTTTTCGCAGGCCGTACCCCTTCCACACCAGGTTTCTGCAAATCTTCAAATGTCAGATTTTTCTGGTACTCACTGGAGCACCCTCTATACGACCACACATCAACTTAAACCCCACCAACCCCGCAACAGGGCAAACAACTATGTCAATCAGTCAGTGAGTCAGTCAGTGGTAATGTAGGTTTATATATTATAATATAACTAGCTTTTCGGGCGCTGCGCGGGCTGCAAGCAGCCCGCGGTTCATCGTGGGGCGGTTGAGGTAGGCTAAGATATGTTTCCAGTTCAGAAAATGGGTAAGTTTGTATGGAGGAAAATTGTCCTTGTATGGCGGCCATCTTGAATTTTGGAAAAAATAAAAAAACAAATGACGATCGTCAAATTGCTTACAACCCCCTACATTTTGCAAAAAAAATCACACCCCTAACCCTAACCGTTTTCGCAGGCCGTACCCCTTCCACATCAGATTTCTGCAAATCCTCAAATGTCAGATTTTTCTGGTACTCCATTTAGCACCCTCTATACAATTGCACATCAACCTAAACCCCACCAACCCCGCAACAGGGCAAACAACTATGTCAATGAGTCAGTCAGTGAGTGAGTGGTAATGTAGGTTTATATATTATAACTAGCTTTTCGGGCGCTGCGCGGGCTGCAAGCAGCCCGCGGTTCATCGTGGGGCTGTTGAGGTAGGCTAAGATATGTTTCCAGTTCAGAAAATGGGTTAGTTTGTATGGAGGAAAATTGTCCTTGTATGGCGGCCATCTTGGATTTTGAAAAAAATCAAAAAACAAATGACGGTTGTCAAATTGCTTATAATCTTCTACATTATGGAAAAAAAATCACACCCCTAACCCCAACCGTCTTCGCAGGCCGTACCCCTTCCACATCAGTTTTCCGCAAATCCTCAAATGTCAGATTTTTCTGGTACTCACTGGAGCACCCTCTATACGACCACACATCAACCTAAACCCCACCAACCCCGCAACAGGGCAAACAACTATGTCAATCAGTCAGTCAGTCAGTGAGTGGTATTGTAGGTTTATATATTATAATATAACTAGCTTTTCGGGCGCTGCGCGGGCTGCAAGCAGCCCGCGGTCTTTCGTGTGGCTGTTGAGGTAGGCTGAAATATGTTTCCAGTTCAGAAAATGGGTAAAAACTGCAGTCAGTATGGGAAACATCAAAATATGTGTGGGGGCGGCCATCTTGGATCTAAAATTTGATTCCAATTCCGAGTACCGCTGGGTGCTTTACCCCCACATGCAAAATTTCAGACCCCTACGAAGTCCCAGTGAGACGTTATAAACGAAATAAGTTTAATTTTCTAAAATCCAGACGCCATCTTGGATTCCAAAAAAAATATTGAATTTAAGTTTTTGGGGTCAAATTACATATAAATATCGATTTTCAGCCAAATCGCAAGCAGTTGACTTTCGGCGGCCATCTTGGATTTCCAAAAAAAAAAAAGACGCTGCGCTTTGTGATAATAGCTCGGGCTTTGCCCTCGCCCGCAGCTCGCCCTTCGGGCTCGCATCACTCGGCCTGCGGCCTCGTAAAAATTACTTGGGGGGGATGGGTGGTCAAAGGTGGGGGTGGGGGGAGCTCGGGCTTCGCCCTCACGGGGGGGCTTCGCCTTCGGCCTCCGGCCTCAGGCTGCGCAAAGTTACTTGGCATGTTTGTATGAAATTTGTATGGAGGGAAATTGTCCATGTATGGCGGCCATCTTGAATTTCGAAAAAAAACAAAAAACAAATGACGGTCGTCAAATTGCTTATAATCTTCTACATTATGGAAAAAAAATCACGCCCCTAACCTAAACCGTTTTTGCAGGCCGTACCCCTTCCACATCAGGTTTCTGCAGATCCTCAAATGTCAGATTTTTCTGGTACTCACTGGAGCACCCTCTATACGACCACATATCAACCTAAACCCCACCAACCCCGCAACAGGGCAAACAACTATGTCAATCAGTCAGTGAGTCAGTCAGTGGTAATGTAGGTTTATATATTATAACTAGCTTTTCGGGCGCTGCGCGGGCTGCAAGCAGCCCGCGGTTTTTCGTGCGGCTGTTGAGGTGGGCTAAAGAACATGTCCAGTTGAGAAAATGGGTAAAAACTGCAGTCAGTAAAGGAAACATCATAATATGTGTGGGGGCGGCCATCTTGGATCCAAAATCGAAATGCACTTTCGAGTTCCGCGGGGTGCTTTACCCCCACATGCAAAATTTCAGACCCCTACGAAGTCCCAGTGAGACGTTATAAACGAAATAAGTTTGATTTTCTAAAATCCAGACGCCGTCTTGGATTCCAAAAAAAATATTGAATTTAGGTTTTTGGGGTCAAATTACATATAGTTATCGATTTTCAGCCAAATCGCAAGCAGTTGACTTTCGGCGGCCATCTTGGATTTCAAAAAAAAAAGACGCTGCGCTTTGTTATAGTGGCTCGGGCTTCGCCCTCGCCCGCAGCTCGCCCTTCGGGCTCGCATCACTCGGCCTGCGGCCTCGTGAAAATTACTTGTAGTGGTACGTGGGGGGGGTCAGAGGGGGGGGGGAGGGGGAGCTCGGGCTTCGCCCTCGCTCCACAGCTCGGCCTGCGGCCTCGCGGGGGCGCTTCGCCTTCGGCCTTCGGACTCAGGCTGCGCCAAGTTACTTGGGGGGCCGTTTGTATGAAATTTGTATGGAGGGGATTTGTCCATGTATGGCGGCCATCTTGAATTTTGAAAGAAATCAAAAAACAAATGATGCTCGTCAAATTGCTTGCAACCCCCTACATTTTGGAAAAGAAATCACGCCCCCAACCCCAACCGTCTTTGCAGGCCGTACCCCTTCCACATCAGGATTCCGCAGATCCTCAAATGTCAGATTTTTCTGGTACTCACTGGAGCACCCTCTATACGACCACACATCAACCTTAACCCCACCAACCCCGCAACAGGGCAAACAACTATGTCAATCAGTCAGTGAGTGGTATTGTAGGTTTATATATTATAATATAATATAACTAGCTTTTTGGGCGCTGCGCGGGCTGCAAGCAGCCCGCGGTCTTTCGTGAACCTGTTGATGTAGGTTAAAATATGTTTCCAGTAAAAAAAATGGGTATGTTTGTATGGGGAGAAATTGTCATTGTATGGCGGCCATCTTGAATTTTGAAAAAAATCAAAAAACAAATGACGGTTGTCAAATTGCTTATAATCTTCTACATTATGGAAAAAAAATCACTCCCCTAACCTTAACCGTTTTTGCAGGCCGT
The DNA here is from genome assembly GCA_963555685.1 of Acrobasis consociella. NCBI lineage: Eukaryota > Metazoa > Arthropoda > Insecta > Lepidoptera > Pyralidae > Acrobasis > Acrobasis consociella. The sequence continues at coordinate 21,336,929 of OY743112.1, read as the reverse complement.
ACCCCTTCCACATCAGGTTTCCGCAGATCCTCAAATGTCAGATTTTTCTGGTACTCACTGGAGCAACCTCTATACGACCACACATCAACCTAAACCCCACCAACCTCGCAACAGGGCAAACAACTATGTCAATCAGTGAGTGAGTGGTATTGTAGGTTTATATATTATAACTAGCTTTTCGGGCGCTGCGCGGGCTGCAAGCAGCCCGCGGTCTTTCGTGCGGCTATTGAGGTAGAGTAAGACATGTTTCCAGTTCAGAAAATGGGTACAAACTGCAGTCAGTATGGGAAACATCAAAATATGAGTGGGGGCGGCCATCTTGGATCTAAAATTTGATTCCAGTTCTGAGTACTGCGGGGTGCTTTACCTCCACATGCAAAATTTCAGACCCCTACGAAGTCCCAGTGAGACGTTATAAACGAAATAAATTTAATTTTTTAAAATCCAGACGCCATCTTGGATTCCAAAAAAAATATTGAATTTAGGTTTTTGGGGTCAAATTACATATGGATATCGATTTTCAGCCAAATCGCAAGCAGTTGACTTTCGGCGGCCATCTTGGATTTCCAAAAAAAAAAAAAGAATACGCTGCGCTTTGTGATAGTGGCTCGGGCTTCGCCCTCGCCCGCAGCTCGCCCTTCGGGCTCGCATCACTCGGCCTGCGGCCTCGTAAAAATTACTTGGGGGGGGAGGGGTGGTCAAAGATGGGGGGGGAGCTCGGGCTTCGCCCTCGCTCCGCAACTCGGCCTGCGGCCTCGCGGGGGGACTTCGCCTTCGGCCTCCGGCCTCAGGCTGCGCCAAGTTACTTGGAATGTTTGTATGAAATTTGTATGGAGGAAAATTGTCCATGTATGGCGGCCATCTTGAATTTCGAAAAAAAACAAAAAACAAATGACGGTCGTCAAATTGCTTATAATCTTCTACATTATGGAAAAAAAATCACACCCCTAACCCCAACCGTTTTTGCAGGCCGTACCCCTTCTACATCAGGTTTCTGCAAATCCTCAAATGTCAGATTTTTCTGGTACTCACTGGAGCACCCTCTATACGACCACACATCAACCTATACCCCACCAACCCCGCAACAGGGCAAACAACTATGTCAATCAGTCAGTGAGTGGTATTGTAGGTTTATATATTATAATATAACTAGCTTTTCGGGCGCTGCGCGGGCCGCAAGCAGCCCGCGGTTCATCGTGGGGCTGTTGAGTTAAGCTAAGATATGTTTCCAGTTTAGAAAATGGGTAAGGTTGTATGGAGGAAAATTGTCCTTGTATGGCGGCCATCTTGGATTTTGAAAAAAATCAAAAAACAAATAACGGTCGTCAAATTGCTTATAATCTTCTACATTATGGAAAAAATATCACGCCCCTAACCTTAATAGTTTTTGCAGGCCGTACCCCTTCCACATCAGGTTTCTGCAGATCCTCAAATGTCAGATTTTTCTGGTACTCACTGGAGCACCCTCTATACGACCACACATCAACCTAAACCCCACCAACCCCGCAACAGGGCAAACAACTATGTCAATCAGTCAGTCAGTGAGTGAGTGGTAATGTAGGTTTATAGTATAAAATAATAATAATAATAATATAATAACTAGTGTTTCGGGTGCTGCGCGTGCTGCAAGCAGCACGCGGTTTTTCGAGCGGCGGTTGTTGGATAAGAAATGTTTCCAGTTCAAAAAATGGGTGAAAACTGCAGTCAGTTGAGAAAACATGAAAAAATGTGTGGGCGGCCATCTTGGATCCAAAATCTTAATGCAGTTTCGAGTTCCTCGAGTTGCTTTACCCCCACATGCAAAATTTCAGACCGCTACGAAGTCCCAGTGAGACGTTAGGAACGAAATAAATTTCATTTTCTAAAATTCAGACGCCGTCTTGGATTCCGAAAAAAAAATCATATTTGGAGTTTTCGGCTCACAAAACATATAGATATTGATTTTCAGCCAAATCGCAAGCAATTGACTTTCGGCGGCCATCTTGGATTTCCAAAAATTAAAAAAAACCCGGCGCTTACGGAAGTGGCTCGGGCTTCGCCCTCGCCCGCAGCTCGCCCTTCGGGCTCGCGTCACTCGGCCTGCGGCCTCGTGATGGGGGGAAATTACTTGGGGAAGGGGAAATGGGGGGTGAGGGGGGGGTGAAGGGGGGTGAATGGGGGCTCGGACTTCGGCCTCGCCACGGAGCTCGCCCTTCGGGCTCGCTAGCCGGCTTCGCCCTCGGCCTTCGGCCTCGGGCTGCGCCAAGTTCCTTAGGGGGGCCGTTTGTATGAAATTTGTATGGGGGGATTTATTTTTTATGAAAATTAAAAAATAAATACTAGCTCTGGTAATTGATCAGGTACCCCTTTCATTTTGTCTATGGGGTCAAATCTCCAGGTCCAACCGTTTAGCCAGGCCGTACCCCTTCCACATCAGGTTTCTGCAAATCCTCAAATGTCAGATTTTTCTGGTACTCGACCCCCTCACCCCTGTACGTTCCACCATAAACCATCACCCCTACTATTTGGCAACCGGTCAAACAACTATGTCAATCAGTGAGTGAGTCAGTGGTAAGTGTAGCTATATATAATATAACTAGTGTCTCGGGTGCTGCGCGTGCTGCACGCAGCACGCGGTTTTTCGTGCAGCTGTTGAGGTATGAAATGTTTCCAGTTCAGAAAATGGGTAAGAATTGCAGTCAGAAGAGGAAAGATAAAAAAATGTGTGGGCGGCCATCTTGGATCCAAAATCTGAATGCAGTTTCGAGTTTCGCGGGGTGCTTTACCCCAGTGTAGAAAATTTCAAACCCCTATAAAGTCGCAGTGAGACGTTACGAACGAAATAAGTTAATATTTTTAAATTCCAGACGCCATCTTGGATTCCAAAAAAAAATTTAAATTTGGATTTTTTGGCTCAAAATACATTTAGATATCGATTTTCAGTCAAATTGGAAGCAGTTGACTTTTGGCGGCCATCTTGGATTTCCAAAAATAAAAATAAAAAACTACCTAGCGTTTGGTGGAAGTGGCTCGGGCTACGCCCTCGCCCAAAGCTCGCCCTTCGGGCTCGCATCACTCGGCCTGCGGCCTCGTGAAAATTACTTGGGGGAGGGGGGGGCCGGCCGCTACTTAAGCGGCCCCGGATCGCCAACGGCCTCACGGCACCCTCTGCTGAATCAGAGGGGCCTGAGTAACCGCCGCCTTGGCCTCTTGGCCCAAGGACAGACGCGCTGACACGCACACGCGCCTGCCTTCCACTCCGGAGGGCTGTCCGTTGGACGATGGAATCCCGTTTCCACCGTCCAACCAGCCCTCATAATTTGGGGCCTGCGGAAGCAGGCCCTGCCCCAGTCCACCTGACGGCGACCGGGGCCCACACAGCCGGCCGCAGGGGATAGGGAGAACGGCAACGTAACACCGACACTCCTCTTCCCCTGCGGCCCCACCGATGCCGTGCCAAGCGCCACGGCCGCGCTTGGTCGCGGAGGATAGGGCGAGCGGCAACGACACACCGACACTCCTCTTCCCCCGCGACCCCTACCACGGCTGTGATGGTAGGGGGGTCGTCGTCACCCCCCTTCCCTCACAGCCAGGCCATTTCCGCCAGGAATGGCCTCCGCCGGGCCCGGAGAGGCCTAAGCCTCAACCCGGGCAATGGGTTCCTCTTAGCTTCCCTGCGGCCGAGGCAACCGCAGGTACTGAGCCCCCCCATCGCGACAAGATGGGAACCACATCGGGGGGGTCATGGTTAGGACCCTGTTCCAACTAATAACAACTCTGTATGTATGAAATACCGCTAGGTAATATCGGCTAATATACTCACCGATTTCATTATTCCACTTATGTTGTGGGAGCGACGAAGAGATCCATCTAGCGGACCGTAGCTTGGGGTCAGGAATGACGATCTCGAGACGCTTGCGCAGCAACGGCGCGGCGGCGGCGATGTACTTGCTGTGGAACGCTATGCCTCTGCTGTTGACGCGGCGCGCGTACACGCCCTCAGCAGACAAGGCCGCCACAAACTTGTCAATGGAGTCGATGGGGCCCGACACGCTGACGTTGTTGTGGGCGTTGTGGCAGGCGGGCACGATTTCGGGCGGGCAGCGCTGCTTGCACTGCTCCCACGTGAGACCCACGTTAGCCATGGCGCCCGGAGTCAGCTTGGCATCATTGATACTGCGACCTCGCCAGTAAGCGGCCAGTACGGTTTGCTCCACTGTCAGAGTCTCGTCCGCATATGCACAACCTGTAAGTGTCACACAAACGTATTTTACTTTCACTCGACTACGCCAGAAAGAGGGCTATGTTTTTCGAGTGTATGCCTTAATGTATATGTCGCAACCATCTGGTTAAATTAGCCATCCAACTGGACGCCTAGCCCGGACGGTTTAGGTGCTTCCAGTAGTAATAGTCTACTTTACCAAAATTATCACTTTACCAAAATTCTATAAGAATTCATTTTCATAACTAAACTCAAAATAAATAGGTTGAATTTTGTCAATCTTTTATTGTAAGACCAAAGTAGGTAAATACTCTTCAAGATTGTTTCATTATAGAGTTCCTATGAGCGCTTTCCAGCTCCATCTTTATACCAGCTTCAACGTCATCATAATATTGCATTGCCACGCGATATATACAGACAGGTGTGCAAAATTTTCAGCTCATTGGGAAACCGGAACGGCTTTTTATCGATGCAATGAGGCTGTATCCAGAAAACCGAAATGTTAGTTTATAATTATAACTTTACTAAACGAAAGGACCTTAACATATCTACGGCTAAGGTGTCAGCTGACCATAACAACAAAGAGTTTAGAGAAAACTCTGTATTTCTGCGTTGGAGCGAGGGTCATGTTAAAAACTTAGTAAATGGTTCTGTTGGAACTGTAACTGTTTTGGTGTATGCTCCTAATCATGCATCACCTATTGATAGTTATGGTTAGATTTGACAACTACGTACTGGCCCAACCATAATGGGATCAGTGCCTATTGCCGCTGTCACGCGGGCTTGGCGTTCTATAGAGAGCACATTGTCATGTTCTAGGACTCAATTTCCTCTCACATTAGCATGGGCAGTCAACGTACATAAGTCACAGGGATTGAGTCCCAGGGTAGTGTCGATCTTGGATCTACAGAACTTGGGCTTAGCGGAACGAACATTATCGAGATTTTAAAATTTTATGAAAAACATTATGGTGTTAAAAGTTTCTTCGCTCTGCAATCTCTTTAAGCTTGCGAGGTCTACAGCTCACAGAGCCACTAGTTTATTTAGGTACGAAAAACAGGTTACAAACATAAACACAAATATAAATACATACAATAGTAAAAGACTGGACTGTAGCCCAAAACATACGCACACAGCAAGATTACAATTGACCTAACGTAAACATATAACAGATTAAATTAATTTACAATAATATTTAAAATTAAATCAAAAATTAATATAATATACCTACTTAAACATATACCTACTTAATTTAAAATACTAGAATACATATAAAACTGATAATTTTCTGTGTTTATCTCTAGTCCAATACTTATGCTGGCCTCGTTAAGTTCGGCTAACATAGTTTGAAGTTCATTTGGGTCTTCCGAGAATATGACAATATCATCCGCGAAACGGAGACGCTGTCCTTGTATGAAAATTCCTTTCTAGAGACCAGTGCAAGTCTTTAATAATTTCTTCAAGTACTGATATAAATAGTTTCGGTGACATAGGGTCGCCTTGTCTGACTTCTCTTTCGAAATTTATTTTTGGGTCTGGTCTTTACAATTTGATTCTACTAGTGCTTTTTCTATAAATATCCTTTAACCCATATCCATATATACTTTGATCCAAACGGATCTTTGGATAAGCCCAGTGATATTTTCTGCGAAGTGTCTTCTGCAGCGACTTTGGACCTTGGGCGTCTCGTGGGACGAGCCGCTGACCGGGTCAACACTGGATGATTGGCTCGAATGGTTTTCGTCGATTGAGGAAGTCAATCGGATTGCCTTGCCTCGTCGAATATTGCCACCTGGGAAGTTTCAAGCCAGCCTTCATGGCTTTTGCGACGCGTCGGAGCGGGGCTACGCCGCGTCAGTATATTATGCGGACAGTTGACGCCGATGGCCGAGTCAATGTCTCGCTTTTGTTGGCTAAGAGCAAGGTTGCTCCTATTAGGACTAGGTTGACTATCCCGAAATTAGAATTGAGCGGGGCTCATCTTCTTTCTAAATTGTTGAGTCACGTTGCACGTGAGTTTGCGGCCACGGTCGAAATACGGAATATCTTCGCCTGGTCGGATAGTCAGGTCGCGCTCGCATGGCTGCGCGCGGCTCCACATACCTTAGAGGTTTTTGTGGGAAACCGGGTTTCCCAAATACAGAATATCGGAATTGATATAATCTGGAGACACGTGCCGGGAGAGCTTAACCCAGCGGCCTGTGCTTCCCGTGGGTGCACGGCTCCCGAGTTGACTTCACACCCGCTCTGGTGGGGTCCAGAGTGGTTATTGGGACCAGAAACTACTTGGCCTCTCTGTAAGACAGATGGAACAGCACAAATTTTGCCTGGGCTACGTGTACATACTGCAGTCGCTGGGACGACTTCAGAACCGGATTGGTTGCTTGCGCGGTATAGTAGTTTGGAGAAGCTTCTGGGTGTTACCAGTTGGATTAAACACTTCATTCATAATTGTCGGAATCCCCAGGCAAAACGATTGGAATCGATAGCAAGTGCTGAAGAGCGCCGGAGCGCATTGTTGCATTGGGTTCGTGTCGTGCAGACCGAACGTTTTGAGTCGGAATTTCGTATTTTGCGCGAGGGACGCGCTAAGTTGAAGGGCGCGGTCGCTCGTTTGAACCCTTTCATCGACTCAGATGGGCTTCTTCGGGTTGATGGCCGGCTCCGGAAGGCGGACCTTCCGTTTGGGAGTCGCCATCCTTTGTTATTGCCCAAGGGCGGACCCTTGGTGCAACTTTTGGTGTCTGATCGACACATTCGGAACGCTCATGCAGGGTGCAGTTCGTTGCTAGCCATTTTGCAGCGAGAATTTTGGATTTTGTCAGCCCGAAGAGCAGTTAAAAGTGTTTTGTTTCGATGCATCTCTTGTTATAGAGTGAAAGCATCTACGATGCAGCCGCAGATGGGTGATCTGCCTGCTGATCGTATCCGGCCTACGAGGCCGTTTGACGGTGTGGCCACCGATTTTGCAGGACCCTATTCGGTCAAAACGACCACCAGTCGTAATGCCCGGATCGTGAAGGGTTATTTATGTATATTTGTTTGTTTGGCTACCAAAGCTGTCCACTTGGAGGTGGTGTCAGCTTTGACTACGGAAGCCTTCGTCGTTGCGTTAGATCGTTTCGTGTCGCGTAGAGGTCTACCTTCACTCATTCGCTCCGACAACGGCACAAATTACAAGGGTACTGTAAATTATATTAAGGATGTTTGTGAATTTATTAATAAGAATTGTAATAGTTTAAGTCAAATTGCTGCCCAAAGGGGGATAACATGGAGGTTCAGCCCCCCAAATTGCCCTCATTGGGGAGGAATTTTTGAAGCCGCTGTGAAATCGGCAAAGACCCACCTCCGCCGCATTTTAAGGGAAACAGCTCTAACGTTTGAAGAGCTGGCCACAGTATTTTGTAAAGTTAAGGCGGTCCTCAACTCTCGTCCTCTCTGTCCATTATCTCAGGACCCAAATGACTTGGAAGTCCTCACTCCTGGTCATTTTTTGGTGGGAGGGTCCTTGAATGCCCTACCCGAATACCCGTGGAGGGATGAACGTACATCGCGGTTGTCACTTTTCAAATGTTACAGCAAGTGAGCCAGAACTTTTGGGCTCTCTGGTCTTTTGAATATTTGCATTTGTTGCAACAAAGAGTGAAATGGACAGACAGGAGCCACCCAGGGAGGGAGATTTGGTATTGTTAAAAGAGGCAAATCTGCCATCATTACTTTGGCGCCGAGGGCGCATTTTGCGTTTGATTTTTGGCGGAGACGGAACTCCGCGTGTGGCTGAGATTATTGTAACCTTTTAATTGCCCGGTTAAACAAAAGTTTTGTTTGGACTAATTTGGTGGCGTGGATGCCCATAAATAAAAACTATTGTGTACCGTTTTCAAACTCATATTTGTGAACTGATAAACATATAATCTTAACGTGGAGTTATTAAGCCAAGTACGAATAAAGGTCGTAACATGGCGTCGTTACCTAAGTGTTAATAGCTAAAATAACGTTTGTAAAACCTGTTGAGCGTGGATGCCCATAAATAAAAACTAGACGTATAAAAGTGATAAGTGTTTGAATCGAGCGAGGGACACCGCGTGTCAAGTTCCGCTGTTAGGTTATGTACTTAGTCTTGAAGTGACGGCTAAGAAGATAAATCTATTGTGTTGTGTTGAAGTGGTGCTATAAATACTACGTATTCGTTTGGGGCACTTGAGCTCAAGGGGGGTGCCTAGGGACCCATTTTCTTCACCACTGACTTGGATCCCGTGGAGGGACGCAAACCGTCGCCAACCCCGAAGAGGACTTCGGGCCCGACAAGGAAGCCAGGCGAGGCTGCCTGAAGACTATATTACTGGTAAGTCCTAGAGATAATTTTCTGTCAAAGTTGTAATTCGGAGTAATTCGCTTAGAGTTTTAGATTTAAGTTATAATTAGGTTAGGAGGTTCCCTGGACCTTATCTAGGGTGGTAGCAGACTGCGTAGGTTTGTTTGTGTATTTGTTTGTTGCCGGTGGGATTGCCGGACTTATTTTATTTTTTTATTTTTACTTTATTAGAAACACAAACAGAATACAATCATATCAAGACCAAAATATCTAATTTCTACATATTTATTCTAGACTGTACTCCAAAACTATGTGTTTACATCACGTTTATACTTAGCTGCTTAGTTTAATTTTTAAATGTACCTACTTTATATAAACATTGAATAGACTAAATAATAAGTGCATTGAATATACTACATAAACAATAAGAGATAATTAAAATGTACATACATAAATAAATAACAAATAAATAAATTGTTGAGAGCAATGACGGTCTTATAAGAAAAAATGAGTCTAATCAGAAAGAAAAAAAAAATCAATCGACAAAAAGTAAAACGGCACCAGAGGAAAAACCGCAGTACCCTCAACAATCATCACTGTTTTTATTATTCGAGTGACTTACATTTTCTGAAAAAGTTGAAACTACCTAAGGGTCTTCCGACCCCAGTGCATTCATAATTGCTTTGCGAAATTGGAACAAATTCAAACTAAAGATATCTAAGTCTCTGTGATTGGTAAGAATATCATTGTACTGGCGACACATATGAACTATGGGGTTATAATAAGAAGTGTTGTTGGCGTACATGTTAAGGCCATACCCAAATTTTCCGGGGTCCAGTGGCGCCGCCATTTAAAATAAATCATTTAAAAGGAAACGGAGATATCATTCAAAATTGTGGCTTGGTCAAGCCCTAGATAACCCTTAAAACTATTTTATGAACTACTGTTTATAATTTAAAGTGCGGACGTGAAGTTTTTCTACGCACATTAGCTAAAAGTGGCCGTTTTTCGCAAATGTGCGTAGAAAAACTTCACGTTCTCACTTTAAACTACAAAAAGTAGTTTAAAAAATACTTTGAATGGGTATCTAGAACTTGACCAAGACACAATTTTAAATGATATCTCCGTTTTTTTTAAAATGATTTATTTTAAATGGCGGCGCCACTGGACCCCGGAAAATTTGGGTATGGCCTTAAGGTGGAACGTATTAAAATTAGGATTGCGAGATCTAAAACGGGTGTTAAAATTTAGTGAGGATAAGAGAACGGCTGAATTTGACACGAACACCAAAAGAGGCATCCGACGGGCAGCAGCGTTGGAAGCCCGATAGTAACACAATACTGCGCTCGCCAACCCGCCTGCCAAGCGTGGCGAGTATGGCAAATCCCCCCCAATGGAGGTACAACAAAAGACCAGGCCCCCAGTCCCCGGTAGCCCCGCTATTCCTGGCTCCGGTAGCGGTCATGGTAACGGCGGGGCAGGGGGTGCTAAGAATCCCCGGCAGAGATCCGGCTACCACTCCCGTCGACGACTGGCCCTGGTAACACATAACGTCTGCACAATGAGGACTGACGAGAGGTTAGATGAGGTGAAATAAGTAGGTTACGATGGGACATTGTGGGGTTGTCTGAAGTCCGAAGAGAGGGCGAGGGCACGACAACCCTAGAGTCTGGTAACCTACTCTATCACCGGGAAGGGGACATAAAGAAGTCCCAGCATGGTGTCGGGTTTCTCGTCCACAAGTCCCTCATTAACAACGTCATAACCATCGAGAGTGTCTCTAGCAGGGTAATATACCTGATACTCAGAGTATCTAAAAGATACTCGCTGAAGGTTATACAGGTATATATGCCAACAAAGGATCACTCCGATGAAGAGGTGGAGGAAGTGTATGAGGACATAAGTAAGGCCATACATACTTCTGAAACCTATTTTACGGTTGTTATGGGGGATTTTAACGCGAAACTGGGCAAACGAGGCGATGGAGAGATTAGGCTGGGAAACTTCGGATACGGAGTGCGAAATAACAGGGGACGTAGGCTGGCTGATTTTTTGGAGCAAGAGGGACTCTTCGCGATGAACTCTTTCTTCAAGAAGCCGCCACAAAGGAAGTGGACCTGGATAGGTCCAGCAAAGAAGAACCAGCCCCCTGTCAAAAACGAAATCGACTTCATCTTAACGACTAAGAGACGAATATTCAACGATGTCTCAGTGATCAATCGGATCAAAACCGGGAGCGATCACCGAATATTAAGAGGCATCGTGAATATTGATCTCAAGGTCGAAAGATCGCGGCTGATGAGGTCGACGCTCCGACCGACGCAGATCCAAATCGAAAACTCCGAGGGTTTCCAGCTTGAACTATCAAATCGCTTTTAAGGCCTTCAGGATTGCGTTACAGTGGACGAGATAAATCAAGGGTTTATACAAGCTGTCCAAGCGGTGGGATCGAAGGTGTTTAGGTCCCGCCCCAAACAAAGACCTCAGAAAATCTCTACTGAGACCCTTACCTTAATGGCAGAGCGACGATCAAGGCCGCTGCAGACCTCTGAACATGCTGAATCATATCGGCAGCTCAACAGACGTATACAAAAGTCCTTGCGACACGACATCCGCTCCTTTAATACTGAGCGTATTAAGGAGACGATAGAGCAGAATAAAGGCTCCAAAGTGTTCGCAAGAGCTATGTCGGTTGGGCAAAGCCGATTGATGAAGCTGAAGACGGAGGACGGCGGCGTGGTGTCGACAAAGGAAGGGGTTCTGGCGGAGATCGAGAGGTTTTATGGACAGCTGTATACCTCAGTTTCACAACCCAGCGGACAAATGGCTGAAGACCCAAGAGCCAAGTTAACCCGACACTATACCGAAGATATCCCGGACATCAGCCTGTACGAGATTAGGATGGCCCTCAAACAGCTTAAAAACAACAAGGCGCCGGGCGAGGATGGAATCACAGCAGAGCTTCTGAAAGCGGGCGGAACGCCGGTACTGAAAGTCCTTCAGAGGCTCTTTAATTCCGTTCTGCTCGAGGGCGTAACGCCGGAAGCGTGGAGCAGGGGCGTGGTGGTCTTGTTATTCAAAAAGGGAGATAGCACCCTATTGAAGAACTACAGGCCTATCACGCTTCTGAGTCATGTATATAAGTTGTTCTCGAGGGTCATTACGAATCGTCTCGCAAACAGGTTCGATGCCTTCCAGCCTCACGAACAAACCGGTTTCCGTAAAGGTTTTAGTACCATGGACCATATTCAAACGCTGCGGCAGGTTATAGAGAAGACGAGGGAGTATAACCGGCCGTTATGCTTGGGGTTCGTGGACTATGAAAAAGCCTTCGATTCGATCGAAACATGGGCCGTACTTCAGTCTCTCCAGCGATGCCGTATTGACTATCGGTATATCGAAGTGTTGAAGTGCTTATACAGTAATGCCACTATGTCAGTCCGAGTACAGGAGCAGTGCACGAGGGCAATTCCACTGCATAGAGGTGTAAGACAGGGAGACGTTATATCTCCGAAACTGTTCACCGTTGCACTGGAAGATGCCTTCAAGCTTCTGGAATGGGAAGGATTTGGCATCAACATCAATGGCGAGTATATCACTCACCTTCGATTTGCCGACGATATCGTTGTCATGGCAGAATCGATGGAAGACCTAAGTACTATGCTCGGAGATCTAAATCGAGTTTCCCAACAAGTGGGCCTTAAAATGAACATGGACAAAACGAAAGTAATGTCGAATGTCCATGTTGCGCCCCTACCTGTTTGTGTTGGGAGCTCCACCCTCGAAGTTGTAGACCAGTATATCTACCTGGGTCAATTGATCCAGGCAGGATGTTCCAGCTTCGAGGAAGAGGTCTCTAGACGAATCCGACTCGGCTGGGCAGCGTTCGGGAAGCTACGAAGTGTCTTCTCGTCAAATATACCTCAGTGTCTTAAGACTAAAGTTTACAACCAATGTGTGTTACCAGTGATGACTTATGGCTCTGAAACATGGTCCCTTACTATGAGTCTCATAAGAAGGCTCAAGGTCGTGCAACGCGCTATGGAGAGGGCTATGCTCGGTGTTTCTTTACGTGATCGAATCAGAAATGAGGAGATTCGTAGGAGAACTAAAGTCACTGACATAGCCCAGCGGATTAGCTCGTTGAAATGGCAGTGGGCGGGACACATAGCGCGACGAACCGATGGCCGATGGGGCAAAAAGGTTCTCGAATGGCGACCACGTATAGGCAAGCGAAGCGTAGGACACCCACCCACAAGGTGGTCTGACGACCTAACCAAGGTCGCTGGAAGGCGCTGGATGCAAGCAGCTCTAGATCGGTCATTTTGGAAATCTTTGGGAGAGGTCTATGTCCAGCAGTGGACGCTATGCGGCTGAAATGATGATGATGATGATGAAGAGAACGGCTGAATCAATTTTGGAATGTATTATTTTATAAAGGACTATAAAGGAACTGCATTTACGACGTGATGCCAAGGAAACCATATTGTATTTGGTTAGTCTTTCTTTGTAGGATGTAATGATACGACTCAAACCACACCGGAAGCAAACTATAGCCAAGAGTTTCTTCTGAATTCTTTCGATACTTTGGCAATGTGTATCGTAAAACGGCGCCCAGATAACTGAGTTGTACTCCAAAATTGTTCGGATCAGTGTGAAGTACAGATAAATTAGACTGCGTGGGTTTTTAAAATTGCGAGTTGACCTTGAAATGAAACCCATTAACTTATTTGCCCTGTCAACAATATGGTCATAATGAGCATGGAATGTTAGTTTACTGTCGAAATAAACTCCAAGATCCTTTGCAACGTTTTTACGATTCAAGACTTGACCATTAAGACCATAATCAAAGTTAAGCGCGTGGAACTTCCAAGTGAATGTTACAACGAAGCATTTATCGACGTTCAGATGCATTAAATTTTTGTCGCACCTCTCGCACAACTCGTCCAGATCCTTTTGAAGTTTCATAGCGTCATTAACGGATTCTACCGTAGTAAAAATCTTGAGATCGTCAGCGTACAGCAAACACGGGCATGAGATACGTTCTACCAAATCATTAATAAATACAACAAACAGCAAGGGGCCCAAATGAGACCCCTGTGGGACACCGGAAGTTACAGTTACTGGACCAGATAAATAACCCTGAATAGCAACAAGTTGACTCCTATTGGAGAGGTAAGATTTAAGCCAGCGTAATAAATTGCCATGTATTCCACAGGCAGATAATCTTGAACAAAGAATGGAATGGTTTACTTTATCAAAAGCTTTTGAAAAATCTGTATATGCCGAATCTACTTGGAGACGCTTTGCAAAAGCTTGACATAAATAATTTTTGTATTCCAACAAATTGCTAGTAGTAGACTTATCTGGAACAAAGCCATGTTGATTAGCTGATATCAAAGGTCTGAAATGAACAGTCAAAACATCAAGGACTAAGGATTCAAATATTTTCGCAAAACATGATAATATGCTTATCGGTCTATAATTTTCACAGCACGATCTGTCGCCGGACTTGAAAATGGGAATTATATGTGCCACCTTCCATCTGACAGGAAAACTACCTGTAAGTAGGGATCTATTAAATAAAATAAAAAGAGGCACACACAACTCCTCACAACATTTCTTAATGAAATCCGGTGGAATTCCATCAGGACCGGGCCCCTTATTGGAATCCCCAGTGAAGGAAAACAGGAAAAATAATAATACTTCAAAGAATAATATATTTTAATGAGCAAGAAGCGCCATCCTTACAATAACGCAGAAGTCAATATGGTATTAACAAATAGCACCGCGCCCAGCAGTTTGAAAATTACAAAGATTGCCTGCTTAAAACTCATGAGAAAATTCACGCCACCTAGCGACGATTTATGGAATTAATAATGGTTGTTCTCGAAGATGTCTGCGTAAGAGCAGGTCACGGATGAAAAAGCAGCAAATAAATATTTATAGCGCCATCTAGATGAGAACTGAAGAAATAAAATTAGATCATGAATACGGGTGAAGCGAAGGGCGGATCAATAATCACAGTGCCATCTGGCAACAAAGTAGTGCATTAAAGTTGCGTCGCGCGAACATTACAAGGCACAGCAGCTCAACCAGGATGCCATTGCGAGTCAGTGTGCGGCAGTAGAAGTAGATGTCGCTAGTATCCAGAAACTAGTATTTTAGTCTAGTTTGGTCTAGAGAAAAAACCTTGAACACTAAAAATTCGCATTCACTTGGGCGCACTTCTAGCAGTAGGTAGACTGTCAATCACTGAGACCAGGAGTTTAGCGTAAATCGTCCATAGACCGAAGCAGTGTTTACCAATTTATAATCACAAATTACGTTGTGTAAGTATTTTAAAGCACTGTTTATGCACTGTTGTTGAAGTAGGCACTGTTCGATGTCGTTTTAAATAGTCCCTGATCACGTTTAAGTATATCAATATACTTTTTATTTATTTATAAATAGGAGCTTATCAAAACTTCGACTGATCGCAATACCGACGGTGAATTTGATGTATATGATATAAAAATAACGTAATCTTAGCTATCTGCGCCAACACAATTGATTAGTTATAAGAATGAAATCCTTACGTAAAAAAATTAACACATTTTAACTACAAAGTACTGTAAGTATTTAATATATGATTTTTTCAGGACTTCGTCAATGGCTTCCAGACCCGCCGAGCAATTCAAAGTATTGAATTTGTATACCTATGCATTAACATCAATGTTTGTGTTCAAAAGTTTTGACTTGTTTAGCTTGAAAATATTTATTTTTTTGTATTTTTTGGGTCCTTTTGTGTAATAAAGAATTTAGACTCGTTCATGATTGCTTTCAATAAAAATATTTAAAAGGAACGTTCTTTTCTTCTACATTATAGAGACAGGGTCTTATTAGTTAACGTTGAGTACGTTAACGTTACATAAATATACAAGTAGGTGCGTTAAAATATTCCTAGGTGTATATAAAGCGTATGGTAAGAAAAGCTAATGGAATACAAACGTTACCTGAGTTGTAACGCATAGGGTATTGTTACACGAAACAAAAGGTCCCCGTAGAAAAAGTTGTGGCACTATAACATAAGCATCCTACTATCCTATCCTACATCCTACTAATATTATAAATGCGAAAGTGAGTTTGTATATTTGTTTGTTTGTTTGGGACCTCTTCACGCTTAAACTACTGAACGGATTTGGATGAAATTTGGTATGGATATAGTTTGAGACTCGGGGAAGGACAAAGGGTACTCATTATACTAAAGCCCGCGGGTACAGCTAGTAAATGCTGTACCCGCGGGCTTCGCTCCCCGTGGGAATTTCAGAATAAAGAGTACCCTATGTTCTTCCCCGAGTCACAAACTATATTCATACCAAATTTCATCCGAACCGGTTCAGTAGTTTAGGCGTGAAGAGATAACAAACAAACAAATATAAAAACTCACATTTACATTTATAATATTAGTAGGTACTGGGAGTCCATGAGCGAAGGGCGATATATCGAGAGCTATTTAATTTATTTGGAAGGATACGACTCGACGTTCTTACATTATTTTCTTTATTGATTTGTTACTATGGTAACCTAATAGTGATGTATTCCACTTCTAGTGAGGGGAATAATCTATACTCAACACCCCCTCTCAATTTTAAATCTTACATATAATATCGCAATCAATTTTAAATTGTTTCTTAAAAATCCTAAACAAAAACTTAACATTCCTTTCGACAAATTATATTACTTTCAACTCAGAAGTAAAGTATTAATGTTGATTATACGACAAAGCTTTCGTAAATATATCGGCTACATTTTTCTGACTTTCTACATATTTCATTATAAACAATTTCTTAGCAAGTACATCTTTTATAAAATGAGCTTTAATGTCTACATGCTTTGAACGTTTACTGTTTTCATAACTTTCAATAAGTTTCAAAGTACTTTAGTTATCTATGAGTAATAACGTGTGATCAACTTTGGAATCGAGATCAGACAATACACCCTGTAAATTAACTAATTCACAGACTGCTTGAGCCGCCGCTATATACTCCGCCTCAGCCGTTGAAAGAGCAACACAACCTTGCTTTTTGGAAAACCATGAAACTAATTTGCCACAATAAAATACTGCACAACCACTAGTACTTTTCCTATCTGACTTATCGGAAGCCCGGTCTGAAACCGAAAACGTTGTTAAATCTTTACTTTCTTGTCTTGAATACATTAAACCCATATTTTTGGTACCCTTTAGATAACGAAGAATTCTTTTCCCTGCTTTCCAAAGACTTTCAGTCAGCTTATCCAGAAAGCGACTTAAATATGACACTGCAAATGTCACATCTGGTCTTGTATTAGATGACACAAATAACAACGACCCTATAAATTCCTTATATGGTACATTAATAATTTCTTCCTTTTCATTAGCATTAAATCCAACTTCCATAAGTGTTTTCGCTTCTCTACAATCTGTCATTTTAAATTTTTCTAACATTTTCTCAATATATGTCGTTTAACTTATTTTTATTCCATTATCGATTTTCTCTATTTCCATGCCTAAAAATTTCTTTATCTCACCTAATTCTTTTGTATTGAATTCTTGACTTAATACCTTTCTTATTTTCGCAACTTCTTCTGATCTTCCAGTTAACAGGATATCATCTACAAATACAAGTAACTTCACTTCTTCTTTATAATATAAACAAAAATCATATCCAGATCTTTTCATGCCTGCTTCTATCATAACTTTATTAAATTGTTTGTTCCAACATTTAGGACTTTCCTTCAATCCATAAAGACTTCGTCTCAATTTTAAAACTTTGTTTCCCTTAACGTTTATTCCTTTTGGTATTTTTATATATACATCCTCCTCTATAAATCCATTTAGGAATGCTGTTGGCACATCTAACTGATAAACTGGTGTATTTTCTTCCACGGAATGTGCCAAGAATGTTCTGACAGTTGCCATTCTTGCTACTGGCGAATAATTGGTTTCATAATATTTATCTGGTATTTGAAAACCTCTTACAACTAATCTTGCTTTTTTTAAGTCCATTTTCTTTAATAGTAAATATCCATCTTGTGTCAATCGCTTTAATTCGATTGTTGTTTTCTACTACTGTCCACGTTTCCAATTTTTCCAAGGATTCTACTTCTTTATTTATAGCTTTTCTCCATTCTTCATCTTTGATTGCATCTTTATAGCTCTGTGGTATTTCCTCTTGAGAACTTGACATCAAACAAAATGCTGTCAGTGATTCATATTCCTGCAGGTATGTAGGTTTCTTTATAATTCTTCCATATCTACTTTGTCGTATTCCATCTTCTTCTGTTGTATCTTCCTCTCCTTCTTCTATAATATTTTCATCTACATTTTGTATTTTAGTTGGTATTGGTTGTCCATAAATTCGTTTTTCCTTTTCTTCTTCTTGTTTCTTTTCAGGTAAGCTTTCACTTTCTTTATCATTTTATTATATATTTTCTTTCAATTAGATCTTCTTTCTCCTTTTCTCCATACACAGTTTTATTCTCATCAAAGATAACATCTGTAGATAAAACAATTTTATTATTCTCAGGATCCCATAATCTATAACCAGAACCTGTATATCTCATCATAAACATCGGCTTCGCTCTAATATCCAACTTTCCTGGTTTCGGTATTGTCACTTTCCACGCCTTAGAACCAAATACTTTCATTCTATTTAAACCTGTATTACTTCCATGCCAAATCATTGCTGGTGTCTTATAATTTAATACTCTACTTGGACATCTGTTTAATTCAAAAGCTGAGCAAGAAATTGCTTCTCCTCATAACTCTTTGGGTAATTTTGTTTCCGCAAATGTTGTCCGTGTTCTATCTTATAAAGTTCTGTTCATTCGCTCACTTGTTCCATTCTTCATTGGTGTATACGGATTTGTATACTGGATTCCAATTCTCTTGTTTCGGCAATAGTTTTTGAAAAAATTTGAAGTAAACTCACCTCCATTATCTAATTTTAACCTCTTAGTTTTGTATCCCTTCTGTGTGATATAAATGTTAATATATATTCATGAAATAAAACATTAGTTGTTTGATGCTAATTTATTACTCGTCAAACGTCACACAAAAACAAAAGAAGCACAAATCTCTCGTCATAGTTTTTCTTGAAACAAGGAGTTCGTATACCGACTTACTGTAGAGGTTTTATGCAAGTAAGTATCTACGCTTGCTCATACATATCATTCCTCCACACTTATTTTTAAAACCTGTTACAAATAAAAAAATACATTACTTTAAAATCATTAGACTTACATTACTAAATGACTAAATACTAAATCAAAAGTACTTCTTATAATCTACCCTAGGTATGTTTCGCCTTGGACGAATGTGCGAAGCTTCCGGTTTAATAGGACTATCTAAAGTTGATTCGACGAGCTCATTTTCAGGACTACAACCCGGTTCCGGCTCTGAAATCCCTTGCTCATACGGCTCGGCATGACAATCTCTCCATATCTCAACACCAATACCGTCATTTACTGTCGAGTCTGTGTTAGGTGACTCAGACGACTCATTACTTTCCCCTACTTGCTCATTTTCTACGACCCGTGCCTCTGAAGGCACGTCAAAACCTGAAGGCTGAGCAGGTGCTGATGGTGATGCACAAATATCATGACTGTTATCATCTCTATTATCAGATACTTGATCCTCCTTGCCGGTATATTTCAACAATTGATCAACGTGACGTATACAATAAATATGTAAATCTACAAAAAATATTTTATACATCTTATTACCTACTTTTTCCTTAATAATACCTAATTTCCAAGTTTCTTTTCGTGCACTATACCACCGGGTCCAAACCTTATCGCCTATGTCGAAAAATCTTTTCCCTTGAACTAAACGCGTGTCAGTTTGCTTTCTATCTCTCGACGGTAAGATAAGATCGAGACGAGTGCGTAAATTTCGACCAAACATTAACTTGGCAGGAGTTTCTCCGGTTGTACAATGCACAGTATTTCTATAACTAAAAAGATAACCTATTAATTGCTCGTGAACTTTATCCGGATGTAATTCATCTTTTATAATACATTTAAGCATTTTTTTACAAGTTCTCACAGAATTTTCGGCTTGGCCGTTACTGGGTGGATGATAAATGGGTGACGTCATGTATTTGATACCATTGGCTGTGCAGAAGGATCTAAATTCAACTGAATTTATTTTGACGTCGTTGTCTGATACCAAAACGTTTGGTATTCCAAAAACAGAGAAAATTTCCTTCAACGTCCTAATTAATGAAATTGTGGAAGTACCATTCTTCATATGGATACATTCTAGCCATTTGGTATGAGAATCAATGATAACTAAATATACCCTCTGCCCTACAGTCATATAGTCAATGTGCACTCGCTGCCAAGGAAGAACGTTTGCGGGCCAGGGTGCGGGCGGATCTCGCGGTGGTGCGGCGCGTAGTGACACACAAATTTCACACGAACCGATCCATCGCTCGATATCGCTGTCGATTCCTGGCCACCACATCCTACTTCGAGCGTTACTTTTAGTTTTAATTATACCTAAATGGGAATCGTGCAGTTCGGCTGACATTTTGCTTCTTAATGTCGATGGTATAATAACTTTATGTCCCCTTAATAAACATCCATTTTCGAATTGCAAATCTGATTTACATTGAAAATACGGCAAAACTGATTTACAATTAATCTTACGTGGCCAACCGCAACGCATGTATTTTGTAACTGTCATGAGCGTTGAATCTTGTTGTGTCCGCTTAGCTATCTCATCTGCCGTAGTTGCTGGTGACGCAGTGTTGAGAAATTTAAGTGCATAGTACGCATCTTCATTTTCTGGTTCATTGGTGCTAGTCTTAACTTCTAACGGTGCGCGAGATAAAAAATCAGCAACGACATTATTTTCGCCCGATACATATTGTACAATATAATTATATGCTGACAGTATCATGGCATATCTTTGTAGTCGCAAAGCCGTTGTCAGTGGAATACCTGTCTTACTGTTAAAAATTGATACCAACGGCCTGTGGTCAGTTTTTAAAATAAATGGAGTTTCACGCCCATACAAATATTGGTGGAAATGCTTAACACCGAATATAATTGCAGTAGCCTCTTTCTGTATCTGACTATAGTTACGTTCACTGGCCGTCAGTGCGCGAGATGCATACGCCAGAGGACGCTCAGTGCCATCAGAAGTTTGTTGTGATAACACCGCACCGAGGCCAGCCGGCCCTGCATCCACTGCCAAAACGAGTTGTGCTGCAGGATCAAAATGTGCCAACACACGCTCCGATGCTAACTCGCGGCGCAGGGCAGCCATGCTCTGCCGCTGACGCTCACCCCACACCCATGGTGCGTTGTTTCGCAACAACTCGTGGAGAGGACTCAGAACAGATGAAGCGTTAGGAACAAACTTCCTGTAATAATTAACTAATCCTAAAAATCGTTTTACCTCGGTGACATTAGTTGGTTCAGGTGCTCCTAAAATGGCTTGGACTTTATCTGGACACGTTCGTAGACCTGCTTTACTTAAAATGAATCCCAAGTACTTGACTTCATCCTTAAAGAATTCACATTTACTTCTTTGAAGACGCAAACCCGCATTATGCAATCTTTTCAAAACCTCACTTAATCTTTCCATGTGAATCTGTCTGTTAGGACCTGTTATACAGACATCATCTAACCATATACTTACACCATCTATACCTGCAAGAAGCGTTTCCATAGATTTTTGGAAAATTGCGGGCGCGTTAGCTAGGCCATAAACTAATCTAGTGTATTTATACAGACCTTTGTGAGTATTTATAGTGGTAAGATCCTGTGATTTTTCATCCAAGACAAATTGGTTGTAGGCATTTTTCAAATCAATTTTACTGTATTGCTCACCACCACCAATTCGTGCAAATACCTCTTCAATACGTGGCAAAGGATATTTTTCTATTATAAGATCCTTATTCAATGTGACAGAGAAATCACCTGCGATCTTAACCTGGCCATCATCCTTTAGTACCGGCACTATCGGAGTGGCATACTGAGCGTGATTTACAGGAATCAGAATACCTAAACTGACCAACCGATTCAGTTCCTGCTCTACCTTATCCCTTAGGGCAAAGGGTACAGTTCGTGGTTTGAAAAATTTTGGAACAGAATTTTCTTTTAACTGAAGACTAACTTTAAATTTATTAAAAGATCCCAGTTCATCAAGCCATAAGTCCGAAAATTTTGTTAATAAATCCTGTAATTCTGTGTCCCTATTACTGCTATCTAAGGAATTAATATTAGTAGTAATTATTAAATTAAATGCAGACATAAAATCTCTACCTAATAATGGCGGACCACCATTTTTCACCACAAATACTTTTATTTCCTTTTTTGTGTTATTAAAATTAGCTATGACTTTGAAAAAACCAACTGGAGAGATTTTATGCCCGTCATAAAGGCACATTTTAACAAAAACCTTCTGTAGCTGATAGTTCGAAAACTGTTCCTTGTATAATTTTTCTGAAATTACATTACTTCCAGAGCCTTAATCGAGTTCCATCTTAATATTCTTATTACCTAAACTTAAATCAACTATAATAGGCTTATCGCTATCATACCTTAAATTAAAATTATGACATTCTTCACAGGAGTCTTCCGTCGTGTCATCGTAATCACATTCCTTTTCGGTGGCGACATGGTTCACATATTTCTTATCTTTCAAACACACCTTCTTTAAATGGCCCTTAATACCACACTTTTGGCATTTATAGGATTTATAGCGACACTTTTCGTTTTGATGATTGTGTAACCCGCACACAGAGCAGCGTGCTGCGTCCGCCGCTCGCGCGCCGTCGCCGCCGCGCGCCGCGCCGTCCCGTTGGCGATCCTCCCTGCCGTAGCGAGATTGAAATTTCGCTCGATGTATGGGCTCGTCCTTAATCCTTCCAACTTCATCGCACATCACCTTCGCCTCCTTAGCACAGGCCGCTTGCTCCGCCAGCTCAATGGCCCTTGATAAAGTAAGCGTTGCTGCGTTCTGCTCAAACAACTTGTCGCGCTCTGGACCGGATCCCAGGCCGAGGACGAAACGATCTCTTAAATTCGTTTCCAAGGCAGCACCAAAGTCGCAATAGCTCGCTAAACCTCTCAATCGCGCTGCCCAGTCTCCTAGTGATTCGCCTGGTGCTCTAATCGCCCCATAAAACTTCGACTTTTCCACAAATGAGCACTGTTTGGGTTTGAAATGGCCGTCGAGTAATAATATCAGCTGCCTAAAACTTAATGTTTCTAGCTCTGTCGGGTAGGCTAAATTTCGCAATAAACGGTAACATTCGTCATCAATATGTGTTAACAAAACACCATTCTGATTTTCTTCCTTGACATCATTGATTTTTAGAAATTGCGCCAATTTTCCTTTAAAAATTAACCATTCACTGACCTTATGGTTAAATGTTGGCAAATTCCCTAGGAAAGACATTTTCCTTTATTTTCGTGGAAAAATAAATCCTCCTCGTCGCCAAATGATATAAATGTTAATATATATTCATGAAATAAAACATTAGTTGTTTGATGCTAATTTATTACTCGTCAAACGTCACACAAAAAACAAAAGAAGCACAAATCTCTCGTCATAGTTTTTCTTGAAACAAGGAGTTCGTATACCGACTTACTGTAGAGGTTTTATGCAAGTAAGTATCTACGCTTGCTCATACATATCACTGTGTCTTCAAGTTTTTGATGTAATCAATTAAATTTTGTTCAGCTTCACTCTTCTGTTTCAATAATCTCACTATTACAAAATGTGAAAAGTCATCCATTATTACTTGAAAATATTTTTTCCCTTTTTCTGCATTGGCGGTTGCTATTGGCCCACATACATCTGAATAAATAAGATCACCAATCTGCCTAGATTATCTACCAGTCTCTCTGAATACTCTTCTAGTACTCTTGTAACGTAGTACACATTCTTAGGTATTTTAAATAATCAAAATATAAATTATATACAATTTAAAACATATTTACTTAAAACTAAACTTAAAACTAAAATTAAATAGAAGAAATATATAATGAGTTATTTTAAATAACCTAAACTAAACTTATTTACAATTAAAATAATAATAAACATAAATTTACATAAAAACAAATTAACCTTTAACGCTACTTACGGCAGAAGTTGGTCAACTCAAGAATGGCTGAATTCGTAATAGTGACTGCGACATGCAGCGTTTTTTATATAGGCAGTTGAGTTCGCCTTTGTTTTCGATGCGCCGGCGACCGGTCAGTCGGTCACCATTGGTATCATTTCCTTGTTGCGAGATACACGATACGGTCTCATCTCAGACTGTTCTTCGGTATACATTGTGATTTTGTTAAAGGAATTTCTAATATAAGATTATTAATTTAAATCAAAACCAGTACCTATACCTATCTTAAAGAAAGTAGTTATCAAGTGCTATTCAAACCCGAAATTCGGGATTTCCAGACTAGGACTTCTGGACTGGGATTTCCAGACTAGGACTTCTGGACTGGGATTTCCAGACTAGGACTTCTGGACTGGGATTTCCAGACTAGGACTTCTGGACTGGGATTTCCAGACTAGGACTTCTGGACTGGGATTTCCAGACTAGGACTACCACATTTGAGCTTCCGGACTAGGAATTCCAGACTTGGACTTAAAAGATTCCGGACTTCAGAATACCCGTACATCATACATCACACGACTTTGGCACCTGACCACCAGGCATCCACCTGCTCGTGTCCTGGACAGCCCTCAACATCTGGCCACCGGCAAACCCACTCCCCAGCACCGGACTCCAGGACAGTACCTCTTTACCAAGCAAACAGAACTACCGACATAGTAGGGCCATCTTACTCCACCCTGAGTTAATTTTTTAAATAAATTGTATTTTTTTACTGAGTTTTGTGTTGCTCATTTAGCCCTTCACGCACAACGCTACACTCTTACCTTCGATACACGCCTCACATTTTTTAGATGAAACTGGTAAGCCTAAAATTTTCAAATTTTGTCTATTCAAATGACCTAATCGCATTTGCCAAAGTGTATTATCCAAATCTTTGCTAATCAAACATTTACTTGAAGCTAATTGAAATTCAATACGATATAATCACGCATTCAAAGTACCCTGAACTTCGTATTTATCTTTACAAATGAAAACCTCTTTTCCATTAAATATTATTTCAAAACCTTTCGAAGTTAATTTTCTAAGAGATAACAAATTAAAAGAAATGTTTTCTACTATTAAACATTCAATTGTAATAAATACATTTTTCCACATTACCTTTATTTTACCTCTTTGTTAACTTGCTTAATGTTCACCATTAGCTATATAAATTTTTATTTCATTACATTCTTTAATATCCGTCATAAAACTTTTGTAATAATCTTTTACTAAATGTTCTGTTGCTCCCGAATCGATAACAAAACTAATATTACCTGAATCTACACATTTTGAACTGCTTGCTTCTTCTCCTTCAAATGCCGTAAATGAAAACTCAGGTGTCTCTTCCACAGCACAATTTGCTCTCGTCCCTCGTCCTCGCGACTGTCTATACTGCCTCGTTCCTTGGCCTCTTCGATATCCTCTTTGTGACGAATGTCCTCTTTGCCACGAATTTTCCCTTCTGGCGTTTCCTTCCTTCTTCTTACATTCATATGACTTATGTCCTTCCATTCCACAGGTATAACAATTAAAACTTTTCTCAGTTGTTGAGTTTTCTGATCTATTAGTTAATTTTAATTCTGCATCTAACAGCCTTGACTTCACAAAATCTATGTTAACATCACTCATCGTTTCAATAGCTGTGATAACATTTTCATACTCCGGTGGCATTGCTGCCAATAAGTAACATAGTTTGTCCTCCTCCTCTATTTTACAGTTAATCGCAACCAACTGTCCTACGAGACTATCAAATTCCATGAAAAAATCTTGTAGGTTTGTTTCAAATTTACATTTCAGATTAATTAGTTTTCTTCTTAGATGGAGCTTATTCGATACACTACTTCTATTAAATTGGTTTTCCAGTTTTACCAACATATCTACTGCTGTCGCGCTCTGTTGTACGATTTCTAGATATTTATCTCCCATGCTGGTCTGGGAGAAACAAAAAAACTTAGAATGTACCAGCTGCTTCTCTTCCCACGCAGATCGTAAAAGCCGATCGAGGGAATGGGCAAAAATGCGAATCATTTTAACAGGCGATGCGGCTAGCAACCCGTCACTGTATTGATTGCTTTTCCATCTTCTCGCCCACCATGATGCTAAAAGTGGCTTTTGAGTCTTGCGGCCCTAGGCTCTGCATAGAGCCGCAAGACCCAAAATGCTCTGTCTGCCCCATTAGGGATAAAGACGTGATAGTATGTATGTATGTATCGCTAAGACATTGAACAATTAAACATTTTGCTTTACTGTCTGCCTTTTTAAAATTTTCATCCTCATCGTCACCTTTTGTACGATTTCGATCTATAGTATGATATACATCTTTTTCTTGTAAAATTAGTTCTAGTCTAAATTTCCAGCTTGGAAATGACTCACCCTCCTTTAGGATGGGTAAATTCGCAATTTTATCCATTTTTTGTAAAATTTTCTACTCACGCTTCATTTGTTTCGCCGACCGACCGCAGCCGGTTATCCAACCAATCTTCTGGTCTTCGCTATATTTTCCGGTTTCTGCAGATCTCCGGTGCGCAGTGTGCGCGGTGGCGCAGTGGAAGCGTGCTACTAGGAATCCATGAGCGAAAGGCGATATATCGAGAGCTATTAAATTTATTTGGAAGGAAACGACTCGACGTTCTTACATTATTTTCTTTATTGATATGTCACTATGGTAACCTAATAGTGATGTATTCCACTTCTAGTGAGGGGAAATAATCTATACTCAACAGTAGGAAGTAGGATAGGATAGAGCCTCAATACCCAAAGGCCAGTCTTGAAAAAAAGAATACTTAAGTATTTTCACATGATTCAGATTCTCGCCCATTCCCTCAATCGATTTTCATATTCAGCGCAAAAAGATAAGTAGCTGATACATTAAAATTTTTAAGTCTTTGGATACATTCTTCTTTTTATTTTCGATATACATTTGCATTATAAAACTCCGGATTGTTGATAAAAGTTTTGTTTCCGCGGCAACGGACCAACTTTTTCAAGACTGCTAATTTGACAGTAAAACAATACTGCTAAGACTCGAATAGGAGCTCACGGTACGCATTAGAGTGAATGATTTAGTGTGACGTCAACAAAACTGCTAGAATATACAACATTAAAGTAATATTGTTTTAATATTGTTATGAGACGTCCATCGGGCCGAAGAACGTGATGGATCTATACAAAACACATAGCGTTATCTCACTCTCATTTATTCGTTCTGTCACATCTCTAAGCAGGAATATAACAATCTTGTTTTAAGAGCTCATGGTGCGATTTGAAACAATACTATTATAAGCTTGAATCAAAACGGAACTAATCCATCATGTTTTTGATAAAGTTCATAGTAAGGCCCCAGATAGTATTATTTTTTTGTGCTTCTCTTTTTCAATGGTTTTTTTTCTCTCGTTAACACTTAAACCTTCACAATCGCAAAGTTTAGACTTAAAATGCTTTAGATTGGAAGTAAATGTACTTTGCTCTTGTTCCGTAGATAATGGGTTCGTTGTATGTATAAAGTTTTTCCTACTTATTTTTGTTGACTTTAGACAGATGGTACCTCTTAGTAGTTTCTTATTGGAGAGTAAAAATTCTATTTCGTATTTTCGTTTTTTATCGGGAGTGTATGCCATGTCCATTTTTTTGAATCACTTATTTAAAATAGAGTATTAATAATAATTTATTACATTTCAAAAGCATATTGTATGAGCCTTTTGCCACGTTTGTTTTTTTTTTACCAAACCCATATTTTTCGGTCTTTAGAGATTCTTCTTTCTTAGGTTGTTCAATTCTTGCGCTGAAATCTCCCATGCTAATCACATTTTTTCCTGCCAACTAATGAGCTCTAGAGACGTGTTCGTAGAATATCTTGATTTATTTTTTTTTAGCGTTATTTGTTGGAGCGTATGCTTGAATTAGGGTCAATTTATACGTGTTGAATACTTATTTTAACAAACAAACTCGCCTAGATAACCCAATATAGTTATCTACATACTGTTTTAATTATTTTTTAATCAGAAATCCTACGCCATATAAGCCTGGCGTCTCGCCTGTGTAACATAAAATATGGTCATCATCTTCTATAATTTTTGTTCCCAGTCGTCTTACTTCTGCCAGGCCAATGATGTCATATTTAATATGCTTAAGAGCTTCTTTTAATTCTTTTAATTCTTAGGGTTCCGTACCCAAAGGGTAAAAACGGAACCCTAATACTAAGAATTCGCTGTCGGTCCGTCTGTCCGTATATCTGTCACCAGGCAGTATCTCAAGAACCGCGATATTTAGACAGTTGAAATATTCACAAATTATGTATTTCTGTTGCCTCTTTAAAAACAAAATAAATAAATATTTGAGGCTCTCATATAACAAACGCGATTTTTGATAGATAATGGTACGGGACACTTAGTGCGCGAATCTGATTCGCACTTGGCCGGTTATTCTGTAGAGTTGAGCGTTCGTAAATTATACGTGCATATATAATTGACTATGTTTTATTTCCTCTGTAGGGTTGTGGTCGCTATTTCCCGCGGTGACCAACTGAGTTGGGGAAGGTTCGAGAAGAGGGCCCTTTGGGTTGCTATGCCGAATCATGTTTCGAAGTGGAAAAGAAGGTGGAAGGAGAAGAAGAGTTAGCCTCATATTTCTCTATTACTAGTTACTAAGTGGTAGGTATTAGTAAAAAGTAGTCGTCAATAATATGTTAATTGTAGACCCTAACCACATATCACAAATTCATCAATATCCAATTAATTTTGACTATACTTACTACGTTCAGCCATCTGGTTAAACGTTGCGTTCAATCACTTGGCTAAATGTCGTTCAGCCATTCAATTTGATGCTTGGTTTGAATGTTTAAGCTAGGCGTCCAGTTGGATGGCTGATTTAACCAGATGGCTGCGACATGTATATAATTACGTCCGGACGCGTGAGCGAACGGACGAATTGATCGTGTATAGCACTATTATCGAAAGGTCAAAAATATTTACGCCGAGCAATTACGTAAACATGGAGAGAGGGAGGGTCAAGCAAGATCCTTATGTACTAGTGGTTAGATTAGAACAGTAGACTTCGCGAGCTCATACAACCAAGAAGTAACCGATATTTTACCGTTTTCCTGGCTTAGCAAAGCCATCTAAGAGTTTTGAAACTAACCATTGTGAACCATTGTGAAATTACACGTACTTCTAACTCAGCAACCTTCCCCACTACTTTACATGTATATTCCTTTGTATATAACTAATAAATAAATTATTCCCTTTGTTTACCTGGTAATTGTGGTTTAATTAACTTACGTAGTCGTTATACTAACCTACTAATGCTGGAAAGAAAAAAGAAAGACCTATCCTTTACCCATAAGCCCCACCGTAGTGTATTACCAACCTCCTTACCTAAACCCTTTACCCACCCCTTATATTCGCAAGCTTTTTTAATCGTCTTTTCTCTTCTATTCTTGAAAGAAGAAGTTTCATTGTACATAATCTGGTGAGGTGGTCTAAATTAAAAGGCTTCGAGACTACTCCGAGCTCGACCGAACACGCACGAACGAACCCGAATAGTGCATGCGGCAAGCAAGACATGACATGGATGTAAACTGTCGCGTAATGTAAAATGGTACATGTCCTGTCTGGGAAACATTTCCTGAGGTTCATTTCTCACATTTTCTACCCAAGTCTAGTCTTAGCGTTGGACGGTGAATCGAAAGATCTCACCGCAGGATCACCTATTGACATAATTTAGATTCTTGCCCATTCTCTCAATTGGCACGATCTACACGGGAAGAGATGTTGGTTTTCTCCTAGACCATCATAGAAGCTACTGGACCATGCTTTTTGCCTTAAACAGTTCACAATTCGGGTCAAACTACTAATATAATATAAGTCTTATAAAGAGAAAAAAATAAAAAACTTACCTAATTCTCCGACAGAGCTACCGATTATGCCATCGGGCTTTAAGCCGACTGCACTGAGTACATCGACTAGCGCCATCTGCACGGCTGTGATGGACACGAACGCGTTGGTGATGTCGTCAAAGACAGCATCTGGTGCCTCGGTCAGGATATGCACGAGGTCCACACTGTGCGGGTGTAGCGCCACGGCCGCGCGTTGTATGGTCGCCGCGAACACGGGGATGCGCATCAGGTCACGTGCCATGCCCGCCCACTGCGATCCCGTGCCGTCGAACACGAACCACACCGGCCGCTTCTCGATGACTTCAATTTCCTGCATACAACAAACTCATTCGCTCGGCGAACAAACCAACAGGTTGTAGGCGGTAGGCGGTGCTCCGGGGTGGACGTTGGCGTCCATGTAAGTAGTTTTGTGGTAGAGTGGTGATGGAAAACACGAGAACTGTTGGGTGTATTTATTGTTCTATCTTAATAACCTACCCCTAATATTGGACGACTCTAACTCTATACAATATCGTTTGATCGTTTGCCAGAAGGTGCGTTAATTTGTTAAGTATGTAATATCCATAAGAGTATAGATATGGATCAATGTGTAGGAAGAAAACTGTTTGTAATGGATGACATGATGATTTGTTAGTAACAAAGCAAATTGCAACATACAGTAGCAAGCTTAACTACACTTAGAATTAATGACGGGAAAAGGAATGAGTTCCAACTACTCACTGCGATCTCTTCGATAGATTGATCTGCGAGAACGGAGTAACCTCTGAACGAATGTCCGGAGATGTTCTGTGCGTGCACGGTGTCCATGAGCGCGTGCAGCTCCGCGTCGTCGCGATGCTCGGCGGCGTGCTGCAGCATGGCCTGCACGGCCTGCTGTGTGCGGCCTGATGCTACCACCAGCCGCGGCACGCTGCCGCTGTTCTTGACCTTCGGTCGCTTTGTGTGCTCCGACTCCAGGATAACGTGAGCGTTAGCACCGCCGACCCCGAATGAATTTATTGCAACGAGCCCGCCATCCCACGGCGTGTTGGTGTCTACTACCTGCGTTATAATACAAATAAGAAAAGTTCACTGTCATATTCTATTTGTGTAGTTCTCTTGTTTCTCTCAGTGTTTAGATTATAAACGTAACTATCATATCAACATATTGTTACATGAAATACACACCTGAATTCTTCCGTCATTCAAAGCTGTAATGTCAGAATTGGGGGATTTGAAGTGCAGGTTGGCGGGGATGACGCCGCGCTCCATGGCGATAAGCACCTTGACGATGGAGCACAGCCCCGAGGCGGGCTCGCTATGTCCCATGTTGGACTTCACCGAGCCCAGCAGCAGTTGCGTCTTGCGGTCCTTGCAGAACAGGTCTGCGATTGCATTCACTTCTTGTGGGTCACCCACCTGCAGGCAATTCAACGTTATGAAGGCATTTGAAGTAACTATATGTTGCATAAGGAAATGTAGATATCGGTTCAATTTTCGGTTCGGTTCAATTCGGAACGGACGTTACAAATATTAACTCCGAATTAAAAATAGTTATTATTAGTTAATTTAGAGAAATTCCCTAAAATGGGGACACAATGTAACGGCTGTAACGCCGTTATATTTGATATTCTTTATATGGAATGTTCGCAACAACAATGTAAGAGGGTCTACCACTTGAAGTGCCTGGCTATGACGGAGGAAAAATTTGAACAGCTTACCTTGGAGTACAAGAGCAAGTGGCAATGTCCGGAGTGTGTGCGTGCAGTACCGAAGATGGATAACACCAATACACCAGTAAGAGGCACTGTTATGATGAACAAGACATTCACACCTAGCAGCAACGTAAACTTAGAACGCGGCAGCCGTCTCAACCCTAACGAGTCAATGGGGATCGACCTGGAGTACCGAATCTTAGAAGAAATAAGAGAGTTTCGCGCCGAAGCTTTAGCTCAACTGGATAAACAAAGCAAGGAGTATGCAACACTTAGTAATCGCTTTACAGAACAAGAAATAGAACTGAGGCAGATACGGAAAACATTGGAGGTAAACGAAAAAAAATCGAGTGAAAAAATATCAGTACTAGAAAAGCAAGTGCAAGAACTAACTGAAAAGAATAGGCAGTTGCAAGAAGCTGTAAAATCGAAGAATCAAAATAGCGGACAGTTGTCGCAACAACCCAAAAAGGCATCGTATGTAAATATAATTAAACAACAGCAGGTAGTCAGCACTAATCCATCACAACAAAATGAGGCCATGAAACCAGCGAGTTAAGTAAAGAATACAACGGTAACCAAAAGTGTTTCTCGGTCGGAAGAGGTTCTCCTAACATCGTCTCTTAAGGAAGATATTGTAGAAAAGAAAGAGGAGAAGGTTGAAGCGGATGTGTGGACTACTGTGACCAAAAAGAGGAGCCGGTACCCCAACAGTGAGGTAAAAAAAGGAGGCCGCACAAATGATAGCCAAATTAAAGGCACAGAACATAAGAAATTCTTACACGTGTGGCGGCTAAATGAAAGTACAAAAGAAGAAAGCTTAGAACAACATGTTAAAGACATATGTGGCAAGGAAACGCCTGTCACTATTGAAAAGATAAAACACAGAACAAAAAGAGACTTCGCTTCATTCATCATAGGAGTACCAGAAAGTAAATATGAAAGACTGTGTGAGTCGGAAAATTGGGCGGTAAACATTGAGTACTGTGAGTGGGTGTGGTTTCGTCGACCATCAAACCCCAACTCAGCCCAAGCACACCAGTCAAAATAAATATATCGATATATATTATCAGAATGTAAGAGGGCTTAGAACAAAAGTAGAAGCCTTCTATTTGAGCATATCGAGTTCAAATGCCGACTTTTTCGCTATCACGGAAACTAGTGCCAACCAATCTATCCACGATGCAGAATTGATACCACCCGGGTACTCAATACTAAGATGTGACCGAACGGACGGTAGGAAGCAGGGAGGCGCGTGTCTCGTGGCCGCACCGCGTTACCAGTTGCGACGGGTGCGCTGCGATGTTGACATCGATAATCATGAGTTCGAACTAGTTAGTGCAAGCGTATACCTACGGGATAGACATTTATTCTTATTGTGCGTAGTACACATACCACCTAGTACATGTGAAAGTGAATATGTATTAATGTTTAAAATAATTGAACAGTTATGTGATAAATTTGATAAAGTAATGGTGATAGGTGACTTCAATTTATATTCCTGTTCACCTAATGTAAATGCTTATTACGAATACTTTGTAACCTATTGTGGATTCACTCAGAGTAACAAAATATGTAATAATAACGGTCGTTTATTGGATCTTGTGTTGTCAACGTTTGCGAAAGATGGAAGTGTCAGTGTGTGTGAAGGAAAATCACCGCTTGTGCCTGTAGATATTCAACATCCTCCGCTGGAAATATTGGTAAATGTATCCCACTGCCATTATATTGACCAGAATGCACTAGCAATGGATGGCGAGTTAGGCACTAATTTAAATCTAGGTTGGAATTTCCGAAAAGCTGACTTTTCGTCTTTGTACGCAATTATTGCAGAGGCAGACTGGACTCCAATGTACGTACAAGTTAGATCTAGAAACAAGTTTAAAATATTTTTATGAAACCATGAACTCAATTATTGATCAGTGTGTGCCTAAAAAGAAAAAAAAGTGTTCTAGTCAAAAATATGTATATGCAGATTGGTATACTGCGGATATCATTCATAGTATAAAAAGAAAAGCCTACTTACACAAAACATTTAAGAAAAGTAAATCACGTGTAGACTATGAGAGATATTCCGAGTGTAGGGCCAACGTTAAAAAACTAATTTCGGTTACATATAAACAGTATCAGAATCGAATTCAAAATCAGTTGATGGAAGATCCTAAATCATTTTGGAGTTATGTTAACTCAAAAAAGGGCAGCAAAAATGGGCAAAGGATTGTAAAAAATGGAGTCTTATTAACGAATGAACAATGCGCGGCGGAATTTGCAAACTACTTTGAATCAGTTTATAACCCAAAAAAGCCTACCTTAGACATAGGCAAGGCTATAACTGAAGCAGGAGGGGGCAATGGAGCTTTCCGGGTTCACATTGACCAGCTACAGCTAAATGATGTATCGAAAGCTCTTCAACAACTCAAATCAAAAAAATCCGCGGGACCCGATGGCATCCCTCCCTACATTTTCAGGGATTGTCGGTCAGTTCTGGCTAGACCACTTCTACATATTTACAATGAGAGTTTAAGATCAGCTGTATTCCCAAAGGTGTGGAAAACAACTCGCGTAGTGCCAGTACCTAAAGGCCAAGCTGGTAATGAAATTGAAGGACACAGGCCCGTAGCAGTACTTTCAACCCCGGCTAAGGTGTTTCAATCGGCTATAAATGATAGCATATATCCACAGATAAGCGTCCAACTATCAGACGCGCAACACGGCTTTAGACCGGCTAGAAGTACTGCCACAAATCTTATCAGTCACATGACGTATGTTGTGCCGGCAATAGACAGTGGGGGTCAAGTAGATACGGCTTACTTCGACTACAAAAAAGCTTTCGATTTGGTCGACAATGACACGTTGCTAACGACTTTTGCACGATTTGGCTTTACCCCCCACTTACTACAATTTTTTGCTAGCTACCTAAGTGATAGGCAGCAGTACGTGGACTATGCTGGGCACTCCTCTAGGTCGTATGCAACATGGTCTGGCGTGAGTCAGAGCAGTACGCTCGGACCCTTGCAGTTCGTCCTGTTGATAAACGACCTGCCTCAGGTGGTGGAGGAAGCACGATGCTTGTTATTCGCGGACGACCTTAAATTGACAATGCGTATCACTAGGCCGGAAGATTGTGAATGTCTACAGAGAGATATCGATAGGGTTGTGAACTGGAGTAAGCGCAATCATCTAGAGTTTAACGCGTCAAAATGCGTAACGATGACGTTCTCCAATGTGCGCGCTCCTATTCAATATGAGTATAATATTGAAGGGGTAGTTTTGAAAAGGGTCTCTGAGGTGAAAGACTTAGGTGTTACTTTCAAAACAAACTTAACGTTCGCTGATCATATAACTAAAATATGCAAAAAAGCGTTTAGGAATTTAGGGTTTGTTTTAAGAACGGTTAGGGATTTCACTAACATCCACGCCATTGTATGTTTGTATAATACACTGGTTCGTAGCCAGTTGGAGGGGAACTCAATTATTTGGGATCCACATGAACATAAATATAAGCTCATGTTGGAAAAAGCACAAAATAAATTCATTAGGTATGTAGGTCACTGTTCCTAATCACTATAACGCCAACTATGAGTCTGTTCACTCCACTAACTGTGACCTAACATTCAGAGTCTCAGAAGGTCTTTAAATCAAAGATAAGTTCCAGGACGACGAGTATATTTCAACGATCACAAACACGGACAGTCAATAAACAATTTACACAGGAATACGATGTACACTATGTACTAAGTGTTACACGAGTTATCGAGGAGACGGGCGGGTGACGACTAGCGTCAGAATGCCTGCCAGTCCGCTGCGATACAAATAGCTGACTTGACAATGTGTCCCTACATAACATCCCCCCAAATATTTCGGGAGACATCCAAAAAAAATTTATAAAAACAAAAAAAAGGTTATAACTCTGTAACTTATAAAACTCAATAACATGTTACAATCGCCCGGCCAACGTGAAGCTATGTGCTGACTCAACTCGGCGCTCGAAACCTGAGCTTCCGTTCGCTCGCCGGACAATACCTCGAAGCGATTGCAACATATTACTGTACAATAAACATGTAAGTACCTAATCTGAATCTAAATTTAGAGTTTTATGTTTTAAAAAATCTTTTACATTTATACTGTTAACTTCAAATCGCAAACATGAAAAAAAGTACATTAATTATGCGTATTGAAAACGTATAATCAGACGTTACTTATTCTTTGAAAAAAAAAAACAAAACAAAAAAGTTATACATGTCGGCGCGAGGCATCTTTTAGTGTACAGCAACCGGCGCCCGCGCGACCGACACGCATTCCTAGGCGAATGTTTACATTAACAACATTAAGTCTTATCGGAGTTTGGACATAAGAGAGTCTTTGTTTGCAATACCTAGAAAAACGGGGCAATCACTATACTGCCGAACGTAGCCGTGGGTCGAAGCATCAAATTATGATTATTATGATTTCCGTTGTTCTAAGCTTGGGCATGGGTGCTGAAGGCACACAGTCTAATGAGTACGGTTGGTCAGATGCCACGTTGTATGTAACTGCTTGCGACCCGCGTATTCGTTACCGTTTTGCGTGCTCTCTGAACTTAAGTGATTTGGTCTTAAGTGTGGGAACTTTACAGACTATAAATGGGATTCATGTTCTTGTGGTTGTTGTCTACCTATACAGTGACTTTTATGAACTTTACGAATTATCGTAGCCACTTGATAAGTTTTGGGCGTGTATTTGAAGTAATAGTGTGCGTGCACCTTTTATTTGTGCTCGGAATGGAACCATCTGATATCATGGAGCCCTTTTACCCCGACGCTCCGATATCAGAAGTGGGATGAAAACTTCGTGTCCACTGCAGAAATTTGGTGAGATCGTTTCATATTGTTCGACCGTACATAAGCCTGGTTTGGCTGCGTGTACAAACCATTGTGAATTATTTGTTTGATTGTTTTGCAGTTAAATATTTGGTTTGTTGTTTGTTGTGGAGGGCTCAACACGGTAATTTTATGTTTGAACCTAGGAGACTAAGATGCGTACACGCAGGCTCACACAGTATGACGGCAACGTTAGCACTGCTAAGCTAAAAAAAAAAAAAACTGTCACATAAATTAACAAGAAACAGATGTGTACCTCTGAGAATTAACATCATTTCACTTTATTTTCAGTTTTGTAATGTTAGTCACAAATACACAAGATAACAGAATGTGCATTGTTTTCACAAGTGATCACATTCAATGTTATTGATGATTGTGAGAACTCAGTTCTTCCTGAGAGAAGTTAGTGCTACTTCTGCACCTGAATTATTTGACTAGAGATGTCTGTCCTTACGTCAATGAAGTTGGTATTTTAATATTACTTTAACCATAGTGAATTGGTTGTCTGAATAATGATAGACATTCTAAAAGTGTTTTATTGAGTGTAAATGTTATCTAGTTAGTAATACTGAATAATGAACAGTGCTTGATTCTGCCTAGAGAGTAAAGATTTTCTGAAGCCTAAAAAGTGATGGTTACCCAGTAATATTTACTATGCTTTGTGTAAATTACTTAAGAGATTTTTTATAATCATCCGATCGATACCTATTATAATGTCACTAATGTGATAATTGTTATTGAAACTGACAAAAGAATACTGTTAAAAAAAAAGGTTGTGAGGCTTTTATGTAGTCTTTATATTGGGGTTGTATGTTGAACTTTAAACCTATTCCTTTTCATAAATGGAAAACAATGAATATGAGTCATGTTTGATACACGGAGAACCTGATAATTAGAATTAAGATATTAGAGCTCCTTCACCTGTGACGGTGAAAACTTTTGTAATGCCAAGGTATATTTTATTTTATTTTTTTTATGATTTGCAAGTTATTGATTAATAACTGATAGACATTTTCATATCAGTAGAGGTGACAACTACCAAGGAATTGAATACCTATTTTTAAAATCAGAGAAGGGAAACCCATTTAAAAATATTAAATTGTCCCACGCATCGAAATTGACATTACACCTAGAGTTCACAGAAGGTGCCTTCTTACAGTCGTCTGATTTTAATATTATTTATAGAGACGGTAAACGAATCGGTCATGTCGATTTTCTACCACGAAATCCTTTGTCTAATGAGGACACGAAAGAAAAACTTATTACAAGAGAAACATATAAATGTCTTAGAATTATCTAAAAGTTGGTTACGTGCAGAACAGTAACATGATTCCGAAATTACTGAAATAGTTTCAAGATTACATAATGACAAATTGACTAAATATCTGTCAAATCCTTATCTAATTGTATTGATGCACCAACTGCCATTATTGTTCATATCTAGTGTGAGTTTGGTGCACTGACCAGAATTATTGCGGATCAAGGTCGATGCTTTGCAAATAAAAGTATTGCGTTAATTTTGTGGTAAAAATAACATCCGACTTTATTTGATATCAACCAGAACTTGTCGTGTCAACGTGTTATGAGTAAACTAAAAAATATGCTTACGGCTGTTGAAGTAAATAAAAACAGAACATGGCAGGACCCTATTGAGGATCTGCAGCTTGCCATCAATTGCACAATTAATCGTGTAAATCAAGCTAGCCCTTTGGACTTGATAGTTAGACAAGTAGCCAAGTAGCGCGACCTATTTCGCTAGTAGCTTTAGGTGACCAAGACCAACACAAAATAAATATTGATGAGATCAGAGAGCAAGCAGCGAATTCTATAACCAAAAATGCTCGTAGAGATAAAGAGTGGTTTGATACTCCAAAGGCTAAAGTTTCTAAGTTATTTGTAGATGATTTTGTTTTAATTAAAAATCAGAAGAGAAATTAAACGAAATTAGACCAACTTTCGCGGTCCATTTAAGATAAATGAGTTGCTTGATGGGGACCGATATCATTTGAAAGCTGTTGGTAGCAACAGAACTTACAAACATGCACACGATCGATTACGTTCGATGACAAATTGCTACGTTCCCACTGATTTTTTTTAAGCATGTTCTAATGACGATGGAAATGATTCTTCTGATGAGAATGAGGAGTAGTCAGGATCAGCCCATGTCGGCGCGGTGTAGTTGATACACTGTCGCAAGTTATTTTTATCGTTTGAGGTGTAGTTGATACACATTATGGTGGTGGTAAAACAAGTTGAGCTTTCGCAACGTGATTTACCTACTGACGTGTTTTGTTAGCCGTAGGTCACATTCCAAACCCAGTCTAGCTGGTACGGAGACTGCGCGGTGCGGCAACATGCAGTAAGTTCATGGTTGCGTTGGTGTTCGTGTGGTTTTAGTGAGATAACCACAAGAAGTATCACATGAGTGTGATGTCGTTGAGCCAGTTACGTGTTTGGTCTGATCTGACTTAGAGTAATTTTTTTTGGAAGTTTGGGCTGTATTAGATCTATGTGAGAATTAAAGCTTACTGACTTGTGAATAGTGCGTCATGAGCCTTGGGGAACCTACCAGTTTGTCATCATTTTATCCTATGGGCAGGATAACCGAGCAAGATGTACAATTAGGATAGTGTTTCTTCGCAGGTAGTTTGCGAAGTTATCTGACACACGAGGACGTGTGATAGTCAGGATAGCCGTGTCGGCGCGAGGCATCTTTTAGTGTACAGCAACCGGCGCCCGCGCGACCGACACGCATTCCTAGGCGAATGTTTACATTAACAACATTAAGTCTTATCGGAGTTTGGACATAAGAGAGTCTTTGTTTGCAATACCTAGAAAAACGGGGCAATCACTATACTGCCGAACGTAGCCGTGGGTCGAAGCATCAAATTATGATTATTATGATTTCCGTTGTTCTAAGCTTGGGCATGGGTGCTGAAGGCACACAGTCTAATGAGTACGGTTGGTCAGATGCCACGTTGTATGTAACTGCTTGCGACCCGCGTATTCGTTACCGTTTTGCGTGCTCTCTGAACTTAAGTGATTTGGTCTTAAGTGTGGGAACTTTACAGACTATAAATGGGATTCATGTTCTTGTGGTTGTTGTCTACCTATACAGTGACTTTTATGAACTTTACGAATTATCGTAGCCACTTGATAAGTTTTGGGCGTGTATTTGAAGTAATAGTGTGCGTGCACCTTTTATTTGTGCTCGGAATGGAACCATCTGATATCATGGAGCCCTTTTACCCCGACGCTCCGATATACATATCAACAATTGTTATACACATCAATATTTTTTTGGAAATTACTTATATATTATGTTTTTACTTGCAGCAATAAAATATATTATTTCCAAAACACTGTTTTATTTTGACTGTCTACTCATACATTCACTAACTTCATTCACTAACTTCATTCACACAACAACATTTTCTCTTACACATACATTTTCCATGGGGAGGATTTTAAACTTTAATTTTACATTGAAACAAAATTTGAATCTCTCTATTTTAGCGCTGCTTCGCCTCCAGGCTGCTGACTATGACATCGTTACAACTAAAAGTACAGTGTGCGTTTCGACAAACGTTACAATAAAAATACAGTGTGAGCCTTGACAAACATAACATTAAATTTGACTTTCTATAAAAATTACTACCTACATAGCTGAAACCTTGGCATCCTAAAAACATAGTCGAATCTACACCCGAATAAGACAACGTAGTGGCGTTTCATCAGCTCTCATTACATTGTTCAATCGCTGGTTCTGACTATTGATGCCCAAAAATATTTCTTGGCTGCAAAATTACCACCATGCGTCTGTACTGCTGGTCTGAACTTCTTGCTCTTTTGACGAATATTCCTCGTTGTCGTCACAGCTTCCGACTTGTCGACTTCATAGCACTGGGTACCCACACAGTACATCTGAATGCCTTTTCTGCAACACTAACGCAGTTGTCGCTTCTTAGCGCTGCTCGAAGACCAATCATTACCATGTGCCTCTCGTCGACCTATGCAGACTTGTCTCTCAGCCTGCCATTATAGCTGCTCTCGTAGCCTCTATGCCAGCGTTCCTTTGCGCGTGGTACTCACTAGTTTTAACGAAATAGATTTCTTGCTCTTTATTGACATCTGTATATATGTCGTTGTTTTCTTCTTGTTGATTTCTAGGCGCAACGCAAGTTTTTAAAATTTCTCCTTCATAATTGGTAATGTGTCAACCGGAACCTTTTCTAACCAATTCTTGTATTTTTCTTCAATTTCCCTATAATGGCGTACTGATCTCGATGGAACCGACGCTGAAGTCTAAACCTACGTGCTGCTCTTGGCTTGCTCCGCTAGGTACTACAGGTTGGTCCATGTTTCGTTTTTAACAAAATATTAAAATGCTTCTTATTTCGTGCTGCCGACTGTACTCTTGAGTCGGAATGTTTTCATATGCGTCCTCCCCCAAGGACATAGTGAGTCGCCACCCTTGTTGTGCCCGCCCCTCTGTCTTGGCGTTTTCTTTTCTTCTGCGTCTTCCGTAAGGGTCACCACTGTAGGTCACCGCTGTACGTGATCACGTCGGGGTCACTGTAGGTCACTACTGTACGTGATCACGTCGGGGTCACTGTAGGTCACTGTTCCTAATCACTATAACGCCAACTATGAGTCTGTTCACTCCACTAACTGTGACCTAACATTCAGAGTCTCAGAAGGTCTTTAAATCAAAGATAAGTTCCAGGACGACGAGTATATTTCAACGATCACAAACACAGACAGTCAATAAACAATTTACACAGGAATACGATCTACACTATGTACTAAGTGTTACACGAGTTATCGAGGAGACGGGCGGGTGACGACTAGCGTCAGAATGTCTGCCAGTCCGCTGCGATACAAATAGCTGACTTGACAATGTGTCCCTACAGGTACATAAATATGAGATTATACGGAGTTTATCCATTCTACCCTTTAATGTACCCAACTTTGTTTCTTTTAGGCATGGTTGGGTACAACGAACTGAGGGTTAGAAGACAGTTGGCCCTGGTAGTGTACTTATTTAAACTGTTAAGGGGGAAAATTGTCAATCCGGATGTGTTGGGACAGATCGGCCTGTGTGTACCGAACAAGTACGTGTGGCGCCGGCTCCGGCCGCCGCTGCTGGCGGTGCCGTCCGCGCGGACTAAGCGCTGGCAGCAGGCTCCGCTAACGCGAGCGTTGCGCACACTAAACCACGTAGCTCCCGAGACCGACCTATTTTGTTGCAGTCTGAGTGAGTTCACAAATTTTTAAGGATAATTTGTTACAAATATAATTAACTGTAAGGCAAGCATGTCGCATTAGGTTAAAACCTGTAAAGACAGCTGTTTATAAAATAAATAAATACTAAATACTAAATTTTTAACCGACTTCCAAAAAGGAGGAGGTTATTAATTCGTCACGATCTTTTTTTATGTACCTATGTTTACCGATTATTCGAAGACGCCTAGATCGATTTGGAAAATTCTTTTTTTGTTTGAAAGCTTGGTCCTATAGAAATTTTATCATAATCGGTTTGTACAAAGTACAATTTACCGCAATATCGATAATATCAATATCGATTTTTCTGCTTACTTTCATATAATTAGGTTCACGATTACCAATTCAAGTGTGCACACGTCACTTTGCTCTTTTATTAATAAACAAAGTTCTGTTCGATATTATCAAGTTTTATTTATCAAGATCATCAAGATATCAAGAGGAGTCTCTGCTCCTACATTAGTGGTCCTTCGAGCCATCAAGTAACATCATCGTTCAAAATCTACAGATAAGTTCACAAAATTATCTCGCCTGTTGGTAGATACTAAATCATAGATATAACAACAAGAAGCTGATATTCACCTCACATATTACACATATCACATACTATCATGAACCTAACGACTATTCAACAACCGTCATCGCATCTTATCAAGCGCCTTCATGACGTCACCAAGGAATGCCTGAATGCAATTAAAAACTTGGCGTAAACATTGAAAATTGGGACCCTATTCTCATTCATATATTGTCCCAAAAGTTGGATGTAGAGACACACAGTGATTACATGACGTCATTGAAGCACCCTCGAGAGTTACCAGTGCTTAGTGAATTCCTGGATTTTTTGGAAAACAAGTTTACCAACCTGGAATCATCACGTCGTAAGCAAGAAAGCGGCACAAAATCAAGTTCAAATGCTCCATCTACATCCTACAAACAAGATAAATCTTACCCATATAAAAATTACTCAAGCAACAAGGCTCTCTCTAATTACAAGCAAGAAACTAAATACCGAAAACTAAATTGTCCAGTATATGATTTTAGAGTTTCACGGTCACAATTACTGTTATTAGTATTATTCCTCAGTCGGCCAGCGACCATGATGGCAGAAGGGCCGTCGAAATATCTGGCAAAAAACGATATTAATCGCGGTAAGTCCCGTAATACTAATAACAGTAAATTGTCCAGTGTGCAATAGTAATGAACATAATATTTATTATTGCAATAAATTTTTAGAACAGACAGCTATACAGAAAAAACAAACAATTACAAAACTGAATTACTGCTATAATTGTTTGTATAGCCATAATGGAAAACCGTGCACATCGAACAAGAGATGTCGCCAATGCAATGGATGCCACAATTCTATTCTACATGATGCATTTGTTAGTTCCCCAAGTAATGCCCATATATCTGAAAATAAGTCCAAGGGAGGAAATAGGAGAAACGTCGGAAATATTATTGGCCACCGCTATCATCAAGGTGCAAGGAGTGGATGGAAGTTATCATAGGATACGCGCTCTCGTCGATCAAGGTTCTCAAATTTAATTGATAACCGAGAACGCCGCACAGCTGTTAGGACTGCCGAGAAACAAGTGCAGCGGAACTATAACTGGGATTGGCACCAAAACAACATCTTGCAAAGGGGTTTTGAACCTAAAATGCGCATCACTAACCGAAAAATATGATTTCTTTATTGATTTTTATATCATGTCATGAAGAGTTTGACAAGAAACTTACTGCATTTTTCGTTTGCCAGCCTGCCGTGGGATCAATCGAGTAGAATGAAACTGGCTGACCCAGAATACAATATCTGTCGGCCCATTGATATCCTTCTCGGAGCAGACATCTACGGCAGTATTATATTAGATGGAATTCGCAGAGCGAACGTCGACAACCCTAGCCTTATCGCGCAGCGTACGAAGCTCGGGTGGATCTTGTGCGGCAAGGCGCAAACAATGCAGTGTAATATTGTAATTAACGATTTGGAAGAAATAGAAAGATTTTGGCAAATAGAAGATGTATCAAGTAACTCCCCGACGAACGAGACTGAAGATGAATGCATTAAATATTATAAGAATACAACAACAAGGTTAGAAGACGAAAAATATCAAGTCAGACTTCCCCTAAAATCAAACATTTCCGAAATTGGCAAATCACGACCAAGAGCTATTGCCCAATTTTTTCAATAAGAAAATAAATTTAAACAAAATGCAAAAGTAGCCGAACAATACAAATTATTTATCAAGGAATACTCGGAACTAGGTCATATGACACGCGCTGACTGATCGACGCAGAATTTAGAATATTTCATGCCTCATCACTGCGTAATTTGCGAGGACTCAACAACCACAAAACTTCGAGTGGTTTTTAATGCCTCTCAAAGTACCTCCAACGGAGCAAGCCTTAATGATTACATGTATAAGGGACCGAACTTACAAAAGGAGCTTTTGGAGTTAATTATGAGATGGCGCCCATACAAGATTGCATTTACCGCAGATATTGAGAAGATGTTCAGGCAGATATGGGTCCACCCAGATGATCAATGTTATCAAAAAATCATGTGGCGCGACGATGCGTCAGACATATTACAAGAGTATCAACTTACAACGGTAACGTACGGCACCAAGGCCGCGCCGTTCCTTGCAATGATGACGTTGCGTCAGCTGGCTGAGGACGAAAAACAAGCATTTCCTGAAGCTGCCAACAACGTGGAAAATTGTTTCTACATGGATGACCTTCTCCACGGCTCTCATTGAATACAGTCAGCTAAAAAAATTGAAACAAGAGCATCAAGTTATTGAAGACAGGAGGATTAAATCTGAGAAAATGGAACTCAAATTATCAAGAACTAGCAGTCCATCCCGGCTTCGCCCGTGGTACATACATAGCCTATGTCACTCAGGGATAACATACCTATCCAACAGTGAAAGAATTTTTAAAATCGATCCAGTAGTTTCGGAGCCTATTCAATACAATCAAACAAACAAACAAACAAACAAACAAATCATTCCTCTTTATAATATTAGTGTAGATTAGTACAGGAAAACACAGAGTTTCATAACCAAGAAAACTATATTTTCAACCAATTAGAGTCGACGAAAACACTAGGAGTGCATTGGAAACCAAAACAAGATGTATTTATTTTTGAATCGAAAATTGAGCCAAATTTTGATGACAAGACAAGAAATACAAAACGAAAACTTTTTTCGGAGATATCACGCTTATTCGACCCATTAGGCTGGCTCACACCAGTGTCCACCAAACTTAAAATTCTATTTCAATTACTCTAGGACTTAGACATTACAAGGGATGACGAGATTCCGAGACCTAATATAAATAAAATAAAAATACCTAGATGATTAGGTACAAAGGCCGTCTCGGATATTGAATGCACGGCTTCTGTGACGCATCATGCACGGCTTCTGTGACGCATCATGCATGGCATACGCATTGCATGGCAAGGCATACGCGTGCATCATATATTGTAAATTATATGAAAATGGAGAGCCTAAAATTTCAATTGTCGCTGGAAAATCGAAATTAGTACCTCGCAATAAACAAACCACCTTACCAAGA
Source organism: Acrobasis consociella (assembly GCA_963555685.1). NCBI lineage: Eukaryota > Metazoa > Arthropoda > Insecta > Lepidoptera > Pyralidae > Acrobasis > Acrobasis consociella. Next base: position 21,291,971 of record OY743112.1, on the reverse strand, counting down.
TTGGAGCTATGTGGTGCTCATCTTTTGTCCAAATTGATGCTCTAGACAAAAGAATGTTTATCTGGCCACGACCTGAAGATCTATGGCTGGGTAGACTCCACAGCTGTGTTGGGGTGGCTACAAGGCAACCCGGATAGATGGACAACATTTATATCAAACAGGGTGCGTCAAATAATAGACGTCATACCGCCATTAAGTTGGCATTAAATCAAGTTTACCGACAACCCAGTAGATTGTGCCAGCCGTAGATTAACTGTAACACAGTTAATCAACCACCCTCTATGGTGGCAAGCACCTTCGTGGTTATCAACATACGAAAATGAAACCAATAAAAAGCCTGTTATACACGACTAATGAAGATGAAAAACAAAAGAAACAAGTTTATCATGTCTCGAAGCAAGAAAAAAGTATTGAAGAAGAGTTGCTATGCAAGTTTAGCTCATTCTCTAAAGTTTTCCGCGTACTAGCATGGGTACGCCGATTTTTAACAAGAAAAGAAGATAGACATCAAGAAAGTTATCTTTCGCTTACGGAGTTGAGGGAAGCCAAGATGAAGATTATCAAGACGATACAAGAGATTAAATTTAGAGAAGAAATTACTAGATGAGCAAGGGATGCTACGAGTGGGTGGAAGATTAAAAAATGCCGAAATTAGTGCGGATATGAAAATTCTAATTATTATTCCGTATGAAAGCCGATTGACTTAATTAATTATTGATGACGCTCATAGAGTCACGTTACATGGCGGGGCACGTGTAACATTAGCGTTTATTCGACAAAAATATTGGGTAATAAGTGGCAACAAACAACAACCTTTCAAATGATTTCATCATCATCATCATCCCAGCCCTTCTTCCGCCCACTGCTGAGCATAGGCCTCTCTTCCTTAACGCCACCCATCTTATTCCTGTGCTGTTTTCATCCAGGCGTGTTACCAATTTATTATTAAAAAAAAAACAGGGCTACGAAAAAATACATTCGCCAGTGTGTTACCTGCAAAAAACATAATCCCCATCTTCAAGAACAAATAATGGGAGATTTACTGAGTGCAAGAGTCAACCCTTCCCGCCCTTTTCTACATACGGGTGTCGATTACACTGGTCATATTCTCGTCAAAGCCAACAAGGGTCGAGGGATAAAAACTACCAAGGGTTACGTCCGGGTGTTCGTTTGTATGGCGACGAAAGCCGTCCACCTGGAATTGGTCTCGGGCCTGTCGACTTCTGCATTCACAGTCGACACCCATATGTAGAAAAGGGCGGGAACCCTTTTCTACATACGGGTGTCGATTACACTGGTCATATTCTCGTCAAAGCCAACAAGGGTCGAGGGATAAAAACTACCAAGGGTTACGTCCCGGTGTTCGTTTGTATGGCGACGAAAGCCGTCCACCTGGAATTGGTCTCGGGCCTGTCGACTTCTGCATTCACAGTCGACACCCGTATGTAGAAAAGGGCGGGAACCCTTTTCTACATACGGGTGTCGATTACACTGGTCATATTCTCGTCAAAGCCAACAAGGGTCGAGGGATAAAAACTACCAAGGGTTACGTCGCGGTGTTCGTTTGTATGGCGACGAAAGCCGTCCACCTGGAATTGGTGTCGGGCCTGTCGACTTCTGCATTCATTGCGGTGCTACGTAGGATGGCCGCGCGACGGGGTACTCCAAGTCACATGTACAGTGATAACGGGACGAATTTTGTGGCAGCAACCCAGATATTGCCTAAGCCTAAGCCTAAGCCTTCAATGATGATTTTATGAGTTCTCTCACGGATATAAGATAACATGGCATCTCAATTCCCCATCTTGGCCGTCAGCTGGTAGTTTATTTGAGGCAGCCGTCAAGAGCTTCAAATTTCTTTTCAAAAGAGTCGTCGTTGAGCAAAAACTCACCTTCGTAGAGTTTTCTACTCTGCTCACACAGATAGAGGCGCGCATGAACTCAAGACCTCTATGCGCCCTCTCAGAAGATCCTGAAGACCCCAACTATCTTACCCCCGCTCACTTTTTGAGTGGAAGTCCAACACTCATCTTAATCGAGAAAGAACGAGGCATTCGAACACGCTGGCGCTTGACTCAAAAGTTATTGTCACGTTGTGATTTTTTTATTCACGGAACGAAACCGTGAATGGGTTTATGGTCGTGGCTGTATAGAATTTGTTCTTATGCCATGTTTACTTCTTGAACGTCAAATGTCACTTTGACATTTGTAGTGTTATGACGCATGACGTTTCCTCAATTTGTGGGAAAATAAATTTGGTTTGGTCATATTTACGAAACAATAAGTAAGCAGAATTGCAAAATACAGATATATTTTTATTTGAACGTTCATTCAAATAAATCATAGGAGTGGTGATACAGGTTCTGCATTGTTATTCGCCTCGAAGAAGTTGTCGTTTGCTTTTGGGGAAACCTCTCGTCGACAATGTAGATTCGGTTTTAAAGACTGCAACTGGAAAGAAGGATTTCCGGTGTTGGTCGTAGAGGACAAAGGTCGGCGAGATGTCGCAGCTCCACGTTTTATGGGTCTGGAGAAAACGTCGTAAGCTCAACAGCATTTTGTTTTGGGCTCTGCTGCGGCAGTAAGAAAATCTTTAAGTTTTCGCTGGTACGTATTTGGAACATAACCTGTCGTTGGAAAATTCGACTGTCACATGTCTGATGTCTTAGACTGAATTTCATCTTATTGTCCTTTTCAGCTCAAGAATATTTCTGCAGAGCTGGGAAGGTTGGGATCCGTTGTTCTAAAAACCCTTACAGGCAAGCCATGAAGGTAAATGCTTACCTACATTTCTCATTGTCAGACATTAACCGTGAATTTTCTTTGTTCCAGCGGAATGGGATTCTCATTTTGATATTCTCATTTTGATTCACATCTTCATTTTCATTTTTATTTTCCTTTGGATTGAATTTTGGATTCAATCTCCCAAGAAGTCTTTCTTCAAATTGTGTTGTCTTCCGCTGGTTGCAAGGGATGGAATCTTGGAACATGCTATTGTAAGAAGGTGACGTTCACCGAGCAAGACTTAATTTATCAAGGTGACTCTGCGATGATCAGGTCGGTCTACACTCCATTTACTATTATTTTCTAATCAAAGAAGTAACTAGAAACTTAAAGTATTTCTCCGTGGTGATCAATCATACAACTTCTATTGTACCAGATGCTGTGAATACTATAGTACCTATTTACAAATAGATAATTATTTAAAGTGTGTATGTAGGTGGTCAAATTTAGAATCTGCCCTGAATTACTGTATTTAGACTGAGCTAGAATATTGTAACGGCAAATTTGGTCTACCCTACATTTGGTTATATAAGTGTATGTACCTAATTTAGTATCTATTGTGAAAAATATATAATTGGTATTGATAGTCTATTAAATTTTTATTTAATACCCCATAGGAACCAAGCCTTTCCGGGTATTTTGTAGTGCTGCTACCAGCAAGGGCACCCCGTGATATTATATCAAGACATTTGGAAGCGCTGGCGAGCTGACATCAAGGTCTAAGTGGAGATACCCAAGCAAAAATATTAACATTAATGATGTAGTTCTTTTACATGACGACAACCAACCCCTAGGAAAGTGGAATATGGGCAGGGTTATAGAGCTGCATCCAGGTCAAGACGACTACGTTCGCGTTGTGGCGCTAAAAACAAGAAACGGGCAAATTAGTCGTCCTATTACGAAATTACCCATAGTCCTAGAAGACAATGAGCAGTCTGAAAGTAAACAAAATCATCAAGTACATAAAAAACAACTAAAAGTAACAAGACTTACAAGACAAAACTAAGTACTATATGTACTGCCCAATTATTTTTTATGACGATAATATCAAGCTCAGATTGCATGGTTAATACGACAAACTTCAGAGAAAATCAAGGGCTCTATTTTGATAAAATATCTAACATGCAACTAATTACCAGTGAATGGAAGATCGTCGTATACACGTATTACGAAATGCAACCTTACAGACAAGGCTTAAACGCACTCAATACCTATACTGAGTCATTGACTAAGATATTTATGTGATACTGTACAAGAATAATGTCACTCGGTATTACATCAGTTACGTCACGGAATCACCAAGCTCGAGTATTATAATCAGCTGTTCGTGACTAATCAATACCAGGAAAGAGCGCCCAGCCGGCGTACGCGCAGAGGCCTTCTCAACGCTATTGGAAACATAGGCAGGTGACCTCTTTGGCGTACTGGATGAAAGATTCGCGAAACAGTACGAGACAAATATCAGTTTAATAAGGGCGAATCAGAAACACATGGCTATATTATGGAAAAAAACAGACATCTTTGATAGAGGCTGAAAAAAATATTCTAAAAAGAACCGAACTTACTATGACCCAACAACAAAAGGTATTAAATCAACACTTTATAGCTAAAGAAAAGGACTAGCACTGAAAGAATCGGTTCAAGGAAATAAATCATATTTCCTTGAACCGATTCTTTCAATCGCTTTGCAATTGGAGCTATAATAGTGAATAACATGTTGAACAATTTAAAGACAAGGCAAAGTTATTTGCTCGACACAATAACCGCTATATATCATGGGCGCTTCAACTTACATTTGCTGACGCCGAACCAAGTTAGCAGTGAACTTGGTATCATATCAAGTCAATTGCCTAAAGATTTCACCTTACCGATAGACAACGTTCATCAAGACTTACGCAAGATATACGATAAACACAAGGAACAACTCTATTTGTACCCTAAAGTAAACATAATATATTTTCCTTTCCAGATTGTATGAAACCGTATAATTCTTAAAGGATTTGCTTGAAGAATCGATAGAAAACCTTGCCCTAACATAAACACTACTCTTCTCAAACCAACCTGGTGACCCACAGTGACCATTCTGATTAAATGAAAATATTGAAGATCCTGTATCTCAAAATTAATATTTAGTCAACAGGGGAAAGTCAACAATAAAAATAAAATATGTAATTCATTTGTAAAAGTGTATATCTATTGTTTATGGCGCCGTTTCCTCGTGGTCATACTAGTTTGTCATACCAGGTAGCGCAATGTGCGTGTAAAATCATTTTATTTTTATTTGCTATACATGACCTTTTAAACCAATAAGTCTTCTTATTTCATTTCTTCGACCCCACGTAGCGATGGCTATGTAACAAATTTTATTACACTAACATGGCTATCACTTTATTTTAAGAAAGACAATACCAATAACACCATATGTATTCCAACCTATGTAGACAGATGGACAACTTGAAATAAATATCTACATAGCTTCCGTCGACCCCATCATTTTACATTCTTATTAATTTTATTTAATTAGTTTTTTTATTCATTATTTCTTCTTTTATATAACTTCAACCTCATATCAATGATCATCATACTTAAGGAATAGATATTTATCCCTTTCACTGCAAATATTCCTAGTAAAAGGTATTCCATGTTTTAGCATTGTCAACTACTAGTTGTTGCTGCTTGTATGGTAAGAGAAACTTGAAAAATTATCCATTTCTGTGTTTCTATAGGTACACAAAACTCGTATAAATTATAAAGTAAATTCTATTCTTTCGAACACCTATCACTTACTCACTTAGTAGATAAACTAAATCTTCTATTTATATGCTGCAAGCTGCAACAGACAACATAAGTACTTACTCTCTTTTCAGCGTCGGATAAATTAATATATTTTATTCTTAGTACATGTACTCAAGTACTTGTAAATAGTTGTCCCACCAAACCACATACATACTATGTTCATGAGGCAATAAAAGCAATTATGAAATGACCTAGGTATCATATTCTTTCACATAAATAAAACTATCGAAACAACCTGCCCTTGTATAAATATTCCTCGTGCATGAACATACTTTTGTCAAATAAACATAACGCAACATAAGTAACCGCTATAACTTATGTAAGTACACATATTTCTATTTTGTAAACATTTGTATTCAATACTCCTCACTTCTGCAGTCGGTTAATACTAAGGCTGTATAACTTGACGTCTTTGTCACGCTATTTCGAGAAAATGAAACGTCAAACGGGACATTATCAGCAAAATGTCAAACGTCATAGCGAAACTTGTAAACAAACATGAAATAGACTCAGACAAATTACTATTTTTGCAAAATACTACGTATTTCACCCATTTTAGAAAACTAAAAGCATCAAAACGTAAAGAGCCAACAGTAAAAGACCGACCCCAGCACTATACAAACGCCGCCAACGAGTTTATTAGTGTAAACAAGTGATAACATAAAACTTCCAAACAATTTATTGGAAAACTAGTTTTTACATATAAATAAACATTTTTCAATAAATAAATAACAATTCTAAGTGAAAAAGCTGAGCGAATGCGACCCTAGGTAGTTTAAGTGTTTTATAATAATAAAAAGATAATGTCTAGTAACCTCAAACATAGTGTTTTTATTTCTATCCAGCAGAAGTATTCTCTGTGAATTTATGTAATAAAACATAGTAGAACTAGACGTGAATGCGCTATCCTTTTTCAATTCGGCAACAAAATGTGGCCAGTGAACAAGAATCGTGAAATCCCTGTAAACCGACCACTAACTCACATCAAGACAACAGCAAGCCCAAGACAGTAAAACTATGTAAACTCAATCAAGTAAGTAGATCAAATCTAGCCTATCAGAATGTAACAGCCTAGCAGTAGTACCAATAATGCTAATTGTGGTACCAAAAGTTCTGACTAAAGTACCTAAAATCCTGACAGTAGCTCCAAAAATCCTGACGCAAGCCACAAAAATCCTGGTCGCGGCTCCAAAATGTAACAATCCTAAACTACCTATTTTAAATATCTATATGTCCTAAGAAATAAAAGATTAATATAATCTATTTAGCTATAATTATTATCTTAAACCCGCTGTGTGTCTTGAACATGAGAATTGGCTATGATCATCTTAGTGGAGAACCCAAGTTGTATAGAGCAGTAACTCAGACTCTGGCGCAGCATTTCCCGCTCTACTATCTCTTAGTATATATCTATAACAAATAATAACAAATTTAGTGAATTACGGAGATGAGATCTTATGGTAAGTCTAATACTGTATGACAGTCGGTATATATACATATATAGATATAAGAACGTTCATTATTTTGTATCGGTTAAAAAGCATGCTCCTCCCCGCATGTCTTTGTAGCTTCGACTCCTGACGGGATAACTCCCACCGATGGGGCAGCAATGCTCAGGAACGTTCTAAATATTTTACGTTAATAGGCCTTTTCAGGCAGGAGACGTGTCTGTCTGGAGGGAAGCAAGAAAGTCTTGCGCAAGCGGATACAGAGGCTTCGGAATCTGAAGTTATTCAGAGACCGGATCTGAGCAGCAAATATTATTTTACAATCAACTGTATCCTAAACGCTTGAAAGCATACTACAAAAATATGTCCTGGCACGTCCTGTCAGTCGTCTGTCTGTACAAATCTATCACAATAGGATAGACAAAATTAGGTGAAGCGATGATGTCTAGAAATAAGATGAGTAAATGATTAATAAATCAATTATAAGGTTTCAAAAGCATAAATAAGTAGAATCATTTCAGAGAGGCATCAAAATGTAAAGATGATTAATTTATTAATAAAAGAATTATATGGTTTCATAAGCATAAATAAGTAGAATCATTTCAGAGAGCAATAACAGTTTAAATACACAAGTTACGTTACTATAGCCTCAACTCATGGTTGAATAAGTTAATGAAGTAATTGGGATCCTTTCCCATATAAACAATATATTATTGTTTAAGTAATACCTCTTTATCAGAAGGTAAACGGTTCCACATGACTTCTCCATGTTTATAGAACATTGTAGATACTCAAGACTTAGCTTGTTTAGCAGGCATGACATCAAAGACAATGGATCAGTTTCAACCAGAATAGGTTTAGTTATTCCATTCATTGAAGTAAAATAACCCCATGGTGAAGAGGTTAGATTCCAGGCTCAACTTCTCTAAGCCCAAAGGGAATCGTACGACGAATAAAGCGTCTCCAGACGAGCGTGACATAACACTATCGAAGATGAGGGCCTTCCTTTGCATTGCAGTAGAGGAATGTACCCTATAAGCGAGAACTCAGTAAAGTGCTGCCACAACCCATCCAGATAGCCCAAATGTAGTAAGTTTGTAGATAGGTAATAGAATACCAAACCATCTTCATAGTCTCGACTTCTCCAAGACAAATTATCAATTCCACTGAACAAGCCAGTCAAGTCAACCAGAGTAGGCCAACACACAATTGAAGTTATTGCTTTCTGAATACAAATCAGATTTATAACACTCCAGCTTTAAAAGCTACATCCGAGGAAGAATAAAATTAATGAGGTAACATGTTTAACACATGTAAAATAATTAGTACATCAATAGTACATAAGTAACCGTAGAGTAGAAGAATCTCCAAATCAATGGCACAGCATGAGTAAATATAATATTTCCAGAATAATTGTTATTCAAGTTCCATCGGAACACACGAAGATGTAGATAGTCAAATGGTCAACATCTAGTCATAATGTGTAAATAATGTTTGTTGATAATTAAGTATTATAACTTACAGATTAGAGGAAGAGCACATGACTCATGTATTTACTCGTTGTAACCCGTTGTGAAGTTTTTATTTATAAAGCTATATTAGGATTTATGTTAGAGGAAACACATTAAAATAATATATGCAAATCAGGGCAAAGGCTATCTTCTTATATCTCTCCCATCTTAGAAGATAGTAACATGTATACATACGTACACCAGTATATGATACACTTCATTTAATAATAATCTTATGTAGAGCAAAGGCTTGGAGAAATGATCTTCCTCTCTCTTCTTAGAAGATTTGCTTCTGAGCAAACATACATACTTTATTTCATACATACGTATCTTATTTTATACAAGAAGTCATATCTTCCAGCGCAGTGTTGCTCATAGTAAAATAAAGATCTCACCAAGTTTCCAGTTAGGTATTATAAATATGATTTTCCTGTTATCAAAATGTATTATACCATTTCTCCAGACAAACGACCCCCACTTTAGTGAATTCTATTCACTTATATCTTGAAAGGTAAAATTTAAGATTTTCCAAGGAAAACTATTCCTGAGATCTCCATCCGCATTCCCAATCCAAAAACCAAATTATTTTCCTCCTCTCAACTGTCACAAAAAATAAACAAACAAGTAGATTAAAGAGTTTCCATTACTATGTCCAGCAGAGGATTGCTACTACGATTTTAACCGACTACGAAAGGATAAAAATACGTATATATAAGTTTAAATATATTTGAGAATGTAAACAACGATCGCACACATGCGGATGGTTACAAAGTACAGTCAATAACTTATTTTTGTCGCAGTCGCAAGCCAGAATATCATATAATGAGAGATGAAAAAAATCTATGTCAGCTTGACAACACAGAATGTAAGACGGTAATTGAACCATGCAAGGATTTGTGGATTGAAAGTAATGATATAAATACTTACATGTACTTTTGCTGCAACATCTGTAACGTACGTGCCATATGTATGGAGGAGAAGAGAGTACTGACGCTGATCAACTTTTTATACTACAGAAGAAATGCATTAGATTTCTGGCAAACTTAAGGTTTTCCACTGACAGTTGTCGACCCTACTTTATTGAATATAAAATATTAACTTTGACGGGAATCTACATACTTGAGATTTGCAAATTTGTAAAAAATAATATGACACTTTTCACAACAAGAAAACAGGAACGTCAGCATAAAATGAACACTCGCTTCGAAGAAAAGCTAAGCCTACCGTCTAGCAGACTAGGAATGGTTAGCTCAAGTACTTTGGTGATGTGTATAAAAATATACAATAAAATACCTGACCATATAGTACTTCAAAAAGATGAAAAAAAAAATCATAAGATTTCTAAAAGCTTATCTGGTAGATGAATGTTTTTATACTCTGGAAGAGTTTTTTGCCAAATAATACTTTTGATTACCACCACTAATTAACATTAAAATTTAATTAATTAATGGAAATTCTGATGGCAACCTACTTTCTTGTCATTTTTTATAAATTGTGACTAACCATTATTATTTTGATTCTTTTTAATTTTATATTGTTTTTTTTTAATTTTTATTTTATTTTGATATGTTTTAATTTTATTTGGTTTTAATTGACTATATATACATTGTAATGCCCTTGCAGGGTTCCATGTTGTACTTCCAACTATTTATAGTGATTTTGTAAACTTTTACCACACGTGGAAACAATAAATAAATTGAATTGAATTGAATTGATGACAGGGCACCAGCTACAAGGGTCTGGTCTTATAAAAATTGGACATGGTTGTTAGTTGAAGTCGGACAAGATGGCTATCTACCCCTACAAGTCGCACTCCACTGAAATCAAGATTTCGCCTGATTTGCATACATCTGTTATGGCACCGATAAATAACATTATCAATATCACGTCACCTCAATGGTCTAATAACAACCATTCACTTAGAAATCTGTATCAAGTGTCAGATCAACTTGGAAAAAGAATAAATTCTCTCAATCAAGAAGAAGAGCAAGTCATAGAAGAAGCAGATGTTATATCACACCACGATATACACCATTATGTGATGATATACGTCATTTTGGGACTGATCGGAATAACTGGCATGATTATTGTTATTCTAAAAGTTCACTGCCGGTGGCAAGTACCGCAAGAATCAGGAGCGTCGGAGCCCTCGCACACGCCGCCCCTGCCGCGGGAGCGACGCTGCAAAACAACCCCAGCAAGAGAACACAAGAGATGAATTGCCGTCAAGATGCATAAATATTTTTTTATTGATTTTTATAATGTTTTCTTTTTAATTTTTCATGTAACATGTAATATTTTATCATTTGACTTGTGCCCATAGCATCCTCATCCCGCCCTCGGGAATATGTACACCCACCCACAATAATGCAGTCCCAGTCCCACTACGCAGTACTATGGACCATTTATGCACATACGACGTTCTTCCATAAATTTAATGCACACACACAGACATATAATAATCGCGCTCTTTTATACTTATCAAAATAGAAAGAGATATTTGACTTACTTGATCTATCAACTTGGGCTAAAACTCCAAATTATTGTTAATTTCGTCACCGCTGATAACTGAGAAATGGCTTAGTGATTAAGCATTACGAACTTATAGTACTTATTAAAATGACTCGAGTTCAATACCTCGGTAGGTCAATAAGTTTTATATGACATAATAGAATTTTGTAAAGCTAAATATTTTGTCTTATTAAAAAAAGTTATAAATTATTCGCCGTAGACAAAATAGAAATTACATTTTATGTCTCATACAAAATAAATAAAGTTGAAGGTGGCTTTGAAAAATATCACAATTATTGGCTCGATAAGGTATTTGACGTTGTTGGTTAGAGAACTTTGTTCGAAGCGTGTGTGCTAATTGTGATTCGTGGTGTTGATTTCCTTTAGTTAAAAATGCAAGCCAATATTAATATAGAAGAGAGGGCTAATATTGTAGCCTTACACCGTAATGGTTATAATATAACCCAGATATCAGAGGAAACCGGTTTATCTGTAAGTAGTTTCATTATGATAATTTTGGTGGTGGTTAACTGTATATTGTTCGAATTTTGATACGATTTTAGTATGAATTGATTATATTACTCGTACTTTATTAAATTATATACTTTCTTTCCAGAGAAAAACCGTGAGACGTTGGGTGATGAGACATTAGGAAGAAGGAAGCCTAAAAAGTCGAGTGCGATGGGGCAGACCACGGCTTATTGACCAGTCACAGCGCCGTTTTATGGTCAATGAGTATGAAACCAACGGATTCATACCAACTAGACGTTTTGCGAATTTATTTAATACGTCATTGGAGACTGTGCGTCGGGCACTCCACAGTGAAGGTTTGCATCACCGTAGACCAGCTTTAAAACCGAGCTTGACCCAACGGCACAAAGAAGAGAGATTACGATTCGCCCGAGAATATTTAGATTTTGATTGGGAGACAACAGTATTCTCTGACGAAAAAACCTTCAAGTCTAGTCAGAATGGAAGACTTCGTTTGTGGCGCAGAGATAATACTCGGTGGTCGGATAGCAATATATTGACTAATACCGATTCTGGTCGCATTAGTGTGAACATGTGGGGGTGGATTAGTGCTCAAGGACCTGGGGAATTGGCATTTATACCTACGCGTGCCAATAGTAATAATTATGCAAAAGTATTAAATGACATGTTACCTACCGTTCGTACTATTTATCCCGAAGAAAGTGTTAGTCAATTTTACTTTGTTCAAGACAATTTTGTCCCATACACCGTGCAAGAAATGTCAACGAATGGTTTTCGCAACATCCTGAGGTAAAAGTTATTCCTTGGCCGGCGCGATCCCCTGATTTAAACCCCATAGAAAACATATGGGGAATCATGGTGCAGAGGTGGGAAAAAAGAAATGAAAGGTGTCCTGAGCAGCTCAAGTCTCATTGCATGAAGTTATGGGACAGCTTACGCGGCTCAGATATCTGTGCCAATGTTGTAGGCTCCATGCGCCGGCGGCTACAAAGTTGCATTGATAATAATGGGGGTCACATCAAATATTAATTTTTATTTGTTACCCCTCTCGGTTGGTTATAGTAAAACTGTTATTTACTGATATTCATTGGTTGTTTACCTAATAGTATCATTTATTAATATAAATTAAAACGGAGGCTTGGATAAAATAAGTTTATGGTTGTATTTTTAAAGTGAGGTTAAGTTTCAATCCTCTTTTCCTTGCGAAAATGAATACTTAAGCTATAACCTCAATAAGGCTAGACTACAATGCAATGATAACAATTTTATGTAGACAAATATATATTTTAGTAACATATAAAATTACTGTATCTGTGTATTTTATTCAAGCAAAAAATGAAATTAATTTTCTTAGTTAAAATTTCTTATTTAGATTTGACTTTTGTAGTAAAAATGTTGCCCAAAAATATTTTATAAACTTATTATACTTTTACAAATGAATGTGCATTGTTAATTTACAAATGGCTGGCATGTCGTAGGATTCGGAAAAAAAATCTCAAATATTTTATTTTTAAGTAGAATAAGATAGTTATATAAAACAAGTAAATACTATTTGTTTGTTTTAAACTAAAAAATAAAAGTTATTTTGTTGACTATTAATGCTTGGTTTCATTTTCTTTATTTTTTATAATAGTAATTATATAAAAGACAACATAGTTGTATAAAATACTATTAAATTTATATATTCTAAAGATTTCATACTTTAAAAAATACAAGAAACAACATTTTGTGCCAGCTGTGAGAAAAAGGTCTTATAGTCTTAACGTGATTTGAACCCGCGTCCCAATTTTCATTATCTGATTGCGAATTCTAACGCAGTGTCTAATCGACCACGCAACTTTAGTAATAAGTGTTGAAATTTTGCAAATCATCACTTATCAGTAAATAATAACCTTCACATTCGCAGCTCACAATCACACATTGATCTTAAACAGTATTACTAGATATTTGTGAGCATTGTAACATTACTCACACATAGATATCTCTGAACCGTGGAAGGCAATGAGATCCTTACGGTGAGACTCCATTAATGCTTGTGAAGTGTACAAAGTACAATTTACCGCGATTGACAATATCGATTTTTCTGCTTACTTTCATTTATTTTAGTTCCTGTGCACACATCACTTTGCTCTTTAAACAAAGTTCTGTTCGATATTATCAAGTTTTATTTATAAAGATCATCAAGATATCAAGAGGAGTCTCTGCTCCTACACGGTTGAATAGTTTGGGGGTGAAGTCGGTTTTTAGTTTTGAAAAATTATAATAGTTAATGCACGTTACCTTAGTTCCTGTGCCGTGAGCCTCGACATACGCTACGTCTTGTGGCCGCAGACCAGCTTCAGCGAAGGTTTCTTCCATTAGCTGTTTCTGCATGGCACCCGCCGGGAATGTGATGCCTTGCTCCTTGTAGCCGTCCGTATTCATGCGAGCGCCACGAACTGTGGCGTATATTCTCCTCGCATCTGCGCGTTTTTGTAGCAATACCACAACTGTGGCTTCTGATCGAACATAACCACGTCCTTCGGCGTCAAACGCCGCGCACCGACCCTCTGGAGATAACATGCTCAGCCGGTGTAAATTTAGTGCGTGGGTAGGTTTAAGGCAAAGGCTGGCGCCCGCGACCACGGCGGCCTCACAATGTCCCGCGCGCATGGCTGACACTGCATGCGCCAGAGCGAACATGGAACTTGAGCAGGCCGTGTCGATAGCATACGAAGGCCCCTTTAGATCGAACGTATAGGAAATTCTATTGGGGAACATGGCACGGCAGCAGCCGGTGAGCGAGAAGCCGTTGATCTTGTTAGGGTTGGCCGTCCACACCTCTTCGGTCTCCGAATTAGATACGCCCACGTACACGCCGGTGCGAGAGCCGCGTAGCTCGATGGGGTTCAAACCGGCGTCGACGATGGCCTCGTGGGTGATTTCAAGCAGGATGCGCAGCTGAGGGTCCATGAGATGCGCCAGGTTGGCATCTACTCCGAAGAACGTGGCGTCAAAATGCGCCAAGTCTTTTAATTTCCCATTACGTTCCGGCAGCCCATATAAACCTGTAATGCAAACATTACTGTGTCAATTATTATATCAAATGAAAGGGCTCGTTATGAGGATCTCAAATATATTTTTGTTATTATTGTAAAATAAACAGTTTTTGATTTTATTCATGAAAGAAGACGAAAATTGACCATACCTGTTTATTTTACAATAATAACAAATACCCGTTTGACCATCCATGAGGACAACCAAAAATCTGTCAAAATCTAGACATATAAAAAAAGTGTACGGGCCTCGCCCTGGCCATACATATAAGATAATAGTTGATAAGGAGTTAGGAATGAGACTGCTTGATGTTGTATAAAATTGATATATTGTCTCAAAAATATTTTATACCTTTAAACGAGCAATTCTTGTATGTAATGTGCAATAAAGGGTATTGTATTGTATTGTATTGTATAATTTCTGTGATCTGGGAAACGGCTCTAACGATTTCGCTGAAATTTGGTATATTTTTCGGGGTAAACAATCGATTTAGATTAGTCTTATGTTTGGAAAAACGCGTGTTTAGTTTTCATGCGTTTTTCTTTCCACGTAGAATATGGTCGCTAATTTCGTCCTACCGGCCACTGCCCAGTGAAATAGTACTAAATCACAACGGTCGACAGCGCGGCGTGTACCAGCGAACTTGAGAAGAAAATAAGAAGTGCTAAGCTCCATTATACTCCATTATACACGCACATGCTCCATTATACCCTATAGTACCTGGGCGACCGAGCTTTGCTCGGTTACATCTCAAACATTAACAATTTTTTTTAAAACTTGTCTAAAAACAATGCAAAATAAAATAAAAATATATAAACTTAAACATAAAAAAAAACAAAAGTAAGTCACCGAATGGGATTCGAACCCGTAACACTCTTTCTAGCGGTCGCTATCCTTAACCACTGAGCTAAATCAAGGCGGTCGCGGCGCAACGAAATTAGCGACCATATTCTGCGTGGAAAGAAAAACGCATGAAAACTCGAAAACACGCGTTTTCCCAAACATAAAACTAATCTAGATCGATTGTTTACCCCCAAAAACTCCCATATACAAATTTTCAGCGAAATCGTTAGAGCCGTTTTCGAGATCACAGAAATTTATAAATAAATATATATATATATATATATATATACACAAGAATTGCTCGTTTAAAGGTACCCTTCATGGGCGAGTCCGACTCGCACTTGGCCGATTATTGTGAATTGGTTTCACGAGTGATATTTTTAACCGATCTGGGAATGTACCCTCTGAAAAGGACTGGTTTGTGAGTAGGGTTAGCGGTAGGGTGAGTTCATCGGCACACTGTTTAAACAAGATTGGTGGTATTTCGTCAATGCCGTGGCTGTGTTTGCCTTTTAGCTCTCTAAGTATCTTGTTTACTTCCTCGAGTTCTACCGGGCGTAGGTACATGGAGTTGTCGGGCGGGTGCATCACGGGCCGGCCTCGTGGCGGCTGCGCTCCGCTCGGCGTCCCCACCGATGCAAAGTATTTGTTTAACGCGTCAGCGACTTGTTTTGGTTCCGACGTTAAGTTATTCTGGATATTTAATCTCATATTTTTATTTTGTTCTTGTGTGTTTTTATTAGTACGCTCTTTTATAATGCTCCACATTGTTTTTGAAATATTTTTAGATGTCTTCACCTCATTTATGTATTCCAGTTTTTATTTTTATATTAGTCCTTTTAAGGATCTTTTCATAGTTTTTGTAATGTTTTTTAAGAACTCTGCTATTTGTAGTATTTATTAATATTTTCAAGAGCCTTTTGTTCTTACATGAGATTTTTAGTTCTTTAGTTAGCCAGCGTTTTTTCTTTTTTTTTGGTTAATTTTTGAAGTGAAAACTTCTTTAGCGGCGTTGTGCACTTTTTTTTGGAATGGGTAAAAAATTTTAGACTCGCGTCAGGACACGTGACCTGAACGAAAATTCGTAAGACGGCGCAGGGCGCTTGCGCGAATGTTCGTGTGTGTTTATGTTACAGCGTGCTACGCGCATCCATGAATGGTGACAGCTGATGGCTCGACCGTCTGTGTAGTGGCCATACTGCTGTGTATTTGAAAATGATTTTGTTGAAAATGAATTTGGTCATGCTTGTGACATTTGTGACAGACTCTGGTTCAGAAAAGATTTGAAATATTTTATACTGATAATTAAAGCAATTCGTGAAAAATTATTCCCTAACCATTCCAAAATATCAAAAATGCACAACGTTAATATTCAAGTTTTCACTTCTGCCGGCACTCCCAGAGTGCAACCCGTCGTTTTTTTTAATATTTTTTTTGGGTATACATTTATCCAAAATATTTTTAAGGGTATCGTCAATGCAATTGTAATTTTCATTTATATTACACAATATATTTTTTAATTCTGACTTAAATAGAAGAATATTTTTTTGGTTAAAAAATCTTTTTTCTTTTTGCCAAGTTATTGGTTTGTTTTTTTATTTGTGCATTTATTTTAATTGTTGTGCTGTGATGGTCTGAAAAACCAAGATTTAGTACTTCGGCTTTTATATGTTTATCTCTGAAATTTGTGAATATCAGGTCAATACAGGTAGAAGACGATTTAGTTACGCGCGTCGGTTCTGTTATGTGAGAAATAAAGTTATGTTCAGCCATTAGGTGAAGTAGTTTCCTTGATTCAGAGTCAGCTTTTAAAGTGTCAATATTAAAGTCACCACCTAATACTATACGCTTTTTGTTATATTTTTGGTTAAATATTTTAAAATTTGTTCCAATTGCATTACAAAATCATTTACCCGTTTGTCGTTCCAATACAATTATATTAATATTACATCCTGGTTAATTAATTCTACGGCACATAATTCTACAAGAAATTCAATTGACATGTCCGTGATATCTTCGAGATCTATGTACTTCATGTCGTCACGTAGTAGTATGCAGACCCCTCCACCGTCATAGTTTCGCCGACAGTATGCGCTTGCAACGCGATAATGATTGAAGTGTATGAGCTCCAATTTTTCCTTTGTTAGAAATGTTTCAGATAGGCAGCATGCGTGATAGAGGTTATTGGTTTGATCTTGGTAGGCCTTTAATATTGTGCGTTTGTTCCATAGACTTTGTAAGTTTTGGAAGAATATATTTATATTATTGTCGAGAGGTGCGAAATGTGTTCAGTGTGTTTTTTGTCGCGTATTGTTGATAGTGTTGGGTGAAGTCGATGGTAGGTTTGTTGTTTGCCGTGAAGAACCTTCGGTGTGTGACGTAACCCTGCGTGTGTATTTTTGTGGAGATCTGTTCCTAGTGTCGTTCAAAGTCATGTTTGTACTAATTTCTTGGGATTTTCTGGTTCGATTTCTCTCGTCTAGTGTTTTTTTGTCAAGCAGTTTGGATACGTAAAGTGCAGTGTTTCGGAAGTATCTTACGTTATTTATAATATATTGAGTCATGCGTTTGCTAATTAATTCCGCGCGTAGTGGTCGTCGCGGTCCTCTTACTCCGAGTCGTCAAATTTCCTCTATGTAGCCTGTGAGGTCTACATGTAAGATATCCCTAAATACAGTAATAATTCTTTCTTTAAGCTCATATTCCTCCTCTCTTGAGTATTCATTTAAGCCGTATAGGACGAACGTATTTGGGCATTTTAGATTTTGTACTGATAAACTTTGTGGTTCTATTGTCACATTATTTTTTTGTTTTAATTCTTCTAACTCTCTTTGCAATTTTTTATTTTCCATAGCTAATAGATTGACTTGGTCAGTTATTTCAAAAAAAAATTTGTCCTGTATTGTCTGCTGTTGTTGCAATTCGTCTGTTCTTTGTGTAAATTCTTTTTTAAGTTGTAAGGCGACGGTGTTGATTTCTGTAGTCAATAAGTGTTTAATGTCTAATAGGATAGATTGTTTGTTTTGTTCTAGCTTTTTTTCTAATAGAAGACTTATAGCTTCTAGCGTTATTATATTTTGGTCACTTTTCTGTGTATGCCGTGTTTCTGAGGAAGGAGATGTGCATGTGTTTCCTATTACGCTTTGACTGTATGTAGTTTGTTCCTCAATAGACATGTTGGTATCGTCTAGTATCAATTGTTTTTGTTTGCTAACTGGTGTGTTGTCATTTCTGGGTCGTCTTGTTATGTTTTCGCAAGCGGGACAGCGCCAGGTCTGTGTGAGATGGTGTTTATTTGCTGTATAGTACTGTGTAGAGATATTTAAGCAGACACAGTGGTACTTATCTCTGCATAAGGTGCATTGTAGTATCCCTCCATTCCTGATATTTTGGTAACAACCCGCAGTACAGATGTCGTCAGCGTTGGGCATGTTGGCGGTAGACATTGAATTAACTTAGTCGTCACCTCAGGAAGCAGCGGTCAGTATTGGCCGCCACACACAGTAGCGGGGCGGGGCAGTTTCAAACGCCGAGTGTTGGTTGGATAGCAGCAGCGTATGAGTCTCTGCAACGGTTTCTCTTAGGGTTCGATTCCGTGGATCAAATTTGGAATTGTTTTTAAATTTTATAGTCACAGGGTGTAGTGTTTTACAGATGTTTTGCACAAAGTCGTTTTTACTGGTATAAACGTACACAATAAGACCCGACACGGTATGATTTATGTATTTCTACAGGTAAAAAGTGGTGATCAAACTGCGAGCGAATACACTTTCGATCCGATGCTCTCGGGCCCGCGAGCCGAACTTTAAGCTGAGGGTTTTCACAGCACGACACATCCATGTTCATAACGCCTCTTGTAAGACCTCGGTACATAGCAACATTTTCGTGGCCACCACTTACCACTAGAATACTGTAATAGCATGGGTGTATATCAATCACGCTGACAAAGTAGTAAAATAAAATCTTAAATCCCTGAATCGATAATCGATGTTCCCAAGCTCACAATATTTTTAAAGGATCTATTCAAGGATACCCCACACCATGCTTACCCATTGCTTTATAAACATAAGTATATTCTCTTTTTTGTCACTTTTTTGCTAGTCGTGTGTGCTGCCATCTCTGTGAGCCTACCCCGCAACTTCAGTTTTACTTACGGGTCCTCTAATAGTATCTATGGTATTCCCACACGATGGGTTAGTCAAGAAAAAAATAATGACTCCCACTTTACATGTATGAGAGATATCCCAAAAAAAATATTCATAATTTTATTTTAAGTACCACTTTCTGGGCATGATTAATTTACGTCTTCTTCTTATATTTAAGAGCTGGGCTCTTGTCAGTGGAGTGCTTTCCATGTCTCTCTTCCTTCCGCTAAGTTCTTAACCTCTTTATATGTTTTCACGTTTAATTTTTCTTTTATTTGGTCTATAAATTTTCTTCTGGGTTTTCCTACTCCTCTCTTTCCTTCTATTTTTCCTTCCATTATTGTTTTAAAGAACGCATCGTGGCGTAGTAGATGACCGAACATTTTCCCTCTTCTATTTTCTATAATTTGTATTATTTGTCTTTTCTCTCTCACATCCTCTAGTACCTTTTCATTTGTAATTTTTTCTGTCCAACTTATTTTTTTCATTCTCCTCCAGCACCACATTTCAAATGCTTCTAATCTATCTCTATCGTTTTTGGTCATCGTCCACGTTTCACATCCATACAAAGCAGTGCTCCATATAAATGTTTTAATAAATCTTTTACGTAAACTTTCTTTAATACCAGAACAAAATATATATTTTTTACTCTTAAATGTACTTTTTGCAATAGCAATCCTCTTCTTAATATCTTCTGAGCATCTTGCCTCTTCGTTGATAATAGTTCCTAAATATTTAAAACTTTGAACTTGGTCTATTGTTTTATTATTAAGTTGGATATTTTTAATTACTGGACCTGACTTTGAGACAATTAAGGACTTGGTTTTATTTATGTTTATACTCAATTTATGTTCTTTAAAAATATTGTTCATTGCTTCTATTAACTTTTCTAACTGTTGTGAACTGCTTCCAAGGGCTGCTATGTCATCTGCAAATCTTATAAAATGTATCTTTTCTCCATTAATACTAACTCCTCCTATATCTTGGTCTTTGATTTGAAATATTGCTGCTTCTATAAATAGATTGAATATCAGTGGAGAAAGTGGGCAACCCTGCCTAACTCCCTGTCGTATTTTAGTCTGTCTTTTTTCATTATTACTTTCTATTATTGCCTCTTGTTCTTTATACAGTTCTTTGATTATTCTCCTGTCTCTGTAGTCTATGCCAGCATTCTTAAGCGCCTTCATCATTAGTTTCCAATTTACTTTATCGAACGCTTTCTCTAAATCTATAAACGCAATATGTGTTTCTAAACCAAGTTCCAATCTTCTTTCTATTATAATTCTAAGTGCTAAAACTGCTTCTCGAGTGCCTTTGTTTTTGCGAAAACCATATTGGTCGTTGCCTACTATATTTTCTACTTTAGTTTACTAATTTACGTACCCATGCCAAATTACAGCTTAATAGTAAGTACTTATAGTCTCTGAGTAGAACGGACTGAGTCGGACAGCCGGACGGACAGACAGACAGACAGATATGACGAAACGACTTCTGTAAATTTATTAACTCTGTGCAACGTCACATTCGATAGCATTTTCCCCTAGATGAAAAAATGCATACCTATTTCAGAGCCAGATCTGACCACATGGGTTTGAATACACTACGTTTGGCGTTTTTTTACGTGATCGAATCAGAAAGGACAAAAGCAAAAGTTACTGACATAAGCCCAGCGGATTAACTCGTTAAAGTGGCAGTGGGTAAGTCTCATAGCGCAACTAACGATGACTAGAATGGAGGGCAAAAAGGTTTTCAAATGGCAACCACTAGCAGGCGCAACACAGAACCTGACCAAGGTCGCTGGAAAACACTAGAAGAGCCTATATCCAGAGGTGGACATTGTGCTGCTGAATGATAAAGATGATGATGAGTTATTCCAAACTACAGTTTCTTATATTATAAATAGTCTTGTCTAGTGTGAACTTAGCTCCGAAGCCGTAAGATTAAGAAAAATGTAGGTTTAATTACCTATTGGCCAGCGGCGGTCGTCTGCGGTGACCATGTCGACGTGCGCGAACAGGTTGCTGGCGAACTCCTCGACGGAGCCTGACTCGGGCAGGCGGCCCGACATGCCTGTCAGCACGATGTCGTCCTCCGCCTCCACACCTCTTTCTCCGTTCACGGTCGACGCGGGCATCTTCGGTACTTCAGTTACCTGCAAATCCTGCAATTCAAAGGTTTACAGATCCCAGGTGTCACCCGTGGTGACTATCCATTCACTAGACCCCAAGAGCAATGGGTAATAGACACGGGATACTAAAAAGAATCATTTATATAAGTACTTTAGGTATTTGTTAATGTCAGGTTTTTGTTGATCTACTACCCAAATGCTTATTCCTGTTTTTACGGTTCCGTAGCCAAATGGCAAAAACGGAACCCTTATAGATTCGTCATGTCTGTCTGTCTGTCTGTCTGTCTGTCTGTCTGTCTGTCTGTCCGTCCGTATGTCACAGCCACTTTTTTCAGAAACTATAAGAACTATACTGTTGAAACTTGGTAAGAAGATGTATTATGCGAACCGCATTAAGGTTTTAACACAAAAATAAAAAAAAGACAAAAAATTTTGGGGGTTCCCCATACTTAGAACTGAAACTCGAAAAAATATTTTTCATTAAACCTATACGTGTGGGGTATTTATGGATAGGTCTTCAAAAATGATATTGAGGTTTCTAATATCATTTAGGAGGTTTGGTTTTGTGGTTTCTATTTTCATAGTTTGCGCGGGGGACACTTCCAAAGTGGAAAAATGTGTGTCCTGTCCCCTGTAACTTCTAAAATAAGAGAATTATAAAACTAGAAAAAATATATGATGTTCATTACTATGCAAACTACCAGCGAAAATTGGTTTGAACGAGATCTAGTAAGTAGTTTTTTTTAATACGTCAAAAATCATAAACCGTAAATTACCTTTCATTCAATCAACTCAAATAGAAAAATATATAAAAACATACTACACGACTTATATTATGTTACTTGCTGCTACGGAACCCTTCTTGGGCGAGTCCAACTCGCACTTGGTTGGCTGGAAGAAATTTCTCAATGGGATAAGACTACCGTTGTACATTTTAATTTTTAATGCATATGTTTTGTACTTTGTTTATATTTAAATGTGCAATAAAGAGTTAAAACAAACAAACAACCAAACATTTTCCTCTACTGCGCTTATATAATTTAAGAACTAGTCAGTCTAACTGTAACTGGCAAAATAAACATACCTACTCAGAATGTTTGTGACTTCACATTCACTAGCAAACTACATCCTTTTTTCTAATGGGCCACTTTTTATATTCTCAATGCTATTTCACAAGTTTTGACGTATTTTTAAGGAGTTTTTTTGAAAAAGGTCGCGACTAAACACCAAAGTTTAATTAGCTGAAAAGGTCACAGGTCAAGCACAAGAACTTGTAACGATTCGCTAAAACGCACTCGTTATTTCCATCCTCAAATACTTTTTTGCTCACATCAATGTATTACTATCTTAAATAATTTTGTTTTTGTTTGACAATTCAGATTGGGAATTCAGACAGGGGATGAAGATTTTCTAGGAATCTTAAAAGTTTGCTTTTCAGAAGAAATAGTCTAATATATAATATAATAGAAATAATCTAGTTGACGGACCAAATAATATAATATCATATCTTTTTATCCAGTCCTCATCCCTTTTCAGAAATACAAATTCCTTTATGAGCTTTTAAATAATTTATAACTTGAACTTTGTAATTATTTTCTACGGATTATGAATTTTGTTAATGTATATTCAGTAATCATTGATTCTAGCCGCATCGCCTATGAACATAATTTAGATCTCACCATTACGCTAAGCCTGTCCTTTCGGTCTTACAGCCCTGGGCTCTGTGTATACCGTAAGGAATGAAAATGTGATAATGTATCTATTACGTTATATGCAAGCCGTTAGTCTTGGAAATCACCACGGTATCGCTGTCGTCAAGCGATGTCAGGTACTTAGAGACCAGTACCAGTGTTGGCCAGTTACACAAACGAAAAACAAATACATATGTTAAAACCGAGACCTTTTCAGTACTGCAGGTGAAGACAATACACACGTAGGGGTTCCTGTCACCTTACCAGTTTTCCGCCAGCCCAACCAAAGAAGGCAAGACGGAGGTTAGGTTAATTCTAAAATTCATTTTACGCGTACAAAGTCCTGGACTCCAGATAGTTTACTATAAAAGCAGTGCATCTAGGCCTTTTAGCTCCACTGCTTAACTTTATTACATTAGATTATTGGTTTGTCAGGATCGTAGCAAGTGGAGGTCCATAGTCTCTGCCTACCCCTGTGGGAAACAGGCGTGATGTTATGTATGTATGTATTACATTATTTGTATCTTCTCGCCACAAACGTGTGTGTAAGTGGCCAACACTGGTTGCTTTACGACTGCCGTACAATGATGACAGCCTACGCCAACGGCTTTACGTGCCTTCCAAAGCCCGGAGTAGCTCGAGAAATTTTTATGCCACTTGTGGTCACCCACCCAAATGCGGACCACGCCTGGTGTTGCTTAACTTGCTAGATTCCTATTCTAGCATGTCTTCTTTAAGATGGTGACCCCTTGCCGTACTCCTCTGTCGATAGATATGGGATTGATGTTGTCCTACCCCTAGAAAGTACTTTGTTAGACTTCGACATATATTTTTACATCTTCAATTTGGAATTTGGTAAATGTTTAAAACATTCCTACAACATAAATTTATGTAAAAAGGTAAAATAAAAGATTTGTCCCAGTCCGCTCATAACACGAAAGAAAACACGCGTTCGAGGTTTGTTCGTAGTTTTGACAGCGGTTTCGATACAAAATCAGCGCTCAAACAATCCAAAGTATACCAATTGCCAGAAGGCAATTGGTATACTTTTTTTTTCGACATCTTTCGAGTTTTTGACGCTGTCAGAAGACAGCGTCAAAAACTCGAAAGATGTCGAATCGTAGAATACCGATTCAGGGTTGACAGTTCAAATCGTAAGCAAACCCGCGGAAAACTGCTAACATGTTGTCATATATTACAGTAAGTCAAGTCGATTCAAGTTAATTCAACCAGAATCAAGTCGTTTTGTGTGCCCAAAAAACGTCTCAGAATAGATACCAATTCGAAACTGACACGATGCTTTTGTGTCAAAGTTTATAAAACTAAAAGCTCAGAATCGTACTGCAGGGCAAGTTGGAAAATGACCTTTTTTAAATTCTCCTGGGTCTTGGATGTTTATCTATATCATATGTATTTGTTATAAAATATACTTAGTATCGTTGAGTTAGTATCTTATAACACAAATCTCGAATCTTCCATGCTGGTCTGGGAGAAAAAAAAACGTAGAATGTACCAGCTGCTTCTCTTCCCGCGCAGATCGTAAGAGCCGATCGAGGGAATGGGCGAGATTTGAATCATGGTAATAGGCGATGCGGCTAGCAAGCTATTACTATTTTGATTCCTTCTCCATCTTAACGCCCACCACCACGCTAAGCGTGGCCTTTGGGCCTAACGGCCCTGGGCTCTGTCTACCCCGTCAGGGATATAGACGTGAAAATGTATCTGTATCTGTACAAGTTTCTAACTTACTTTGGGGCTAGCTCAATCTTTAGAAACGTGCTACCCGAATTTGACTATAGTGATGCATGGGGGGCGGGTAGAGGGGGATTTATATGACCCCCCCAAGCATTTTTTTTGCCGGAACCCCCCTCCTTTTTTATATAAATTTTTAAAATCAGTTTTTAGTGTAACAGAATGCAAAATTTTCGATCAGTAGACAGTAACACCACACAAAAACAACTTTGCCGTGGAGTGTAGGTTAGGTTTGTTAGGTTTCCTGTGACCAACACATAAGCGAGTGAGTGTTAGGTTTCCTGTGACCAAAATATGAGCGAGCGACTCAAGCTTAGGGCAAAAGTAATAACGAATAAGAAGTAAAAAAAATTTACACGTAGGTAAGTATAACATTTAAAAAAAGTTAATGTGGTTAACAGGACCCAAGACACTGTCTGCCCAGTAAACAAAAAGACGTAATTTTACATACTATTAAAATCGTTCAGTAAAAAAAAAGTAATGAAAAAGACGTAAATATACACACGCTAAAAAGATGTTATAGTAATATACTAAAACCAACACCGTAATCATATGTAGACAGTAATCATTAACACACCTCGTTAGAAAAAAAGACGTGAAATTTTCAATATCAAGATTTTACCACCTCATTGTTTATAGAATTGCTTAGAATGAGATTTCTTACCGACAAATTCCGATTTATTACTGCCCACACGTAACTGTTCGTTCTATTTTTTTACCGCCCGTTTTTAATTATTTATTTATTATTTTCCTGCTCAATTATATATTCACTGATCCAGTTTATTATTTTTTATTACTCATTTTTGGTTACTTTACTGCTTTGTTTTAACTGCTGAACTAGTTATTGAACATGCCATTTAAAATTTTTAACTTACCAAAACTGCTATTTACAACTGCCTCTTTAAATCAGTGCCTATTTATTTTATGAACTACTGCAGTTTAAAGTGAGAACATGAAGCTTTTATACGCACAATTCGAAACACCAGTGAGAAACCCGGTGGATTGTGCGAGTCGTGTTCAGTCGTGGATTTACCTACCAGGCAATTAAAAGGCCATAAACTGTGGTGGCAGGGCGCTAAGTGGATACAGATGTTTCAATCCACGAGCGCTCCTGAGCCATGATTGTGTGTATTTAACAATGACCTTGCTAATACTACTCTAACGGCCCATTTAGACGCTGCAAGTTTCTTGTCTGTTGCATACCATTTTATTGAAGCAATAAATGACTTGCATGGTCTAAACGACGACCGCCGTTTCCTCGTGGTCATACTAGTTTGTCATACCAGTATGACTACGAGGATATACATGTCCTCGTAGTCATACCATCATTTTTGCACCTCCTGTAAATAAAAATATAAGAAAAGAAAAATGAACGAAAAATAAGGAAGCCTCACGTACCATTCATGAATCGGTCGTGCAAGTTTCGTAGCAATACTTGACTTGGTGTAAACGGTATCATACCATTATGGTATGCAATTCTTGAATTCGTATTCAAGTTTTGTTGTTCTGTAGCATTCTCAATACATAGAGGGTGTATTGATAGTTGCAGCTCTTCTTAGGCAAGAAATATTGAAATAACCGGCCAAATGCGAGTCGAACTCCCACATGAAGTGATCCGTACCATTATCTATAAAAAAAACGCATTTGTTGTAATGGGAGCCGCCCCACTTACATATTTATTTTATTCTGTTTTTAATAAGTATTTGTCGTTAGAGCAGAAGCAGAAATACATCATCTGAGAAAATTTCAACTGTCTAGCTATTAGGGTTAATAAGATACAGCCTGTGATCGACAGACGGACAGCGGAGTATTAGTAATAGGGTGCCGTTTTTACCCTTTGAATAAGTAAATTAAAACATCGTAAAAATGTGTTCGGTATAAAAATGCATATGAACAAGAAATGTTCTCGGAGCATCTAAAAATCTATGTAAAGAGTTAGAAACAGAAAACAAAAGAGGACTCTGTGGATATGTTCCATGTGAACAGAACCCAGTTTTATTATTTGTTACATAATAAAATTTATTTTGAACTGGAAACATATTTTAGCCCACCTCAACAGGTGCACGAAAGACCGCGGGCTGCTTGCAGCCCGCGCAGCGCCCGAAAAGCTAGTTTATCTATATAAAGGCAAAATTCAGCGATGCATGATGCTATTCCTTCCTGCTCGAACAAAACTGGAAGGTTTGTCTCTACGTTTTGATTTTTCAAAATCTGTCAAAATTGATTCAATAGTTGTCCTTTCTTTTCCGCTAGGTTTGTAGTAATGTCTAAACGCAATGCAGATAGAGTTAAAAATAAATAGAGGTTAGAGTATGAAAAACATGACGTGATGAAAAGTATCTCTAGTATGTTTACTTTTTTTGTAACATGATGTTTTTGCAAAGAATTGAAAAAGATTATGTCACGTAATCTAACAGTCACGTTGTTTTTGAAACTGAGACTTATCAAGCCTACTAGGTCAATGAACCAGAGGTATTGGCTTTCAATAAGAAATCTGAGCAATGACTAACATTCTGGAGGGAAGTCTAGAATGTTCGAACTTCATAATGAAAGATCAATATTTATTAGTTTGAGCCAACGACACGTGCAGAAAAAGATCGCAATGGGTAAATTTATTTCTTTATTAAATCTTAAATGACCATAATGGTACAAAAGGTGGATTTAATGCTCACGCATTGTCTACCGGTCAGCCTTTAGATAAAACAGAAATAATTTATTTAAATTTTAAAATATACACGGTAATTTCTCATTGTGTTTTGGACCAAGGGCCACTTTATAAGGATCGTTAGTGAAATTTAATTAGCTAGTCAAAATAAAAATTCAAAAACAAAGTAAAATCGTGAGATCCTTTAGTACTACCGCCAGGCAGCGCCTCCGTCCGGCCGGCCAGAGTTCATCGAGATCATGCGGCAGTTTTGGTCGGACATAACTACGTGCTCTCGATTTGTTTATCTTATTTATTTATTTATTTATTAAATCTTTATTGACCATAATGGTACAAAAGGTGGACTTAATGCTAACGCATTCTCTACCAGTCAGCCTTTGGGAAACAGAAATAAATTTATTAGCGATAGGCGCTTAAAGATATATATATAATCAACTATATTATATACTTATGTCATACACAAATTTGGATTAGAGGATTGGAGGAATTTATTCACAATACGATTTTTTTTTTCCAAAACCAATGAAAAGTCAGCATGTTGTACAAAATTAGTAAGGGATGAATACGTAACTATGGAAAAAAGAGCCGCATTATTCAATATTTTATATTGTTATAAGTAATATTTTTTAAATTGAAATATAGTTGGTATATTACCCTATATGTGCGTTATAGTGGTTATAACACACGAGGCGGAATTTTCGTGCCCGAGCCAAAAGCGAGGGCGTGATAGAGCCGAGAGTGTTTAACCAATATACGCACATATATCGCACGACGTGTTTTCAACACAGGTATATCTAAACGGATTTTTATTTTAACCGGTAAAGACCCGCACGATATTAATAAATGTCCACGTTCATTGTCTTACTATTGTGTCTGATATTGGCGGTAAAGGAACGGTTAAATGAACTCAACCATAAAACTGTGATGCACACGGCTGTTTTCCTCCCGTAATACTTATTAAAATCAGCGCGGCTGGTCAACCATTACTAGCTGGTGCCACAAGGCAGAGATCGAGTTCGGAATTTAAAAAAAAATTACTTACTAATACTTTATATATGTCTAAACCCGATGAAATTCAATGAGATCCACTTTACGAGCAAGTATGTTGAAAAAATAATGAATATACAACATGGAAGGGACATACCCGTAATAAATCGAACCACAGGCTATACTAGATCACTATATTATAATGATATTAAAATAACATTCAGAAAACAAAAATAAATTCGACATTCCCATACAAATCGGCCGGGCGGCTGCACACTTTTGTATGGAAATACCGAATATTTTTGTTAGTTTTTGTCTCATTATACTATAGTCAAGTGGTCTAGTGTAGCCCGTGGTTCGATTTATTACGGGTATGCCCCTTCCACGTTGTATATGATCACTACTGTGGGCACTACATTTATTCCAAACTGACGTCGAATTTGCGGAGCGTCTATGTACTGTAAATGCTAGGAGAACAATATTATATATTCAAATTTGTCGCTTAATACACGTTTATTCGGCTGTTATGCTACAGTAAACAATGGGCAAAATTCAAAAAACAAGTGCCAACAAAGGGTAATTCAGTCCTTTATTTTTACCCACTTTTTGAAAGACTAGATCTTTTATCATTTTAGGATTTCGTACCCAAATGGTAAAATCGATACCCTATTACTAAGATTTCACTGTCTGTCTGCGTCACCAGGCTTCTTCTCCAGAACTGTGATAGAAAGACAGTTGAAATCTATACATTTCCTAGGAAGATGTGTCTATTAAAAATATTTCTATAAGTGTTGTAAAGTATAACTCTATCTTTAATTTGACAATCGATAATTGATCTCGAAAAACCTTTACAATATCGATACAACTATCCATACAGTATCGATAAGAAAGTCTAAAAACTAATTTTAATTCGTGTACCCTAATTAGGATTGATAGTCTTCTTTTAACTTTTAATAAAACCAAATATTTCAGAAACGGATCCCTAAATCGATAAATTTATTTATTTACTTATTAAATCTTTATTGACCACAATGGTACAAAAGGTGGACTTAATGCTAACGCATTCTCTACCAGTCAGCCTTTGGGAAAAACAGAAATAAATTTATTAGCGATAGGCGCTTAAAGATATATATATAATAAACTATATTATATATATATAATAAACTTACATAAACAATACATATACATAGATAAACATTATTAATACATACATATTTAAGATAATGATTTGATTAGTTCTGCTGCAACAAATTAGCAAAAAGGTGCGTGTGGACTTTCTTCTTAAATAGATACCTATTTGAGATACTTTTTACGGACAAAGACGCGTTCAGTAGACTTACACCAGAATCAATATTTTCCGCTGTGGTTTGTACGTAAATTTGTAAGTCATCTGCATAGAAATGATAAGAGCAGCTAATAGAGTGTGATAAAAGATTTATAAAAGTAGCAAATAACAGAGGGGATAGGATACCCCCTTGAGGGACACCTGAAGTAATATCCTTCCATTGCGATAACTTACGGTCCATACGAACCGCTTGTTGCCTACCATGGAGATACGAAGAAAACCAGCTCATGGCTAACGATGAAAATTTCATGTATTCGAGAATTGCCAGGAGAATGTCGTGATCAACCATATTGAACACATTAGAGAAATCTATTAGACCTAGAATGGTGACTAACGAATTCTCCATACCAAGGCGAATATCTTCGGTGACGTTAAGAAGAGCAGTAGCGGTACTGTGCCCAGGACGAAAACCTGATTGTAAGGGAGTAAGAAGACAATTTTCATGAATGAACGCGGAGACCTGAGCGTGGGCAGCCGCTTCTAATACATTAGAAAGATAAGGTAAAATTGAAATGGGTCGAAAATTATTTAACGCCTGCGGATTTGAGACTTTTGGCAAAGGAGTGACATATGCTTTTCCCCAAAGGGTGGGAAACGAGCCCGAGGAGAAAGAGAAATTTACAATATGTGTAATAATTGGAAGCAAAATGTCAAGAATATGCATAATCATTTGTCTACTGATTTCGTCACAACCAACCGCATTTGAATGTAAAGATAAAATAATTTTTCGAATGTCATCCTCAGTTAAGGGAGAAAAAGTGAAAGATTCGATGTGGAGATTGGCCATGGAAGAAATCCTAGACATAGTACGGAGTTTGGCAGAAGGACCTAAAGAAGAAGAATTCGAGAAATGATTATTAAAATCATCTAGTGAGAATGAAGAAGATGCTGGAGTAGAAGTTTTACCTAAATTTAAAGAATGTAAGAACTTCCATATATTAGCCGAAGAGGAGTTAGACAATTGGTCATGGAAATACTTCTTTTTAGCTGCCCTTACCATTCGATTACACAAGTTACGTGCCTTTTTATATGCGTTCCAGTTGTCATCAGATCGATCGCGCTTGTACAAACGAAAAGACCTATCCCTACGTGTCATGGCCATTCGAACACCCCTACCAATCCACGGGGCTGGCGGCCGCCTAACTCTTACAGCATGAACAGGTGAATGAGCATCGTATATTTTCAAAATGGAGGCATTCAGTAAAGAAACTTTTACGTCAATCGTTTCAGCTTCAAGAATATTAGTGAAGTCAGTTTCTATGGCATCTTTCCTAAGCTGGTCTAAATCTATATTTGCATAATTGCGCATCCAGACAATTTCAGGCTTACGCTTAGGTGGCTTAAGTTTATATTGAAAATAAATCAGATCGTGTTTGGAAAAGCCTGGAGCAGATAGTTGACCGTGATTGATTACCAGATCTAGAGAGGATGTCAGTATTAAGTCAAGCCAAGTATCGTCGGTATCAAGATTAAAATGAGTGGGACCCAAAGGAAGAACCTTAAGATCTACTGACTTCAGAATATGACTCAGCTTATCAGCACGAGCATCTTTTTTAAGAAGATTAGTATTGAAATCGCCCATAATTATGTGATGTGTGTAATCCGCACAATAAGAATCAAGAACGGTCTCAAAATGAGAGAAATAATCAAAACCGGGAGGAGAATACACGACTCCGAGAAGAGCCTATTTACCCACGACAGAAATCTCCAGAAATAAAAACTCAGCTGCGCTGCAGTATGTAGGAGGTGAGGAGTATAGAATTTTGTTGGAAATATTGCTACGCAGATAAATCGCCACTCCTCCCCCGCCACACCCAATACGGTCGTTTCTAATGAGCACATAACCTGGAAGGCCATAAGATAAGGAAGAAAGAGAAGGTTTGAACCAGGTTTCGGAAACTAATACAGCATCAAGTGGAGAAGAAGAAAAGGTATCCACAAAGTCACTGTAATGCGCTGGTAAACTTTGAGCGTTGAGATGGCATACGTTGAAGGAGTGACGTTGATTTCTAATAGCATTATTTATGAGAGAGTTGAGAGTTTCTGGATCATCAAAAGAATAATTGCTACTATTTGAAGACTCACAAGCGCAACTAATGTCGCAAGCAGACAGAAAAGAACAATCATTATCGGACATAATAATAAAATTTACAAATAATATGAAATACTAACAAATAAATATATAAGTATATAATAATATTATAAAACAGAATGGTATATGACTGATTAAAATAATACTGCTAGTCCTGCCGGTTACTTAGTAGAGAGAAAATAATTATCTACATCTAAAACATAACAAAACGCACACACAACACAACATTGGCAAAATCGCTAACTCACAGAGTTCACAATAAAAAACAATACAAAACGAAACGTAATGTCAATGTCATACTTAATTAAATCTGACAGATTGACAGTTGAGTATGTTGTGTGCTTCAAAAAAATATTTTTAATTTACCTTACAGAGATTTATCATTTTTCTATAATTATTAGGAGGTATATCTATTTTAACAAAGTTATTACGAAATATGGATTCCGGCTTAAGTAACACATCGTAAACTACGCAAATAGTGGGACACAGAAACACAAGATTGTTCATTTTTTGGACCTGGCCGCTCTCTTCGCCTTCGCAGGCTGCTCAGTGGAAGCAGCCAATTCTTGAGAACTGGGGCCCGCACGTGATGCCTGCTCAGTCTGCTGCACTTCGTCCTCCGACTCCGGCAGCCTGGCAAGATCAGCTTCACTGTAGATGCGCTGCTTCGACCCGCTCTTAAGCTTGACGATAATGGTGCCGCTCATAGTCCAGCACCTCTTCAAACCGAACCGCTTACGCGCCAGAATGAAAGCAGACTGCCGCTGACGAGTAAGGAACTCCGAGACGCTGTACTGCGATCCTTTAAACAGCGTCTTCTTCTCCCAAACAGCAGTCTTGAGTGACAGCTCAGTAAAGCGAACCAGCACAGGTCTGCATCTTCCCTCGACGATCTTGCCTATCCGGTGACAAACCGAAAGCTTCTCCCTCGATATCCCCGAGACACCTAACTTCTCCTGGAATATATTAGTGACAAACTTTGGCAAGTCACTTACATCATCCGGGACTCCACTGAGCAAATTCAAATTCAAATTCAAATATATCTTTATTATCATATGATATTTATAATATCTATTAATAATCGTCATTGTTTTGTTTACAATTGTTGACGTCAAATAGTTACTTACAGCTAAGTTTACTACCGCTTCCAAAGCGCTAGTGCAGAAGAAGCGGTAACAAACTGCACTGCACCTTTTCTCCAAGGACGTCAAGATTGCCTTCCTGCGATGTCGGGCTTCCAATAAATCTTGAGCCATAGAAAGCGCAGAGACTTGCTTACCGAGCAGGGACAACAAAGTAATTGTCTCAGTCTTAAAAGCAGCAAACTGCTGCTCTAGGTGTGAGAGCCTGGCATCGGATGTTGCACTACCGGAGGCCGAGCCTGTGTTCTTGAGCTCCTTTTCAAATTCCGCAAGCTTCCTGGTGAATGTTGCCTCCATTGCCTGTTGATTCTGCACAATCTCTTCGAAATTTGACATCTCGGGATGATTCAAGTATTGCAGTGTGATGACACAATGTAGGGTTTCAAGTTATGTGAGTGGTTGGCAGGACAAAAGCAGTGTGAAAACTATTTCAGTGCATCAATTTGTGAAAATAACACTTCTGTATATTAATTATGCTCTATACTGTATAATTATATAAAATAAATAACTGTAAGTACTTTAAATCTATTTAAATTGGAATTTTTATTGAGAGCTATATGTTCACGTTTTTCACACCTACCGCCGAAAATGTTGTTCACAAGCTCAAAATATTTTGAAAGACTTATTTAACGATACTGTTGACTAAAACTAAGGTTTGTTGCGCGGATCGGCCCGGCCGACTTTTCCAACCGGCAACAAACAGACATACAAACATTCATACAGACAAAAGCAGCTCTGCTACCACCCTAGATAAGGCCTAGGGAACCTCCTAACCTAATTATATGATTAACCTAAATTATTAGAAACTAATTAAATCTAATTACAAATGACGTAAAAACTTAGGACTAACACTTACTGTCTATATAATCTTCAGACGGCCTCGCCTGGCTTCTTCGTCGAGCCCGAAGTCCTCTTCGGGTTGGCGACGGGTTTGGGTCCCAATGGGTCCCGAGCAGTTGGTGAAGGAAATTGGTGCCCTATGCCCCCCTTGAGCTCAAGTTCCCCAAACGAATACGTTATGTTTATAACACCTCACTGCACAATAGATTTAAGTAGGTTTCACAAACGTTATAGGATTATGTCCAGGTTATGCTATTTTTACTGGTCCACACAACGGAATTCGACAAGCGGTGTCCGTCGCTCGATTCAAACACTTATCACCGTTATACGTCTAGTTTTTATTTATGGGCATCCACGCACAATAAATTAGTCCAAACAAAACTTCCGTTTAACCGGGCAAATAAAAGATTATAATAATGAAATCACGATTACATAACCGAACCCACGCGGTTAAGACTCCGAACAATTGCACTATTTCAATTATGGGCATCCGTGCCTTTACATCAAACAATGCAAACAAACAATAATTAATAAATTTAACGATATTTCTCCATGAAATTACACGTTATATAACAAGGACAACAACGACATCGGCTTGTCGCGGCGGGCAACGAACAAGTAACTAATATGGCGTCGGCCGCTCTAGGCCGTGACACACATTTTTACACACAAGGTTTTTTAATCGGAGGCGCCATGCCTATACAAACTATACAACAAATTATACTGATCTAATCAGCGAGAGATCTCCACGACTTTCGGGATTTACAGACAAAATCAAACAAAAGACTAGCGGCCGTCCGCTTCTAAGGGGGTCTGACGCGGAACTGGACCAAGTGACACACAACCGTCCGCGGTCGGTGCATTTCCAGAACTAGTAATGGCAGCAAGCGCGCCCGCGCGCTGTCCCGGAACCACACTCGCCGTCCGCGCACAATAGGTTTTACAAACTGGTTTTAGTTACAGATGGCGCGAACGGCGAAGCGGCTATTCTATTCCGAACAGATACCCTACACGATGGGTTAACCTTTTCCCTCCACCTTCCCATGCCTCTGCCAACCTTTCGGTTATATGAGGCGAATCTTGGGAGAGGTGCACTCTACTTGCGTATTCGCTCTTAGAATGCACCTTTCTTGACTCCCTACAAATTCTCTAATAAGGTTGTCGCCAAGTCTGTTTTCTGATTCTCCCCTTTCTGGGGGTATAACAATACAGCACAGCTGCTCTCGCCTCCTGTCGGTTATCTTCAAACTGAGGTGTCCGCTGTTTCCCTCCTCTTCTTGATAAATCTTCTGTCTGAAGACCTCCTATTTACCACTCCTGGTGTTCGCCTCTCTCGAGGCCGCTCCGGATGTTGTGCCACCGGTGCGCGAATTCTGCTAGCCGCCTGAAATTTGCCTCGGATCCCACAAGATCGCCATAGTATACCGGACCTACTTCGAGCGGAACGACATTATCTAATAGGACCCTACGCGCGTCCCCGTATATTGGGCATTCCCATAGTGCATGGTGCACATCCTCATAAACTGCATCCTCGCAGAAGCAGTGGCCCACGTCGGAGAGTCCAAGATCGTGGAGTCTCCCCCTGAAACAGCCGTGTCCCGACAAGATCTGTGAGGTCTCATAATCAGGCTCCACCCAAGCCGCGTCGCAGCGAGCCCTAACATCGGGAAAGAACCTGAACGTAACCCGCCCGTCTGCCGATGCGTCCCAACGCGTCTGCCATTCGGCCATCGCGGACTCAGATATTCTGAGTTTGGCACGCCGAAGCTCCTCCTGGGAACCCGCGGACTCGCGCGCTTCGCCTAGTCTGCCCGCCCGGATTACCTCGAGGTCGGCCGGCAGCACGCCAGCCAACACCGGCAAAGCGGCAGAGCTCGTCGTCCGATACGCCTTGGTCAGAAGGATCAAGGCCGGCCTCTGTGTGCGCAGGAGCGCACTCCGCACAACGTACCGTGGCCCACGGTGGAACCAACTCTCCGCAGCATACGTAACTGTTGCCACATAGGTGCCCTGGTACAAGACCTTAAGGGCCTTGTACCTAATTCCCCAGGAAGAGCTCGAGACTCTCGACATCTTCCCAAAGCAGGATGCCGCCCTTTCCCCTATCAGTGCCGCATGCTGCGCGAAAGACAGACTTTCGTCGACCTCCACTCCTAGTATCGTAGCCGACGTGACACTTCTAATCGAGGAACCCCGGAACCTGATGGTGGGAGGCCGCATAAACTTCCCCCGGATGGTCATGGTTAGTGACTTCCCCGGGGAGAAGTCGAGACGGTTCCTTAGTCCCCACTCACCAACGAGCTCTAATGTGCTAGAGGCCAGGGCCTCTATGCTCGCGCGCGAGTTAGTCTCAATCAGAATTGTCACGTCGTCGGCATACGCCACGATCCTCACACCCCCCGGAAGAGGCAGTCGAAGCAAGTCGTCCATGAGCAGGTTCCAAAGCGTGGGCCCCAGCACCGATCCCTGCGGGCAACCCATCGTTGCGGCTTTCCACAACACCTGGCGACCGACAAACATACCAGTCCGGCGCCGAGCGAAGTAGCCCGTCAGCATCTTAAAGATGTTAGGCGGGCATCCTCCCCTCTTTGCCTTCAGCAGAATCATCGGCCACCACGCATTATCGAAAGCCCCAGAAATATCAAGACAAATAATTTGTCTACACGATGGGTTAGTCAAAAAAAATCTTGTATGGGAGCTACAATATTTGTTCCCTATTTTACTTTACTATTTTTTTTGGCCCTATGATTAATATGCCCCATGCCAAATTGCACTTGGTGGTAAAGTTGAACCAAGCAAGTGAGCTTCCTTCCTTACGTCTATCACTACAGTACAGATCAAACAACCATATCAATCAGTCAGCCAGTCAGTCAGTGGTAAAGTATGTGTACGTGTATATTTCTCGAAATCTAAAAGTAAATAAATCCGAAGAGTATTATCTATAGATAAGTTTATTTGGCTATTATAAAATTAATTTATTGCCACAAAACTGGTAATTAAATAAAAATAAAATATTATTAATCGAAATTGTATGTACATTACTTGAATAAAAAAAATCAATGCCGACCATGTCTGTCAGGTAATCAATCTATGCCACGCTATGCTTTGACCAGGCTTTGACACTTCCTTTGACATTATGACAAGTGACACAGTGTAAGAAAGTTACTCGCACGTTTGTTTACAGTCTGTTCAACCCATATATATTCGTGATATTATTCTACACTGTGACAATAATTTTACGAAATCAAATGTCATTTTTTTTTTGTGAAGAGCGACGCGTTCTTGCATCGTGAGGCCCATCGGCCATCTGACAATTTGATGAATAACTGTCAAAAATCTGTGCAACAAGAAAAGTTTATTTAAATACACTCGCGAAAAAGCGAGACAGCAGGTACAATATTTTTCAGGAAGGCAAAAGGGCTTATATGACTGAAATCTAAAGCCACGCAAAACTGATCAATTATAGAAAAATGGCTCTAAAATTAAAACAAAAGCAACAAAAAAAAATTTGTACCACAATTTTGAAGATTACATAATTACTAATCTGCATAAAAAGTTTCAAATCTGAAGTCCCTCTCGTTTGTAAGAAATTAGACCATATATGTTTTGGTAGAGGTGTTTTTGGTGAGCAAGTTTGTGTTACAACCACAATTATGCTAGAAAAGCGTTCTAGTATGCTATTAGCAAGTATCAGTTCTAAATTTCTGATATTCGCTGAGAAATAAGAAATAGATAATGCCCATTTTCACGGTGCGTCCCCTTAAAATATTTAGCGATTTGTACGTGCTGACATCCGAATCATCCATTGCTTCTGGAATATGATAATTGACCGAGCGAGCGAAGCGAGCGAGGTCTCTAAATCGAGTTGGGGGCGAAAACACATTGTATGTATGTATGTTTGTACCGCGATAACAACCGAACCGATGGTTTGATTTTGATGAAATTTGGTAGGCATGTAGGAAATATCAATAGAATTTTCAAGTTCTTAGATCATCAAAATCGGTTCAGTCGTTTTTGAAATAATAATAAAAATGTCCGCGATTATGTAGCAAACGAAACCATAGCGCGTTCTAACTTTGGATAGCGCCATCTAGGTGTTATTTAGGAAACTGAATTGCGAAAAATAATCGCGAGGTCTAAGTTCGCGGCGAACTACTAGGTAGTTTACTAAATTTTGCAATTTTGTTGAGCGAACTTTGGTTCAATCGATATCGCTGCTTGTCTGTGCTTCTGTTGTAGTATTAGTAATAATACCACAAACTAATAAGAGATCAGCGGCAACCAAAGCCCACGAAGTAGTTTTACGTAGAGAGTCGCAACTAAGGGAATATGCCAGTAGGTACTTCTCGATACGTGCCAATAAGAGCTTTGTCAGCAAGAAACTTCGCACGAACGCTCCAAACGCTTGTGTTCACAGCGTGAGTACGCAAGGGAAGTACGAAAACAGGATCTATACCCTGAACGCTTAAAGTACTAGCGTTCAATGCGTGAGCACGCTGTGGAGATTCGAGGGCAAGAATCCTTACCCGAACACGGTTCCCATCCCACGCATGACCCGGTCGTGGAAGACTGGCCAAGTGTCATGCTCACGAACGCAATTTCCACTGTCGCTTGCCTGGGCAATAAATGTGCACAAATCGCAAGGACTCACTTTGAATAAAGTAGTCATAGACGTTGGAAGACTTAAGTATGTATGTACTATGCTCGCAGACCTAAACCGAGTTTCCCAACAGGTGAGCTTTATAATGAACATGGACAAAACAAAAGTAATGTCGAATGTCCATGTTGCGCCCCTACCTGTTTGTGTTGGGAGCTCCACCCTCGAAGTTATAGACCTAGGTCAATTGATCCAGGCAGGAAGCTTCAGCTTCGAGGAAGAGGTCTTTCGACGAATCTGACTCGGCTGGGCAGCGTTCGGGAAGCTACGCAGTGTCTTCTCGTCAAAAATACCTGAGTTTTTTAAGACTAAAGTTTACAAACAATGTGTGTTACCAGTGATGACTTATAGATCTGAAACGTGATCCCTTGCTATGGGTCTCATAAGAGGGCTAAAGGTGCAACGCGCTATGGAAAGGGCTAAGCTCGGTGTTTCTCTACGCGATCGAATCAGAAATGAGGAAATTCGTAGGAGAACTAAAGTCACTGACATAGCCCAGCGGATGTAACGTATGTTATATTTACTTGTTAATCTTATAAATTTACAAAACATATTTTATTAAAATAAATAATAACTTACTTAACTTAACCTTAACCTAAATAATTATTTAATAAAACATTACAAACAATCACTCAATAACACTAGATAAACCTATTAAAATAATAAACTTACTTAATACACTTAAAGTTACCAAACGGACAAACAAGAACCGGTCAATACAATAATTACTGGCTGTTCATTCTTACCGCGACATTCCTGCACCGATCCCTTTGTTCTAAGGAGCTACTTAGCGTGGCCAACTCCGGGGCGGGCGCATAGCGACCACTACTCTCGCTGTTCGGAATATAATGAACCGCGTTGCCGCTCGCGCCATCTTCAGTTAAAAACCAGTTAGTCTACCTGCCGGGCGGACGCGGGGGCGCGGACGGCGAGAGGGAGGTACTGGGTTACCTTCGCGGCATGAACGCCGCCGCAGGTCCGGTTTCAAGGCGCCGTGCGCGCGGCGCCATTATGTTCTCAGTCTCGAAATTACGGAATCGCACGCGGGCGTGTGACTTGGCCAGCGCCGGCGGCCATACTTTTGTCGGTTGTACGGTTCATTTTCACGTCATGGTGACGTGGTCTAATTAAGTAATTATCGTTTGTTTAAAAGTCCCAATAGTTTATTTATCGTTTGTGAGGCATGGCGCCATAAATTAATTACTGTGTATACGTAAAGACAGTGTATTTGTCAAGTTTATGGTAGATTGAATGACGTGTTTTACATAACCACGGACTCATTGTTGTAAACTATTGCCCGTTTGGAACGGAAGTATTTGTTTGAACTGAATCTAAAATAGACTGTTGTTGGTGACATTTGTAAAGTTATATTTATAAATAGTGATAGACACTTAAATCGATGTAAGGGATTTTGCATGACTTCGCGTCGTGGCTCGCGTGTTTGGTTATATGTACCTAAGTGAAATAAAATAACGGCGGTGAAATCTATTGTGAAGTGTGGTGACACATCTCGTCATATTCGTTTGGCGCGACAGAAATGAGCTCATGGGTAGGTTGCTTAGAGACCCAATTTGTTCACCACTGTCTTGCGGCCCGTGAAGGGACCCAAGGCCGTCGCCAAACCCCGAAGAGGACTTCGAGATCAAGCTGGACGAGGCCGTCCGACTGCAGTATGAACTGTAAGTAATACAAATTGATTCTGCCAACTTTAGTAATTGGATATAATTTATTTAGATATTTAGGTTTAGGTTATAATTAGGTTAGAAAGTTGTCTAGACCTCATCTAGGCTGGTAGCAGAGCTGCGTTTGTTTGTTTGTATGTTTGTTTGTTGCCGGATTGCCGGACCCGTGCAACATACCGTAATCTTAGTTTTAGTCTACACTCGCGCAGTGGACACGTACGCTCCTCTAAGCGCGCGCTCATCTCAGCGCAGTGTCTAATTTCGCATTTTATTAATTTGATATACATAATTAGTGTATTAGCTGCGATTATTGCCTTTATTTTTACAATTAGAAAACAAACTGTTAAAAGTAAAGTGTATACCCGTAGATCGGTAAGTGACGAACTCAATTTAACTTTTATCCTTTTCATCTTCCTTAGTGTTATTATGTGAGTAATTAAATATTGGCTGTAAGTTAAAGACGTAAATTGTGATCGATAGATATTGCATCAGCCGTTTTATAAAACAACTACCGTCGAGTTATTTATTAATACCCCTTGTAGGGGCTGATCGCCACGTCTACACTTGATGATAGATGGTGAATTGAGCTGATCGCTCTGGTGGCGTGGAGAGAGGTTTTGAAATAATACCACCTGAATTGAGTACTTGAATTAGACTGATTTATTGCTATTGAATATGATTACTCGAAATGTATGAATGACGTTAAACTACTGCGTCGGCATCTGCCTGACCTACTTTTTATAAGTATTGTTCAATAGATTGAACACCCCTAAAGTGTCTTTTTTTTCTTATTAATCTCATATTTATTTATTCTAAATTCTTTTATTTTTTCTGTTTGTAACTCTGTTCTCTTTGACTATCACATTCATGCCTACTTCGTAAATAAGGTACTTGTCCCTTCTTAATTTTCCTGCGCGTGGCTGACCGGTCAAAGGCATGATGAGAACATCAAGCTTACACTGGACTTAATAACTTTCCAGGGTCCAAGGCTTGGGCTTGGTTGTTTGAAGACGCCTTAACCACCTGCGTCAAGGAGAAGCGAGGTTCTTCTGCGGCGGCTACGGAGTGCTGCCCGTCAACACCGGGCGACCCCAACATCCATCTTCGTCTTCGGGATTAAGGGCAGTACCTCTTTTAGGACACGGCATAGGGCATAGAACCAACCCTGATGTTAATTGTAATAAATATTTATTGTTTCTGACTAGGGAGTTTATTTTATAAACCCCCTACCGTCACACGGATTAGCTCGTTGAAATGGCAGTGGGCGGATACATAGCGCGACGAACCGATGGCCGATGGAGCAAAAAGGTACTCGAATGGCGACCACGTACTACAGAATAGAAGAAAAATGGTTGGAAATTCTGTTTCCTGCAACGGTATCGAATCGGTAATCAATAATGTATCACAGTTACATATAAATCACAGTTTCACTGGACATTAAAATTGGTTCAATAAATTTGGAATAGTATCGCGAGGTCTAAGTTCGCGGCGAACCACTAGTACTAGCAGTAACCCGCGACTTCATCCGCGTAAAAGTCGGAAATAGTTCTAATTGGATTTTTATTTGTTTGTTATTAATTTTGATAAAATAACATATGAATTATTATGTTAATATGATTGACTTTCCCTTTCCTAACGACTTGACTTGAGCGACCGAACGCTTCAGCATGGCCTAGGTAGTAAGTCATCCCATTTCATCTCTCTAGGGGTTGAATTTTGTAAATCCTGAAACACCTACTTACTCATTTACCGCCAGGAATACTCCTGCAAAGTTTCGAATAAAATGGTCTAACTAATCTCGTTTATCCATACAAAGTTTGGACGCCGTTTTACCGCCTTACGGAATGAGTTTTGAAAAATCCTATGTCTATCTCAATGCACCCCTAGACCTCTTAAGGAAACTATCTGCCAAATTTGGAGTCTCTAGACCCAGTGGTTTGGACTGTGCGTTGATATGTTAGTGAGTCACCAATCAGTCAGTTTCTTTTTTACCGTTCCCATTGCAATTCCCGTTCCCGTTCCAGTTCCCACTTCCGTTCCCGTCATTTGCTAGAGCGAGAGAGAGCGTCGATACGCTTCAGCATAGCCTAGGTAGTAGGTATTTCATCTCTCAAGGGGTTGAATTTTGTTAATCCTGAATCACGTACTTACTCATTTACCACCAGGAGTACTCCTGCAAAGTTACGAATAAAATGGTCTAACTGCTCCTGTTTCTCCATACAAACTTTAAACCCCCGTTTTATCTACTTAGGGGGTGAGTTTAAAAAAAAAAGACGTGTGGCACTCGGGGACTGCCGCGGTAAAGCTATTGCATTAAGGCCATACCCAAATTTTCCGGGGTCCAGTGGCGCCGCCATTGAAAATAAATCATTTAAAAGAAAACGGAGATATCATTCAAAATTGTGTCTTGGTCAAGATCTAGATAACCCTTAAAACTATTTTTTAAACTACTGTTTATAATTTAAAGTGCTAACGTGAAGCTTTTCTACGCACATTAGATAAAAGTGGCCGTTTTTCGCAAATGTGCGTAGAAAAGCTTCACGTTCTCACTTTAAACTACAAAAAGTAGTTTAAAAAATACTTTGAATGGGTATTTAGAACTTGACCAAGACACAATTTTAAATGATATCTCCGTTTCCTTTTAAATGATTTATTTTAAATGGCGGCGCCACTGGACCCCGGAAAATTTGGGTATGGCCTTAAGGTGATTCGATACAAGGAAGGACGGCAACGTCGCAAACGGACGACGGAGACGGAGCGGCAACGCGCGAGCGTGAGGTTTTTTCGTTACGGAATTTTTGGATTCGGTCCCCGCGCTCAAGGCCCGCGATAGAAGCTATGCAATAGCTTAAAATCCTTTCTTAGTTCACCTCTGCATCTAATAA
This sequence comes from Acrobasis consociella, assembly GCA_963555685.1. Lineage (NCBI taxonomy): Eukaryota > Metazoa > Arthropoda > Insecta > Lepidoptera > Pyralidae > Acrobasis > Acrobasis consociella. The sequence continues at coordinate 21,248,539 of OY743112.1, read as the reverse complement.
GGAACCTATGTGCCAAATTTGGAGTCTCTAGACCCAGCGTATTGGGCTGTGCATTCATATTTTAGTCAGCCACCAATTAGTCAGTTTCTTTTTTTCCCGTTCCCGTTCCCATTCCCATTCCCGTCATGTGCTAGAGCGAGAAAGAGAGCGATGGAACGCTTCAGTATGGCCTAGGTAGTAAGTCACCCTATTTCATCCCTCTAGAGGCTGAATTAAAAAAAATCCTGAAACACGAATTTACCCGTTTACCGCCAGAAGTACTCCTGCGAAGTTTCGAAAAAAAAGATCTAACTAATCTTGTTTCTGCATACAAACATTGGACCCTCGTCACAACTACTTAGGGGGTGAGTTTTGAAAAATCTTTTCTTAGTGCACCCATGAGCCATAAGGAACGTGTGCTTTTGGAGACTCTAGGCCTAGTCAGTCATTCAGACTACGTTTAAATTTATGGGTTTTTGTTCCCCTATTTACCCCCATAAAAGCGGAATTAAAAAAAGGCTGAAATACTTTTTTTTTAACATTTATAGAATAGAAAGTTTCAAGTAAATCAGTTAAGATTTTAAGTTTTTTTCATACAAACTTTGCCTCCAATTTTACCCCTTTAGGAGTCGAATTTAAGAAAAACCTTTCATATCTGAGCACTATGTAATAACATAAAACTACTGTCCAGATTTGACGTTTATATCTGTTATGTTTTAAGCTGGGCGTTGATGAATCAGTCACCCTTGATCTTATATATATTGATTTTATATATATGCCGGGGAGTTGGAATTTAGTTTCCTCTACTTATTATTTATTTCCACACAATATATCCAAACACGATGGTATGCGAGCGCGTAGCAACGGTGCAACTATCCGAATGCCTATCATCGCACGTCCAATAGGGGCGCATCGGCTCGACCAATAGGGGCGCGACTGGTAGCTGGCTGACGCAGCCATTGCTGTCACTTGACTTGTCAGTCATTCACAAAGGAAATAGGAATCGCGGTGGAGAATGGCTTGCGCGTCATACAATTTCTATAATGCTCGGCGTTTGTGCTATGATCATAAGGCTAGGACGTAATTACAAAGTGCAAGGAGAAAGTCGTTAACTACGATGTGCGGCAGCCGTGGCCGACTACCCCTGGTAGTCTACTGGAGCGATGAAGCCGGTCGCTAAGACTCCTAGCGACAGAAAAGGACAGGTATTCAATCTCGTTTAATCACATTTGTATATACTGGGAATCCATTAGCGAAGGGCGAGATATCGAGAGCTATTTATTTTATTAGGAAAGGAAACGACTCCATCGTTCTTACATTATTTTCTTTATTGATAAGTTACTATGGTAACCTATAATGATGTGATACAATTGTAGTGAGGGGAAATAACCTATACTCAACAGTACATGCATAACTCTCTTATGATTTCTGTGTATAGTGGAGGGCCTAGCCATGACTAATTTTAATTGTGATTATTGTAATAGATGTGGATTGGTAAACCGATTTATTACAATGGTTGTCTATTTCAGCTTGACGATAAGCCCTGATGATGACACAGATTCAATCCCTGTGTTGGGCCAGAGAACTGGTTTAGCTAATGTGGTTGAGTTCATGGTCAACGCGTGGCGGGGCGTTGAATTATCGTCACATTTTTATAATGCCCACGTAAGGTCTCTCTTGCGGCGACATCCATAAGGTGACGTGACTGTAAGTAAGTTGTCAACCTGACATTAGCCTGACTTCGTACTGCAAGTCTGCAAGTAACCCAATGGCTAGTTCACGTCATCCGGGATGTCATATGCCGATCCCGCTCAGGCCTCTGCACGACCCTCGTCTGCGACATATATATATAGATGGATTTTAGAACTGAAATAAACGTGTTTGATTATTTATATTTCAGAGTTATAGTAGCAAATTTCATGGAAATTGGAGAAGATTTTAATCTTTCAATCTCAGGGGGTGTTTATATTTGTCAAAATTGATGCACATTTAAAGATTTTTCCATACAAACTTTCAACCCCTATTTTTCGCCCCTAAGGGGTGAATGTTAATAAACCAAGACGTATGTCAATTTTTATCAAAATCGATGCAGGTTTAAAGAGTTTTCCATACAAACTTTAAACCCCTATTTCACCCCTTTAGGGATAAAACTTTTAAAATTCCCTTCTTAGTGTGCGTCCGCATTTTGAATTGAAACAACTGTCCAAATTTCACGTTTCTATTATGAGCGGTTACGGCTGTGCGTGCGTCTTATGTCAGTCAGTCAGTGGGAACTTCTCCTTTTATATATATAAATATACCGAAAGGGGCAAGGTACTTGGCTGCGGGTAAATTGGCTTCTATTATAGAAGACTGTTTAAAAAATAACAGTGCTGAAGCTTGGTTTGGTTTACTTTCATTTGCCTTTACTGCGCTGAGAGTACCTACTCGAGAGGGGTCCATCTCACTTACAACAATGTAAAACAAAACATTGAAGGAATCAGCGATGAGAGCATAGTCAATGTTGATAGTAAAAAAACATTTTCCTTACTTAGAGCAATTGAATCGAAAGTGCACGATGGTAATCTTAGGGGCGCAGTGCGTTTACTTTTGTCAGATTGCGCTGTTGCGTCGCATGATTCGGATACACTAAATGCGCTAGTTCAAAGACATCCAATACCATCCCGTCCTTTGAGTCTCCCTGCAGAGCCAAATCGCACTAATGTTTTCCTGACCGTTGATTCAACACAGGTAGTCAATGCTTTAGAGTCTTTTCAGACTGGTTCCGCATCAGGTCTAGATGGATTGCGTCCTGATCATCTAAAGGAACCAATTTTCGCTTCAGCTGGAGATAATGGGACCCGTTTATTAGAAGCTTCGACTAACCTGTGCAATTTTCTTTTGAGGGGATTGCTTAATCCGGAAGTGTGTCCGTACTTGTATGGCGCTTCTATTTGCGCTTTAAAAAAAAAGAAGGAGGGATCAGACCTATTGCTTTTGGTAGTGCTTTGAGACGATTAGTGTCTAAGTTGTGTTGTGGAGCAGTAAGGAAAGATGCAGCTCAATACTTACAGCCACACCAGCTTGGGTTTGGCACACCCAGAGGTTGTGAGGTCGCAATACATGCAACACGGCTTTTTTCAAATTCCATTCGGGATACTGGTGGTGTAATAGTAAAGATTGATATGGAAAACGCATTTAATAGTGTTGAGAGAGATGTGATGCTAAATGAGGTACTAGAGCATACTCCGCACATTTTTCCTTTTTTATATCAATGCTATGCATTTCCAAGTCATCTTTTCTTTGACAGAGCCCCCATCACTTCTCAGGTTGGAGCCCAACAGGGTGATCCTCTGGGTCCCTTAATTTTTAGCTTGGCAATTCAAAATGCTATCACAACAGTGAAAGCTCCTTTGAATTTCTGGTATTTAGATGATGGAACTTTAGGGGGTCCTGCAGATGTTGTGGCATCAGACTTAGAACATCTTTTTAACAAATTTAAGTCTCTAGTGCGAAATATATTTAAGTGGGGAAGAAGCATGTGCTTCACTGTCATGCTTCGAGGCTCTGATGCCTGGGTTGAAAGTAGTGGACGACGCTAAATTTAATCTTTTGGGAGCTCCCATTTTGGAGGAAGCGGTCCCTTCAACGATTCGGGCCAGGTTAACATCCTTTTTGTCTGTGCAGGGACGACTCAGGTCTCTTTCTTCACATGTGGCTTTGATGCTCCTTCGTGATTGCCTGACTGTACCTCGATTGACGTATATGGTGAGGACTAGCCCAACATGGTTGTTTCCTCAAGAAGTACATCAGTTTGACAACGCAGTGCGTTCAGAGCTCGAGAACATATTGAATGTTAAACTTGATGAAAATCAATGGGTTCAGGCTTCCTTACCAGTACGTCATGGTGGCCTTGGTGTCCGCCGTCTATCTGATATATCCCTTCCGGCTTTCTTAGCGTCTTCTCATGCGGTGGTCAATGTCGTTTCTAAATTACTCTCCATTGATGGTGACGGATTGATTTTGCCCTATGGGAGTGATGCTTTGAATGTCTGGTTAAGCAGGTATCCAAATGCAACTGTTCCAGCGAAGCCTTATGTGCAGAAACTTTGGGATGAGGAAGGTTCTTTAGTATTGCGGAAGGAGTTAGAAAACGGGGTTAATGATTCTAGTTTAGCACGCTTAAAGGCTTGTGCTGAACCGGAATCAGGTGCTTGGCTGCACGCTTTACCTTCTCCTCATTTAGGCACATTCCTGGACAACGATTCACTTAGGGTATCGGTAGCCTTGAGGTTAGGTTGTTCGGTATGTGAACCTCATCGTTGTGTATGTGGGAGTACGGTAGAGGCAGACGGTCTTCATGGATTGAGTTGCTTGCGTTGTGCTGGACATTTGTCTCGACATAATGCAATTAATGGGACATTTGCCGAAATAAGTGCTCTTCTAATTATATAGAAGAGCACTTATTTCGGCAAATGTTCCGTGTCAACTAGAACCTCCAGGACTCTCCAGAACAGATGGAAAACGTCCAGATGGCTTGACTCTTATCCCGTGGCAGAGGGAACGCTGTTTGTTGTGGAATGCAACGTGCGTGAGTACCTACGCGGCGTCCTATCTGAATAGTTGTGTACGCACACCCGGGGCGGCAGCACGTGCGGCGGCTGGACAAAAATGCATTAAATATTCTAATTTAACTTCTCTATATGAATTTGTTTCAGTCGCTGTGGAAACGGCTGGCCCTTGGTGCCCTGAAGCTAAAAACTTCATTAGTGAGATAGGGCGCCGTTTACGGGACCGCGGTTATAACCAACGTTCAGGATGGTACCTGGTTCAAAGGATATCCATTGCTATCCAGAGAGGCAACGCAGCTAGCGTAATGGGTACCTTTGAACCGGGGACAATCCGGGGCGGGATTTTTGATTAATATTTATTTATTTTTTAATTAATATTTCTATTTCATTTTTATTTTCTTTTATAATATGATGTATGTATAAATGTGATTTTGGTACTATAAATAGACGTATAATTATTATGTATATGTGCCTACAAATAGGTTCATGTTTGTGTCATGTCATTCCTATCTTTAATTTGCCATTGGTTACATAAAAATTAAGATAGTAGACAAAAAAATATTTTAAATGCAAGAGTGACTCCGGAATCCCTGATTCGATCCAAGATGTTTTTTTTTTTTTTACTAGCCTGTATGTTTTGTGTCCCACTGCTGGGCAAAGGCCTCCCCCTTATCTTTCCACACGTCTCTATCTTCAGCAATCTTCGGCCAGTCGCTTATGAATTTATCTAGGTCATCCCGCCATCTGGTCCTCGGTCTACCCCTACCCCTGCGTCCATCTGGAAGCCAGAATGTAGACAATCTGGCCCATCTTTCGGGGCACATTCGGCAGACATGCCCCGCCCAGTTCCATTTTAACTTCGCCGTTTTTGCGCCTACATCTGCAATTTGCGTTCTTGAGCGCAGCTCGGTGTTTCGTACTTTGTCTATAAGTCGCAAATCTAAGATGCTGCGCTCCATAGCTCGTTGACAAACCTTAAGTTTGGACTTTTGAGCCTCAGTCAAAGACCACGTCTGAGAACCGTACGTCAGAATAGGCAGGATGCAGACGTCGAGGAGCTTTCGCTTGAGTGTAATTGGAAGGGAACCCTTCATTAGCTCCTTCATTGACCAGTAGCTCTTCCAGGCGTTATTTATTCGGCGATCTATCTCTCGCTCTTGCCTGTTTTCGAAGGATGCTACTTGGCCCAGGTATATGTACTCATCGACGTACTGTAAAGCCTGCCCATCAACCTCGATCGTACGTTCGGTCCCGTTCGTCATGACGTTGGTCTTTGACCGATTAATCTTAAGTCCAACCTCAAGGCTTGCCACGCTCAGGTCTTCGAGCATTCTTTCGAGATCAGGCGCCGATTGGGCGAACAAAACAATGTCGTCGGCATAACGAAGATTAGTCAACCTTTGGCCGCCGACGATAATGCCCAAATTTTCCCAAGGAACCGCTAGTTTTAGGAATACCTCCTCGAGACACGCTGTGAATAGTTGGGGGGATAAAGGGTCGCCCTGTTTCACACCTTTCTCCACACTAAACACAAATCCTGCTGTTTGGGTTTGGACAGAGGCTGTACTATTGTGATAGATGTTTTGGAGGAGCTGAATGTATACACTGTTTATATTTTGGTTTTGGAGTGTCGTGAATAATGAGGAGTGATTTAAACTATCAAAGGCTTTAGAGTAGTCAACAAATCCTATGTACAGAGGCTTTTTATATTCTATGTGTTTCTCTATGATTTGGTTTAGTGTATGAAGGTGATAGGCGGTAGAGTAATTTGGACGAAATCCTGCTTGTTCTGGGGGCTGCTGTTCATTCAGTTGTGAGGCAATACGATTTTGAACGATCCAAGATGTACCCAATATAAATAAAGTCATTAAGTTGAAGACATAATCAATCTGTGCTTAATCTAGTAGGTAGGAAGTTACCTACATGGGAAATTTGTTTTATCTAAATTAAACTTGTATTCAGAGCCGTAAAATAATTATAAAAAAAACAAATGGAAGCGTAGTCAGCTGTCAAATGGAACTTCTGACAGTGACGTCTGGTTGCATAAATTTTTTTTCGGCGACGACGATGCTAGCAAAAAAAATCTTACATAGGTATATCATTAACGGCCGAGTCAGGATGTCATGTTTTTTTTAACCGGCACCACAATATTTTCGAGCCCTTGTTTGAATCTTTAAATCCGAAATATGTGAATACAATTTTTTTTTTACTTGACGGGTTTATGAGTTGCTAGCTGCATTGTTAATTAACATGATTTGAATTTTCACCCATTCCCTCCATCGGCTTTTACGATCTGCACGGGAAGCAAACAGCTGTAAAAAAGGAATACAAAATAGTGATGGGTTGCTAGTCTCGTCGTCTATCAACATGATTAATATTTTCACCCATTCTTTTTATCGGCTTTTTCGGTTTGCACGGGAAGGAAACCCTAGAAAAAGGAATACCAAATACTTAGTGACGGGTTGCTAGTCGCATCACCTATTAACATTATTTGCATTTTTACCCATTCCCTCGATCGGCTTTTACGATCTGCTCAAAAAGAAAACACCTAGAAAAAGGAAAACAAAATACAATCGTAGAAGGCGCGACCCAGCAATCCAGCGACCTATGAGAAGGAACTTCGTTTCAAAAGTTCTGTTTTAATGCCCATACATTGCTCTTCAACTCTTGCATGAAAGGTCTATGCAAATACGTGCAATACTTGAAGGAATACGCCATAACATGGCACGCGCACGTGCAAGACAATGTTTAGACTTATTGCCTTTCAAGACTTGCATTCAATAATTGTATTCAAGTTTTGTAACTATGTCACGGTGTAAACAGATACTTACAATTATTGAAGGGCAATTATTGAATTATTACATTCCATTATTGAACTTGAATGTGCGAGAAAATGGTATCATCTAAGAAAGAAAAAACCTATTTCAAACCCCGTTGCCCATACATTTTATCATTTAACTCTTTCTTCTATGAAAACACATGCCATGCGTCATTAAATGGCACGCATACGTGCAAGGCAGTGTTTAGACAAGGCATTTGAAAGCAGTTATCGCCTGGCAATAATAGTATTGGTGTAAACGCTAGATGCAAGAATGTATTGCTTGTCAAGACTTGAATTCAAGTTTTGTAACTATATCATCGTGTAAACAGGTGCTTACAATTCTTGAAAGACAATCATTGCATTTCAATCAATTCTATCAATCATTGAACTTCAATGTGCAAGAAAATGGTATCGTCTAAATGGGCCTTTAGTGAGGCACACCACCGCATATGCGTGCGTACACTTTACAACTACAAACAAGTTTTATTTCACGAGTGCTGTAAGTTCGTTTATTCATTAATTATGCACGTGTTTGTCCTTGACATTAACAAAGATATGTAAGATGTTTAAATGTCGCAGTTGAATTGTATAATTCGCTGTTATTCAACAACTCTAGCAGTTTGGCATTACAGCTCGGTTTTGTAATACAGCTGAAAATCGTTCAGCTAGATCGTCCAATGTGTTGCGTACACATCTAGATGTTGAGAGAATAGGCTTGAAAATCCATAAATATACATTATAATGTATGTATACATATGTAAGTAGTTTCAAACAAAACATTTATTCTTTTGTTCCACAAGTACAATACATAATTGTAGAAAAAAACACACAGCTTTTATGAAATAAATAATCAGTAAGAACAATATTGTTCATTTTGAAAATCCTTGAGGGAAGCCTATATTCAGCAGTGGCCTTCCTGTGACTGATATGATGATAATGATGATGAAAAACAATATCATTTTTAGGGCTCCGTAGCCAAATGGCAATCACGGAACCCTTATAGATTCGTCATGTCTGTCTGTCTGTCTGTCTGTCCGTCCGTATGTCACAGTCACTTTTTTTTGAAATTATAAGAACTATACTGTTGAAACTTGGTAAGTAGATGTATTCTGTAAACCGCATTAAGATTTTCACACAAAATCCAAAAAAAAACCATAATTTTTGGGGGTTCCTCTTCTTCTTATATTTAAGAGCTGGGCTCTTGTCGGTGGAGTGCTTTCCATGTCTCTCTTCCTTCCGCTAAGTTCTTAACCTCTTTATATGTTTTCACTTACTTAAAACTAAAATTCAAAAATTTATTTTTCGTCAATCCCATACGTGTAGGATATCTATGGATAGGTCTTTAAAAATGATATTGAGGTTTCTTATATCATTTTTTTCTAAACTGAATAGTTTGTGCGGGAGACACTTCCAAAGTGGAAAATGTGTGTGTCCTGTCCTCCCCTGTAAGTTCTAAAATAAGATATTGATAAAACAAATAATAATATATGATGTTCATCACCATGTAAACTACCAGCGGCATTTGGTTTGAACGAGATCTAGTAAGAAGTTTTTTTTTTAATACGTCATAAATCATAAACTTCAATTGAATAGAAAAATAAAATAAAAAATTATACTACAAGACTTATATTATGTTACTTGCTGCTACGGAACCCTTCGTGGGCGAGTCCGACTCGCACTTGGCCGCTTTTTGAAGTGAAAACTTCTTTAGGCACTGGAAATCTTTTGAGATGGGCAAAAAGGCATTGAACTGTCGACACTGTTATCGACACCATGTAAAAAGTAATTTCACAAGTTGGACTATCTCGTCGATAGCTAAAAGATTATATGTCTTAGATGGTCGATGTTCCCGGTTCAAACCCAGCATTTCCCTTTCCCTTTCCGGACTTTTCCTAGTCACAATCTACCTTTCAACCAAATTCAACCTTCATTGGCTAAGCAGTTTTTAGGGTTCCGTAGTAAACAAGGAACCCTTATAGTTTCGCCATGTCTGTCTGTCTGTCTGTCTGTCCGTCCGCGGTCCTACTCAGAAACTATAAGTACTAGAAAGCTATAATTTCGCATGGATATGTATATCAATCATAGCGAAAAAGTCGTAAAATAAAATATGGAAAACATTTTTTTTAGGGTAGCTGCCATACAAGTAAAGAGGAAGTCAATATTTTTTTTCTCTACAAACATATTGTGAGGGGTATCGTTGAATAGGTTTTTCATAAATATTGTGAGCTTGGGAACACCATTTTTCGATTTAGGTATCCGTGTCTGAAATATTTAGGTTTCAAGTAATTTTTTTTGTTAAAGTCACGTGTCCCCCCCGTCTATCTGCTAAACGGTTATATATATATATAACCGTTAAGCAGATAGATGGGGGGACACGTAACTTTAACAAAAAAAACAGACATGGACACGTAAAAAAAATCACAGCTGTAGGATAATTATATAATGTAGTTTAAAGGAAAACTATCAGAGCTAAGTAGGGTTAACAAATTAAAAAGTTATAGGTGATCAACTTATAAAATGTACTCGAAAAGGAAAATTTCATACAAATTCAATACTTAGCCGTTTTAGACTGCAAGTTGGCATTTACAACTACGTAACCCTATACTGCGCGTGGCCCGACCACGCACTTGGCCAATTATTTCAGATTTCGTGATGAGTGAATCAGTGTCAGTGTATTCTCTGTCCACATTAACTTTAATTATTATTTGTGAGTTGACGTCCTTGGAGAAAATGCTGCAATGCAGTTTGTTACCGCTTCTTCTGCACTAGCGCTTTGGAAGCGGTAGTAAACTTTGCTGTAAGTAACTATTTGACACTAACAATAAATTGTGCAACAAAATAATGACGATTATTAAGATATATTATAAATATCCTATGATAATAAAGATATATTTTGTACGGGACAGCCGACAGATATCGTCATAAAATAGTATATAGCTTATAGTTTGTACATAGTTGTAATAGGTCGCAAATAAAATATATTTTTATAGTGGTTTTATTCTCCCTTAGTTAGTAAGTCAATAGAAATACATAGGTAGATAGGAGTATACATAGGTAATAATAGATACACTTATGTTATAATCATTGTAAATAAACAGATTTTTCTCTTGTGTTTTTATTCCCCAGATAGCTAGATAGCAATAGGTAGGAAGATATAAATAGATCCGATAACAGATATAGGTAACTCTGATAAGAAAATAGGTTTTCGTTACAAGCTAATAGTCATAGGCTTATAGTTCCTATTTCTTATTAGACTGTTATTATGTAACTTACTAGAATCGTATTAATTTATGTAATAGATAAGGATTTTATTGTAATAAAAGCCTATGTACAGAAAGCGTGAACGATACACGGATAGAGGGGCGCGCGCGGGGGGAAGCACACCGCAGCTTCTTATTGGCGCGTTCAATAGGCGGTATCGCAATAGAGTGAGATCGAAAAATATAGGATAAATATACGGCCATATCGGCATTCCGCACCCAGAACCGATTTATTCGCAGAGCTACCAATGCACCATTCGTAGCTCGGAATAGTGATCTCCATCGCGATTTAGAACTCCACTCCATGATGCACTTTATGAAAGAAGCTCGCTACTTTGATAAAGCCGTCAACCATCCAAACCGACTAGTTAGAGAGGCAGCTAACTACACCCCGGAACACAACCCTCGTAGACTCACCGGTAGGCGTCCGAGGCATGTTCTCTCTGATCCCGACGACCGGATTATGGCTGACTTGGCCCGATTCGACCTCTCTGCAGCTCCGAGTAGCCAGAGTAACCTCGCGATCCGACCCCCCCGCATTCGCCGTAATCGAATGCGTAAGCGTAGAAACATTAGCTCGTTCACTAGGTACCGCCCGGCGGCACCTGGACGATTTGCGTCCTAAGTAGGCCCTTCTGGCAACCGTAGCTTCGGCCCTTCCGGCAAAACATGGGTGTTGCTGCACCCCAAATTTGCTAAAATCCCTAGCGCGCCCAAAGCCGAGGTTTCCCTCTTGGGAACCCTTTGTGCTGCTGCTAGTAGTTTATAAATATAGGAAGCCGGGCCTCTGGCTCACTCCTCAAACCTTGCCCGGTGGAGTAGGAAATGCCGTCTGAGGCAACCTACGTCTGACAATTCAAAAAAAAAAAAAGCATTCCGTACTGGCCGACTTCGCTAATACTGACCGACTTCGCTAATACTGGCCGACTTCGCTACGACTTCGCACTTCAAGATCGGACAACAGGTTAAGAAAAAACAGCAAGACAGTGGAAATACTGGGAATAGAACGCCACTCTGTCCGCCCGTACGTTCGTTTCGTCCACGCTCGCCGTACCGCTGGGTATTACCACGATTACATCGTGTTTCATTTCGTTTCTTTTCAACCGACTTCAAAAAAGGAGGAGGTTATCAATTCGACGTGTATGTATGTTACCTCATAACTCCGTCAAATATGAACCGATTTTAAATCGACTTCAAAAAAAGGAGGAGGTTATCAATTCGACGTGTATATATGTTTTATGTATGTTACCTCATAACTCCGTCAAATATGAACCGATTTTAAAAAAATATGTTTCGTTTTAAAGAATGCATTGCAAGGTTGGTCCCATATATTTTTTTTTAAGATCGGAGAAAAGGTCTTGGAGCTGGAGACCGAAATACCTCAAAAAAGACAAAGTAGCTCAAATATTTGTGTATGTTACCTCATAACTTCGTCAAATACGAACAGATTTAAAAAATATATGTGTCCTTTTAAAGAATGCTTTGCAAGGTTGGTCCCATGTAAATTTTTTTAAGATTGGAGAAAAGGTCTTGGACCTGGAGACCGAAATACCTCAAAAAATACAACTGTAGCTCAAATATTTGTGTATGTTACCTCATAACTTCGTCAAATACGAACAGATTTAAAAAATATATGTGTCCTTTTAAAGAATGCTTTGCAAGGTTGGTCCCATGTAATTTTTTTTTAAGATCGGAGAAAAGGTCTTGGACCTGGAGACCGAAATACCTCAAAAAAGACAACTGTAGCTCAAATATTTGTGTATGTTACCTCATAACTTCGTCAAATACGAACAGATTTAAAAAATATATGTGTCCTTTTAAAGAATGCTTTGCAAGGTTGGTCCCATGTAAATTTTTTTTAAGATCGGAGAAAAGGTCTTGGACCTGGAGACCGAAATTCCTTATTAACAGACAACTGCTGCTCAAATATTTGTGTATGTTACCTCATAACTCCGTCAAATATGAACAGATTTAAAAAATATATGTGTCCTTTTAAAGAATGCTTTGCAAGGTTGGTCCCATGTAATTTTTTTTAAGATCGGAGAAAAGGTCTTGGACCTGGAGACCGAAATTCCTTATTAACAGACAACTGCTGCTCAAATATTTGTGTATGTTACCTCATAACTCCGTCAAATATGAACAGATTTAAAAAATATATGTGTCCTTTTAAAGAATGCTTTGCAAGGTTGGTCCCATGTAATTTTTTTTTAAGATCGGAGAAAAGGTCTTGGACCTGGAGACCGAAATTCCTTATTAACAGACAACTGCTGCTCAAATATTTGTGTATGTTACCTCATAACTCCGTCAAATATGAACAGATTTAAAAAATATATGTGTCCTTTTAAAGAATGCATTGCAAGGTTGGCCCTATGTAATTTTTTTTAAGATCGGAGAAAAGATCTTTAAGCTGGAGACCGAAGTTCCTCAACAGACAACTGCAGCTCAAATATTAATAATACCTTCTTTTTTTCAACCGACTTCATGTATGCTCATATCACTTTCCGTCTAATGATTTCATGTTTGTTTGAAAGAATCCCTTATAAGATTAGTTTCTTATAATTTGAATGAAGATCTGATGAAGGGTTTTGGATCTGGAGACTAAAACTCCAGAAAGAAAGACAGCAAGTCTCTTGTAAAAAGTGCAAAGTTTATGATTTGTGTTTTTTTTAAATATATACCTACTGCAGATATATTTGTAGCATCTTGTGACAAGGTAACACAGCCGTCCACGATGCCAAGAGGAAAACAAGCATACGGCCCACTAGAGCAATATGTTATGTCATAAATCCGTTGGTTCAAGCGCATGGAACAGAGAAATCATCAGATCACAATACGCAGTCACGTAAATTTTTCTGTCTGTGGCTTCATATTTTTATTATTATCGCAGTATCAAAGAAATAAATAAATATATAGGTACAAATCACACGGATAGAGCTAGCCACAAAGGAAGTTCGAAACTATAGAAATACATCTTATGCCGTTTACCTTCAAGTATATATATTTATATATATATAAAATGGCTTTAAGGATTTCGCTGAAAATTGGTATATAGGGGTTTTCGGGGGTAAACAATCGATCTAGATTAATCTTATGTTTGGGACAAATCACACGGATAGAGCTAGCCACAAAGGAAGTTCGAAACTTGTGTTTTAGGTTACTAACTCAATGATACTATATTTAATTATAGAAATACATCTTATGCCGTTTACCTTAAACGAGCAATTCTTGTAGGTATATATATTTATATATATATAAATTTCTGTGATCTCGAAAATGGCTTTAACGATTTCGCTGAAAATTGGTATATGGGGGTTTTCGGGGGTAAACAATCGATCTAGATAAATCTTATGTTTGGGAAAACGCGTGTTTTCGAGTTTTCGTGCGTTTTTCTTTCCACGCAGAATATGGTCACTAATTTCGTCGCGCCAGCCGCTATCCGTTTGGCTCAGCGGTTAAGGATGCAGACCGCTAGAAAGAGTGTTACGGGAATCCCACTCGGTGACTAACATTTGTTTTTTTTATGTTCAAGTTTATCTATAATTTTTTATTTTGTATTGTTTTTAGACAAGTTTAAAAAATGTAGCTAAGCTTGAGATTTTTAAAAAATGTAGTTTATGTTTGAGATGTAACCGAGCTAAGCTCGCTTGCCCAGGTACTGTATATATAAACATCCAAGACTCAGGACAATTTGAAAAGGCCTTTTTCCAAATTGCCCTGACCGGGGATCAAACTCGGAACCTCTGGGTGGCGGACCAGCATGGTGACCACTACGCCACGAAGGTCGTCAAAATAACAGTATGGTTCAATTAATCGTGGATAGACTTCGCAACCTCAACATTTCCCGCAGTGATTTGTCATCATGCGGCCTATTTAGAAGCTTATTGCTATCTAAATCCGATAAAGCAATACCATCTAAAGTCTTTACTCTACTGAGGGCTACGTAAACCTGCCCTTTAGCAAAATTTTTCTTACCAAGGTCTATAAGATTTTTTACCCAGAACTTCAGGGTCATCTGATATAAATAATTATTTATTAGTGCGCACGACAGGCAAATTTCATTCAACATACCGGCTTAAGTGATTTTTGGTAACCTCGCAGACCAAGGTCAATGACCCAGTCCGCTTAAATGAACTCTGCTTAAATGTTAATATAATAAGGTTGAAATTTGTCGAGCGATCCGATCGGGCCATTCGGGCTAGTTTGATAACTATTTATTTATTATTTCCAGAAAAAAACATTCAGCATACAATAAATAAATGCAATGAGCTTAGTTCTCTGCTTGCTAAAAGATGTGAAATAATAACTTTTTTAAAAAAAAAATAACCGACTTCAAATCGAAATGCACTAAAAAGCAAAAAATAATAATTATTTATATCAGATGACCCTGAAGTTCTGGGTAAAAAATCTCTATATTACTCATTATTTATTTGGAGTCGGTGCCAATCTTCCTGTCTCAGAGTCCAGTTGCAAAGAAGTTTAACATGTACGAGTACATCGTCGTAGCGCCCAAAATACGGATACCTACCACGTCGTAGCTCCCAAATTAATGAACCGATTTTGATTTTTTTTGTTACAAAAGTAATTCAACCGAGAATGTTCTTTGACTTTGCTATGATCTATTCAGCCGAGTTATTTACAGCTCTTTTTCGAGTTGTAATAATTACTTATGTAATATTATTTGCAGATAAAATGTGTTTTTTTTTCACATTATTTCGATTCCCGTGGCGTATTCTAAAGTACTTCATGGATGTTTTCAAGGTAAAATAGGTACTGAGATTGGCACCGACTCCAAATAAATAATGAGTATTATAGAGATTTTTTACCCAGATCTTCAGGGACATCTGATATAAAAAATAATTATTTTTTGCTTTTTAGTGCATTTCTATTTGAAGTCGGTTATTATTTTTTTCAAAAAGTTTTTATGTTACAACCCGTTTCTTTTGATAACAGTGTCACAAAAGTGGTACGGCTCGAGCCTCCGCGATCAACCGCGTCGTGTCACAGCGCACAGAGACAGACAGCCACCCATATTGCCCATATATATAGAAGAGACCAACGTGTGGGTCCTACAGAAAAGTGCGTAGGTTCGACACCAGCGCAACCAGTGTACGGTTCGTCACGTACATATTTGAATTTGAATTGAATTGATAGTGATTTTCGCTTTTATATATATAGATTATTAATAAAGTTATCAAAAGGCAAGATGCTGATTTTAATGAAAACAGACAGATATACGCTAACATCAATAATTAAATTTTTAAGAAAAAAACATCTGATTTCAATTTATTTCAGGAGTTCTTCCATATCTCCGAAGTTCTTCATCACGTCTTCACCAAATTAATATGGGACCAACTTGGGAGTAAGCGCTTTCAAATAAAAAAAATCATCAAAGTTGGTTAAAAGTTGACGAAGATATCGAGTTACAAGATCTGCAGCCGAAGATTGCAAAAAAAACCAAAATTTTCTAACTAATTTATTAAAATAAAATTACAGAGATTATTATAATATGAATGATGCCTAGTGGTCGATGTCAGTACCAAAAATGACGATTCGCAGGGTTTCGACGATTCCGGTAAACAGCTAACGCGTTGCGCTGACTCGGCGGCACGTGTAAGGTACAGGCGTCGTACGAGGTATCGGGGCGGCTGCTTGCGGTGCGAATTACGTAGATGCGCTTTGCGTAACGCCTCCACCCGAAGATCGGCAACTATTCGTAAGTTTTACTGAGGATGTTGCCGGGATGCTGTTAATCTTTATCTTCACGTCTCTGGGTTTGATATCTTGTATAGATGAATAATGTCCATCAGAAATCTCAGTCGGCGTGGCTTCATTATTAGGTCTGGAACATTTATAGGAACATTTCCAATATACGGTTATTATCAGGACGAGTACTAAGGCACCGGATAGTATGGTGTATACGGGAATCGTAGTATGGTAGAGACTGTTAAAATCGATCTTTTCTAAGTCCACCGGATGCTGCAGAGATATCTTGGTGTTGGTCTCGTGGAGATGTTCGAGATTAATAGAGTTCAATCTTACAGTTGGCTGGGACTTTGATGCTGAGGTCTGGTTGGTTGGTAACTCTGCTATCTGCACAGCGTGACCTTTAATATGATTCTGTATGTTTGAGATGGTGAAATCCGCCGTCTTCAGTGAACAACTGATTGGGATGGATACTAAATAACTTCCCTTAAGATTCTTGTAGTACTCTTGTTCGCATGATATGTGTACCTTGGTTAACGTCGGCAGACTGATGGTGTAGTGGCAGTCATCTAATTTCTCGAGAGCGGATCTGGTGAGGTTTACATGAGTGAAGCGACACGAGGAGCTGATAGATTGGTCCGTTATAAGACGCTGAATACAGTCTTCATTGTTTTGGGTCTTCTGTAGTGACTTTTCTTCGCAGAGGTACCATGTGCTGACCTTCGGACATTCTGTCGCTATGTACCTAGAATCGTTATCTTGAATTGCTATGAAGGGTTGGATAGGGATGAATATCTGGCTATTTTGGTTGGGAGCTATGGATAGTTTATAAAGGACATAATTGAGAGGGGAAACAATCGGCATCATGAATATTAAAACTAATTTATTACCTACATAAAATGAACCCGTCTTCATTATGTCGAAATATTCTCTTAGATCAATATTAATGATTTGCTCCTCGGGATAGAGCTGTCTTAACTTACCTAAAGTATTATTTAATGACCTAATACTAATCATATAATGAGCAGTAGTTCCGCTATGTATGAAGGCTACCATATTCTCAAGGTTGTGTAGCTCTTCGTACAGATTGTCAGTATTATCTGATATAATTATTAAGTGTTGAGCTAAATGTGCGTATTTAATTAAGTCAGTATCTATATTGGCTTCTGCTTTTAGTATTAAATCAACGGAGTTAGCTAACTTGTTTTGGTTCTCTACTATGCTATCTAACACAATTGAATGCTTGGTTATCCAATCCTTGCCCAGGCTTATATGTTCATCTAGTTCTGTTTCTAGTTTATGCTCGTTATTTTGGAGTATTTTAATCGCATTGTTGTACCTAATGGCATCTGTATAGTCGAGATTACCAGAAATACTTTTGATAATTGAGCCAAGACCATCTATAAGACCTCGTTTACTGCGAATTAATTGAAAGCTATGAATTTGCTCTAATATCATTTCTAATTTCTTTGAGAGATGTGTAATATGAGGTTCATACAATGACAGAGTTTTATTTTGAAGGTCAGATCTAAATGCCTCAATTTGAGATTTAACTGAATTAACTCTTAATGAGATCTCATCGAAGTCTACAGTATACAGGAAGGAATGGTAGTGGGTTATCAACCTAGTGGGTCCCAATTTGAAGGGTAGGATGCCCGGTCCGTGGTCGAGGCTGTTAAGAGTCACGTCTTGCGCCATTGTCTGATGTAAGAAGACAATCAGGAGGATCCTGCAACAATGAGTGGGTTTTAGGTGTTCGTTTGAGGCGTGCTTTATTGTTTATTAAAATTGTTTATTGTTTATTAAAATATAACATACAGACTAACAGTTTTACACCAAGACATCTGCATGCTAAATGTTACAGTTACATCACTATAAATAGACACAATTTTCATGCATACGTAAAAATCATTACAAAATTAAATATTGTCAAATAAATATACTGAATATAATAAAAAATTTAAAGGTCAAGATTAATAAAATACATTAAATTATATAATTGATCGAATTCAAATACATTATCAAATTAGAAATGAATGTGTTAATTGAATCATTAAAAATGTCAACACAAGTTTGGTGAGCGAGCATGTCACCGAGCAACTGCAGCGCTCTAATTGTAGGCGCGTTCTTTGTGTATTCCGAGCGAGTGGCAGGAGGAGAGAGCAAGCGCGGGGGTCTGCGAGGCGCTACCGCCGCGTGCCAGCGCACGGGGACGTGGAGACCCAATAGTGCGAGCGCAGACTTATTGTCTACCTTATTGTTTAATAACAGGTAATAATGGATCAAGAGCAGCATTTTCCTACGAAACACTAGCGTATTAAGCCCCACCATACCCGAAACAAACATAGATGGATACAGATATGGATAATACCCATACATCCTCTTATACAGCCATCTAGCAAATCTCCTCTGTATCTTTTCCACAGTTAAGGCATATGTACTTTCGTAAGGATCCCATATTATTGCACAATACTCTAGCTTGCTGCGAACATATGCATTATATAGTGTAATTGCGACTTTCATATCATCAAAATCGGCCGCTACTCTCATTATAAAGCCTAGAGCCTTGGATGCTTCTTTACACATTTTGATGATATGATTGTGGAAGTCAAAGTTGCTGTTCAATGTCACTCCCAAATCACGTATCTCAGAGACACGTTCAATTGCCTTGTCATGGAGGTAGTAGGTGGCGTGCACAGGTGAAGGGGAGCGGCTAAATGTGATTGTTTTACATTTATCTACGTTAAAATTGAGATGATTAGCTCTACTCCAATCAACGACCGCGTTTATATCCTTCTGCAATTGCACCGTATCTTCTAAGCTACTAACTCCACGAAATAATTTGAGATCGTCTGCAAAAAGAAGGCACTTTGCAGAACTGACGCTTTTTGGAAGGTCGTTTACCATGATAACGAACAGAGTAGGTCCCAAAGTACTTCCCTGGCTCACGCCAGAGCCGGTGTAGTAGCTTTTTGACATGTGGTTACCAAATTTCACTCGCTGGGATCTATCAGAAAGATAACTCGAAAAAAATTTAAGAAGTCTAGGAGCAAATCCAACAGCTGAACACTGACGTAGAAGCACGTCATTGTCAACCAAGTCAAAAGCTTTTTTGTAATCGAAATAAGTACCATCAACTTGCTTTCCGTTGTTCATTTCGGCACTGACGTAGTCGCCCAAGTTGACAAGATTAGTTGTCGTGGATTTACCGCTCCGGAAACCATGTTGCGAGTCGTCAATCCAAATGCTTATTTGCTGTCGCAGATGTGCATCAATAATGCTTTCGAATATTCTATCAAAAACAGACATCACAGCGATAGGTCTAAAATTAGAAATTTCACTGGCAGACCCAGCTTTATGCACAGGAGTTACATTACTAACCTTCCAGATGCTCGGAAATGTGGAAGATTCAAGGGAAAGATTGTAGATGTACAATAGAGGGGCCTTTAGTACTTCCAAACAGTCCTTAACAATGAAAGCAGGGATGGAGTCAGGACCAGGAGCTGAGTGAGGTTTTAATTTTTTTACTGCGGTAACTAAATCCCTTTCGTTTACACTCTTGATATTCACCAGAGGAGAGCAGTTGGAGTCCGAGGCATATTGTTCGGCATCATCAACATCGAGCTTCGGTCGGTCATTTCGGAAGACTGAGCTAAAGTACTCTGCAAACTCGTCCGCAGCCGCCTGACCCATTAGGGTACGACCATTATGAGTGTAGGTATTGCATGTATTTCTGTTGGCTCTCTTGCTCTTTACGTACTGCCAGAACTGCGAAGGGTTGTCAATTAATTTGTTTCCCGTATTTTTTATGTACTTGTGGTAAGCATCCTTAATAAGTTGTTTAACTAGGTTTCTATAGTATTTGAACATTTCCCTATTAAAATCTTTATTTTCAAGTTTATATCGTTTAAGATGAAAGTATTTTATCTTGATATATTTAATAATTTCAGTTGTAAACCAAGTAGGATAGACATAACGTTTATTGGTAGAGGCTTGCGAAATTTTTTTGAAAGGCACATTGGCTTCAATACATTGGTTTAGTTTTTTGTAGAAGGTGTCAACTGCAGAATCGACGTTAGGATTATTTAATACTTCATCCCACGTGATGTCAGCTAAGGACAAGTACAATACTTGCAGGTCAGCTTTAAAATAGTTCGGCCTAGGCATACAAGTCGGAGGAGATTCAGTCATTAAGTCATGAGTTTCATTATTCAAATGGAACTCTACTGTGACTTCAAATGGTGGATGTAGGATATCCATGGGAACTAAATGATTATGAGATGCTAATACTCTGACTTGGTCGGTGGCATGCTCGCTCAGTACCAAATCTAACATGACACCAAACTGGTTGTACACTGCATTATGCTGGTTTAAATTACAAAACTCATTGAAAATATGAAATTGCTGTCTTACTCGCTCAGAGCGTGAATTTAGATTAAAATCACCTATAATAAATAAGTCTAAGTTAGTATATTTACAAACTGTGCTTTCTAAGCAACTCAATACTCCTAAATAGCGTTCTTCTGGACAATTTGGAGGGAGATATACCACGCAACATATAAATTTCACCGATTTAGATGTGACATACACAACTAATAATTCTTTATCATTTGTTAGACCATCAACATCTTCAATCATATGTAAATTGTAACAATCACGTGCGGCTAAGAGTACTCCTCCCCACCCTGCATCATTATACCGGTCTTTACGTAAAACAGTATAACCAGGCGGAAACAGTTCTGCGTTGAATACTGAATCAGTCAAAAATGTCTCTGTTAAGATGATTATGTCACAGCTACAAAGGTGCATGTTGTTGTGGAACGTTGTGGTTTTAGTTCTTAACCCGCGTACATTCTGGTAATACATTGTGACGCACTTTTTACAAATTTTTGTTTTTGGTACGAAAGTTCTGTCTCCACGGTTTGACACAGATGTCAGTAGCCCAATTTCCCTCTGACATGATTTTATCGGCAAGCTTTGCTGGAACACCCAGTTTAAAGGAGGCATAGTTACCCCTAGCTTTGAGAGACTCTACCGTACACTCTTCACTTCCACTAATAGAACACAGATGTGCCTGTACCTCTGCTACAGTTGTACCCCGCTTCACATAGTAAAGATGGAGATATCTCTGCCTCTCTGAAGCCTGCAGCAAAGTCGTTCCTGGGGCCGCAGATCCACGCAGTACCTTAATTTGAGATGAGGAGAGACGTTTGTTCTTTACTTCAACCCAGCCGTCATCATGCGTCACATCGAGCGACACTGAGTCGACGTGAGCTTCATCCTCCTTTGATGGACTATAAGCTGGGGTTTCAGTTGAAGCCGGTATATTGCAATCAGCAGAACATGCCGCTTGGACGTTACAAATAGTTTCAGAAGGTTGTGTGGTCATCGTGACTTTGGAATACTTTGACTTTACTGGCTTATTTCCTTTCTTTGTGACATTTTTTCTTTGATCGGATACTAGGTCTGTGGTAGGTGTCTTATTTGGTGTAGTGTTCGGTAACTTTTGGTGTTTCTTAAAGCTGGCCGGATCAGTATTTTGATGTACCTCAGAATTACCACAAACCTTATTTGATAAAGCAGTAAATAGCTTGCTTTCTAGGATGTTTATCTGGCTTGATGTGTTGTTTTTAATAGCCACTACAATATCACTCAAAGCCAATTGAAGCTCTTCACGAATTACATGTCGTAAGCTACTTAAGCTAGGGCAGCAGCATTTGTTGACATTTCTTTGCCCTCGCCACAAGGTGACATTTTCAGATTCACAGGTTGGTGTTTCAGTTACTATTTCTCCTGGAGTACTTGATAGATATGGCGCTTGGCGGACCGGTGTCATGGTGTTATCTTTTTTGGGAATTTTACTGCGGCAAATGACACATAGCCATACTCTTACAGATTCTGCAGGGAGGGATTTATATGCCCCTTCTGATATTCCGGCACACATCAAATCATATTCCTGATTGCAATCAGAACATTTTAAAAAAGTATCCTTAGGATCAATTTTGTGTTTACATCCGGCACATTCCTTTATAACCATTTTCTTGCTTTAATTTTTTCTTTGGCTTTTCTTTCTACTTTTAGTAAGTCGAAAAAAAATTGTGATAAAAAAAAAAGAACAAAACCAAACAAATCAATAATTTATGTTCTCCAGTGCCGTGGTCCGGGCTTGAACCGGGAGCTTCCGCACAGCAGTCAGGCGTCTTAGATAACTGCTACAAGCGCGCTGTGACGTAGCGATGAAAATAGTAAACAGTAGTTAGAATATATTCTCAGGTACGACTTCGACGATTGCCATATACGGTATTGAATGATCACTGTCTGCGAAAAGTATGAATCATCACTCACTTGGTCAGTTGTTGTTAGCAATGGCGTCGCATCAAATAGTATGTTTTACTTGAATAATATACTGATATTGAAGACTGGAGCGCTGCTTTTTGCTCGAACGTTTCTTGTGTTTGTACACAACACTATGAGAACTTAGTAGACGTCAATTTGGACTGATACAAGCAAATTTAATAATTTTAATATTTAAATAACTGAGGAGCTCAACTTAAGCGTGCGCAAGCGAGAGCGCGAATCCTCTCGTTAATTAAACTTTGGCAATTGGACCCTTTTTCTTTTTCGTGTAAATGTGAATGGGTAAATCAGCCAATACTACATCTTGAGTGAAACGTGGGGCTAACTTTTGCCTACTAGCTAAAGGGTTACGAACAAATATTTGTTGGTGGGGGTTGTATTCTATTTCGGGTTCACGGTCTTTGTTTCTAGCCTCTGTAAGTTCAGTACGTCTGTGTAGAGAAGTTTCGTTTAGCATGTCATAAACCTTAATCATACGTTGCTTATGATCTAGGACATACTGTTGAAGTAGATGTTCGCTCAAATCTATACCTACTGGGTCACGTGGGTCAAAATGTCCTGTGATAACGTCTAGGGGCCTATATTTCGTGAAACTATGTATGGAGCTGTTATATGCTAACACGGCGTATGGCATAAGATTCATAGCAGGCTCACTGCGATGTTCTAATTTAAGTATTCTTAGATGTTCAAGAATGGTGGAATGAAATCTTTCTACAATAGCGTTGCTGTTAGGATTATGAGCTAAAGTTTTATGATGTTGTATTTTATGCAATCTAGTAAATTCTAAAAACATCTGATTCGTGAACTCGGGACCCTGGTCAGATACTATAGTTGCAGGAACACCGTGATGTGTGAAGAACTTAAGAAGGGCTTGCACTACACTTATAGCTGTTCCGTCTCGAAGATGATACGCCTGCGCATATTTGGAGAATGCGTCAACTAGGGTTAGATATTTTTCGTTTTCAGTAGTAAATAGGTCAATATGTACAGTCTCGAAAGGTTTGGTTGGAGGTGGTACTATAGCAAACCTTTGCTTTATTGGATTGCGGTCATACTTTGCCATCCCACAGATGTTACACTCATTTATGTATTTTGCTATATGGTCCCTCATCTTAGGCCAAAAATACTTATGCGATAATGCTAAATAGCACTCGTTAGTACCACGGTGGTTTGTTTTACCCTCGTGGTAGTTCCGAATTATTTCTTGTTGTCGTAGGTATTCCTTAACATTCTCAACTTCTACTTTCGTTAAGACAAGGTCCATAGCGGAGCTTTTAAAGTTCTCTTGTATTACTGGAATAATTTTGTACATAGCAAGGGGTGGAAAAATAATTATACCTGTTCGTACTTTAGGGTTGACGTATTCTTTTATAGCATTAATTGTGTCTGTCTCGAGGTTGGATTCTGAAAGCTGAATAGTTGTTTTAATGTGAGAATCAAAGGGCTTACTAACTACAGGGCGTTTTTTTATGTCACCTACTACAGTTAAACAGATTTGTCTACTGAATTTGTTAAGTGGGTCATCTGTAATTGGGATTTCCAAAATAGGGTGCTCTGCGCTGGTATGTGCTGTAAGTGTAGTAGATCGTGATAACGATGGTGACTTTTCAGATGGTTGTACAGCTATCGAACTTGTTTCTTCGTTGTTTATCTCGACACGAGATAAGGCATCGGCATTAAGGTTAGTTTTACCCTGTTTGTAGATAACGGTAAAGTTATATTCGCTTAACTTAAGCCGCCACCTCGTTAATTTAGCGTTAGGCTCTTTCAAACTCATAACCCATTGGAGAGGCTTATGATCGGTGACTATCTTGAATTTTCTGCCGAACAAATAGGGGCGGAAATATTTTGTAGCCCACACGATCGCTAATAGCTCTTTCTCAATGGTGCTATAGTTAATTTCACTGTCATTTAGCGTCCGTGAAGCGAACGCTATGGGTTTATCCGAGCCTATCGGGCCTTGCGACAGTACAGCACCTATAGCTAGGTTGGACGCGTCAGTTGTGAGGACGAATTCTCTGGTGAAATCCGGGTATTGTAGTATCGGATCATTAGTAAGAAGGGTTTTGCAATGCTCAAAGCAATTTATATAGTCAGGGTGGTTGAGTTTTATTTTTGAACCCTTCTTGAGACATTGCGTCATGGGCTTTGTAATCCGGGCAAAATCGGGTATAAATTTCCTGTAATATCCTAGAAGACCAAGGAAACGCTTGATTTCCGTTGCTGTTTTAGGTATTGGGAAGTTTTGAATAGCCACAATTTTGTCTGGATTAGGTTTAATACCATCCTTGCTAATGATATGACCAAGATAAGCGGTTTCCAGCTTTAAGAACTCAGATTTGTCCATCTGGATCTTAAAGTTGGATTGCCTCAATCGTGCGAAGACTTTTTCCAGATTTACCATGTGCTCCTGGAGCGAGGTGCTAAACACAATGATGTCATCGAGGTAGACCAGGCATATGGTGTTTTGAAGGTCTCTGAGTACATTATCCATGACTCATTGGAACGTAGAGGGCGAATTTTTCAGCCCCATCGGCATTCTTAAGAATTCAAAGTGCCCTCGTTCCACGTTAAACGCTGTCTTCGGAATATCGTCAGGACTCATTTCTACCTGATAAAATCCGCTGGCTAAATCCAAAGTCGTAAAATAGTGGCAATTACCAAGCTTGTCTAGAACATCAGTGATGTTCGGGATGGGATATTTATCATCTATTGTTTTTTCGTTAAGCTTCCTATAGTCCACTACTATACGCCATTTAGTTTTGCCTGAAGCATCTGCTTTCTTGGGAACCACCCAAATCGGTGAACTCCATGCAGATTCAGATGGACGAATGATGCCCTGTTCTAGCATCTTACTAATTTGGTTTTGTACCTCTTGTCTATGGATAAAAGGGTACCTATAAGTTTTGGTGTAAATTGGTACTTCATCAATAGTGCGAATATGATGTTTTATTCTATTGGTAAAGGTGAGGGGTTCACCTTCGATATAGAAGACATCCGCGTATTGAGTACATAGATTTTGCAAATTAATGCGTTCCTCCTCGTTAAGGTGGTCCGTTCGTAAGCGAGAGAGGACTTTATCTACACGCGAAGAATTTGTCTGTTTAGCACGCATACAATCTACATTAAAAGCTTCGGCGTTTATTGGACTATACATCGAAAAGATCAAATCATTATTAGTTAAGTTACTAATCTCTACTATACCGCGACTATGTTTAACGTTTGTAACGCACTCGTGTACTAGACAATTAGAAATAGTCTGTTCAGGAATCAGAACGTCTCCATCACTGGTATTTATTGGGACTTTAACTAATTTAGACGTGTTAGCCGGTATAATATCTTCATACCAGTTACAGTTTCGTGAGTCGTACATATGTATGGGAGTTATTGAAGTTTTAGTTTTAAGTGTTCTTGTCTTTAAGTCAATGTTAGATTCCCATTTATCGAGTAGATCTAATCCTATCAAACCGTCAAAATAATCGTGGAATCTATAGAGAAATAAGGTAATTGCGTCATTGTCTCCAACTTCAGAGAAGCAGGGTAATGTAACTGAGTAGTCGCTGCGTGTTGTCGCGTGTACGTTAGTTATCTCTAGAGGGTCATACGTTAGAGGCAGATTAGGGTAGTACTTCTCAATGCTTGCCGGGCTAATAAACGATTGGTTAGCTCCCGTATCTATAAGTAATTTTAGGGGTGGCTCAGATATTTTTATATAAGGAAGCTGTCGCTGTGTCTGTAAATTAACCTCTATTTTTGACTGTCGGAAGAACTGCCTTTGTGAAAATCCTGTTGGTCGTTGCCAGACGAGTATTCAATAGGGGTTGTATCATGGGGTTGATGTTCAAAATGAGAGGGGTAAGTGCCCTCATTATTGTCATAAAGGTTGTCAGCGTAGTCATGATATTCTAATTCATGCGGTTGGTTATCGTATGAGTCACTATACTGATCGTACTGATACTGGTAGTCATAACATTCATTAACATTCAATTCGCGGCTTTTAAAATAATTGGTAGGTGGAGGGTTACCAAACTTCCTCCAGTCATGCCCAGATGGTGGCAATGGCTTAGGAGCGAAATGACTTACGCCACTCATAGGGCGAGGTGCAGTATTCACGTTATTTGGCCGTTGGGAAAAAGCGAACATGTTACTACGTGGATTATAATTAGGAGGGGGAGCACTAAACATCTGTTGGGTTCGTGAGGGTCCACGGTACTGGGGGTTTTGGTTACCAAAACTATTGTTACTATAGTTATTGTTGCCAAAATTAGGTCTCCACATCAAAGGAGGACGTGGTGCCACTTGCACTGATTGTGGCTGAGAGCGAGAGGGGCCAGGCATGTTAAAAGTAAAGGGCTTATTAAATGAGCCAAATTGCGGTTGTGAGGGCGTATTAATAAAGTTAGTTTTATTGTTGGGCATTTGGGGATTCATTTTTCGGTCAGGTATACCCTCATTACGTTGCTGGAGATATAAAGTATTCATCTCCTCGTGGACAAACTCAAGAGCTTTCTCCATCGACTCAGGCCTCATGCATCGTATACGCGACCCCAGAGGATCTTTCAAACCTCGGAGGTATGATTGTAGGGTAAGTTTCTTATAAAGATCTCGTTTGCTTTCAATGGTAGTTTGGATAGTTTCGTGTAGTGTTATATACGTCATAATAGTGCTAAGTAAATTCTGACATTTTTCATAGTATTCTTGCGGGGTGCATGAGCCCTGTGTAAGAAGCGCGAGGTCATTATAGAGAGATGTCTCATCCCTCTGATCAGCAAAATTATTAATAAGGGCATTACGAATACCTTGCCAGGTATCCGGTATACCGTTAGCGTTAATAAGACGAGCGGCAGGCCCGGTTACCTTATTTAATATCCCATTAAGTAAGGCAGAATTACTAAGAGCATTACCCTCTTTTATGAATTGCTCTACCAACTGATCACATAAACTTATGAACCTGGTTAAGACATTCGGGTTACCGTCAAATTCAGGCACCAATCGAAGGGCCTTCCAAATAGTATCGAGGTCCGCCATTTCTCCTAATGAATTATCACTATAAATGTTCGAATCTAAAAATATATTTAGGTCTAATGAATTATTACTGTCACTACTTTGATCTAAATTTTTATTTATATCTACTTCCCTATGTCTACTAGCACTATCACTAGAGGTCCTCGATTGCCTTGGATGGAAAATCTTGGAAAATTATACTTAACACGGGAAAATAAGGAAAAGCAACTCTAGATTGATTCTAAAGTACTTACTTGTGCATTTTTCTTGGCTTCTCTGCGGTATCAATGGTCGGATACACCTCCGGACTGCAGCTTCTGTAGGTTCGGGTCTCTCGGTGAAGGGTTGAAAACCAGTTAGTCACGCGGGACTCGGACTGAGTTTTTGCGGAAATCTTCTCACGCGCGCGCTCGAACCGAGATGAATCCTACCGACTGCGCCAGTTACAAGATCTGCAGCCGAAGATTGCAAAAAAAACCAAAATTTTCTAACTAATTTATTAAAATAAAATTACAGAGATTATTATAATATGAATGATGCCTAGTGGTCGATGTCAGTACCAAAAGTGACGATTCGCAGGGTTTCGACGATTCCGGTAAACAGCTAACGCGTTGCGCTGACTCGGCGGCACGTGTAAGGTACAGGCGTCGTACGAGGTATCGGGGCTGCTTGCGGTGCGAATTACGTGGATGCGCTTTGCGTAACGATCGCGTCACATACATACAATAATAAATTTAAAAAAACATGCAATCGAATTGATAACCTCCTCCTTTTTTGAAGTAGGTTAAAAAGGACTACTACTATAAGGATAATACTACTAAGGACTACGACTACCTAACTTTCTTTGCTTATAATTTACTGTTCTATATCAAGATTATGCCTTTCAGACTTATAACGTAACTATTTAATTTCACCATGGAATCTCAGAACTTAACGTCAGGATACTATATTGTCTGATCTACCCCATGGCTGCAAGCCGGGGTTACTAAAGAGAGCTACGTGGGTCACTAAAGAGATCTTGAAGAAGACATTGTGACCGATTTTCTGGCCTGCACTGTATGTGTGAGCCGAGGGCTATGTCCGCCACAGAAGATTAGACAGAAGATTAGATTAGATTAGATAGATTCAAAGAACAGATGGAACAATCTATGCAATGCAGTATTGTACATGAACGGGCTCTAAGTCGCATCTCTGAGTTAGAACATAGCTTATGTGAAGCACACCGATCTGCTCTTGAAATACAACAGCAAAAAGATGCTGAGTTATGTAATAATACCTTGCAGTTATATAGCGAACTCATTGAGAGTGACTCGAGTCCGGCCGTGGAGATACCTGCATGTACTCCGCAGTCAGAGTATTTTATTTTAACAAGTCATATTAAAATTAAAAAATATATAAAAATAAACAAAATGATAAAGCGCACTCAAAAACTACTGTCTAGGAATAAAAATAAGAAAAGTATAAATCAATTAAGAAAAGAAAAATTATCTTTAATCAAGGAACTTAACTGTTGTGAAAAAAACCTTAATATGGCTTGTCGCATATATGACACTGAGATGTTTGAATTAGAGTCACAAATCTCAACATTGCAGGCTACCTTAAAAAATATGAGTTAATTTTAGAAGAAAATAGGGAAATTAGTATAGTATCTGACGGTGTTCCCCTGACAGTAGTTACGGAATCACCTGTCACTGACTCAACCCCATCCCCTACTGTTGACTGCGGTATAAGTCTAAGTATAAATAAATACCCTCATGTAGAAAATGATGTACAATCCAAAATAGAAACAATTGATAATAGCATAAATAGAAAAATGATTTGTAAAAAATTAATAATATATTCTGATAAGTTAGGTCAAGATCTTAGTAGTATGATTTATAATAACCTGAACAGTGAATGTTCAGTATTCAATGTATGCACACCCGGGGTCACATTTTTAAACCTAATAAATAACATAAATTATAATGACATAGACCAACATACCACAATTTTAATAATGTGTGGTGACAGTTCCTCTATTACAGGAAGGAACTTAAAAAAAGGTATAGACAAAATCAAAGATTTAAAACAAAAAAAGGATTGTAGATTTATCATAAGTGCCTTTCCATATTCAGACAATTTAGACAGTAAAAGTAACAGGCACATACATGATTTAAATGTACATCTGTACAATATGACTTATTGTCACGGTGACTTTATTTTTTATTTAGATATAAATAAATTTATTTGTAATTTTAAGTTGACTCTAGATACTATGTATCTGCCTCCTAGATATAAGCGACTCTTAGCTACATTAGTAGCTAATAATATACAAAGTAGTGTTGTAAATAGTACAACTAGTAACTCTAAATTAAACACAGTACATTGTAGTGCTGAATGTACCATAGCTGGAGATACTCAGTCTGATTTAAACTAATGAAAAAGACAACAGTCAAGGCCAAAGAGTTAAATATTATTCACCAAAATATTCAGGGCCTGACTAGCAAATTATTGCAATTAGAATTATATGCAAACGATAGGGATTTACATGTAGTATGTTTAACTGAACACTTTTTGCAGTCACATCAAGTACAATTTAATATTGATAATTATTTAGTCTCTAGTTTATTTATTAGAAAGATTAATGAAAAAGGAGGCAGTTTAATTTTAACACGTAATGATGTAAAATGTAAAGAACGCAAGGATATTGTGAGCCTGTCGGTTGAAAGTATTGTTGAATTATCCTGCGTTGAACTAGAAAATTGTATTATAGTATGCGCGTACAGACCCCCAAAAGCTGACTTTAATACTTTAGAAACTGTAATTGAAGATGTTTTGAGAAAATTAAGTTCATGTCGCAAAAACATAATATTGTGTGGCGACTTTAACGTAGATTTATTAGCGTCTGATAGCACCGAATGTATTAGATTTTTTAATTTATTTAAGTCATTCAATTTGTTCAATTTATTTTTAGAACCAACTAGAATACAAGGCGACTCTAAAACATGTATAGATAATGTTTTCTGTGATTGCACTGCTGTTGATAAAGCTATAATTAAAAATATAACATCTGATCATTTTGGTCAGTTCGTGAAATTTGCCAACAACGCAGTAGAAGTAGAATTACCTGAAATAACCTACAGAGCTATTACTAAAGATAAAATTAAAAAATTTAGGGATACAGTTTCGAAAAAATTACCGTTAATTGAAGAAACTCGGGATGATCCGGATATTTTGTATAATAAAATGTTCGGTGTGATTGAATCAGAATTTAATGATAATTTTCCACTTAAAAAGGGAAAGAAACGTAATCGGAAAAAGTTTAGCGAATGGGCTACCACAGGGATTCATATTAGTAGGAATAGGCTATATGAATTATTAGCTATGAAAGCTTATAACCAAACACCTAATTTCATTAATTACGTTAGAACTTACTCAAAGCTTTTTAAAAAAGTATGTTTATGCGCGAAGTCGTTATACACCAGGAAAGCTATTCTAGATTCTAAAGATAAAATAAAGACAACCTGGAATATTATAAACACTGAAACCGGGAAAAACAAGCAACGAGTAAATAAAATTGAGTTAAACATTAACAATAAGGTTCTAGACACTAGTGAATATGTCGCACAATACTTTGAGAACTTTTTCACAAACATTCCCCTAAATACAACCGCCCCACTGATGTCCTCATCTAGGAAATCAAAAAAGCTATTAACCAATTGCGTACCTAAATGTAAAGATAGGCTAATATTCAAATACGTCACACCTAAAAATATCATTGATACTTTTAAAAGCTTGAATAATAAAAAAACTGGTGATTTGTGGGACATTTCTGTATCCGTTATAAGTAATATTATAGATGTAATTGCGCCTTACTTAGCTTCCATATTTAATAAATGTGTAGACGCGGGATCTTTCCCTGACATGATGAAGTTAAGTAAAGTTATCCCTCTATTTAAGACTGGTGACAGAAATGATCCAACAAATTACCGTCCCATTTCTATTCTGCCAGCACTGAGCAAAATATTCGAAAAGATAATTTTTAACCAATTATTAGATTTTTTCAACAAAAATAGTCTGTTCCATGGTGATCAGTATGGATTTACTAAGGGTCGATCAACAACGGATGCAGGTGTTGCACTATTACAAAACATCTATGATGCTTGGGAGTGTTGTCAGAATGCAATTGGTGTCTTTTGTGACCTCTCCAAAGCCTTTGATTGTGTAGACCACAAAACCCTTCTATCCAAACTTGAGCACTACGGAATAAAAGGGAAGGCTCTTGAATTGATTGAATCTTATTTGAGTAGCCGAATTCAAAAAGTTAGTGTAAATCAAGTAAAATCTGAAGGATCAACCGTAGTGATGGGTGTGCCCCAGGGTTCTATCTTGGGTCCTTTGTTGTTCCTGATCTATATTAATGATTTACCATATTATGTTAAAGATTGTAAGGCTGTACTTTTTGCTGATGACACTTCCCTTGTTTTCAGCGTAGATAGAAAAACTGACACCTCTGATGAGATGAATAATATATTGTCGCAAGTGTTGGATTGGTTTACAGCAAATAATTTAGTATTAAGGGGACGCACCGTGAAAATGGGCATTATCTATTTCTTATTTCTCAGCGAATATCAAAAATTTAAAACTGATACTTGCTAATAGCATACTAGAACGCTTTTCTAGCATAATTGTGGTTGTGGATACACGATTAGCTAATTTTTGTAACACAAACTTGCTCATCAAAAACACCTCTACCAAAACCTATACGGTCTAATTTCTCACAAACGAGAAGGACTTCAGCTTTGAAACTTTTTATGCAGATTAGTAATTATGTAATCTTCAAAATTGTGGTACAAATTTTTTTTTGATGCTTTAGTTTTAATTTTAGAGCCATTTTTCTATAATTGATCAGTTTTGCGTGGCTTTAGATTTCAGTCATATAAGCCCTTTTGCCTTCCTGAAAAATATTGTACTTGCCGTCTCGCTTTTTCGTGAGTGTATTTAAATAAACTGTTCTTGTTGCACAGATTTTTGACAGTTATACATCAAATTGTCAGATGGCCGATGGGCCTCACGAAGCAAGGACGCGTCGCTCTTCACAAAAAAAATGACATTTGATTTCGTAAAATTATTGTCACAGTGTAGAATAATATCACGAATATATATGGGTCGAACAGTCTGTAAACAAATGTGCGAGTAACTTTCTTACACTGTGTCACTTGTCATAATGTCAAAGGAAGTGTCAAAGCATAGCGTGGCGTAGATTGATTACCTGACAGACATGGTCGGCATAGATTTTTTTTCATACAAGTAATGTACATACTCGTACAATATCGATTAATAATATTTTATTTTTATTTCATTACCAGTTTTGTGGCAATAAATTATTTTATAATAGCCAGATAAACTTATCTATAAATAATACTGTTCGGATTTATTTACTTTTAGATTTCGAGAAATATACACGTACATACTTTACCACTGACTGACTGGCTGACTGATTGACATGGTTTTTTGATCTGCACTGTAGTGATAGGCGTAAGGATGAAAGCTCATTTGCTTGGTGGGGAGCAGAGAGAGGGGGGGGAGCTTTCTGCTTAACCCTCCAAACAAGCAACCAAGTGAAGCCTGAGGCCGAAGGCAGATGTTACCTACGAGGCCGTAGACCGAGCCACTACCACCAAGTGTAATTTGGCATGGTGCATATTAATCATGCCAAAAAAACAGTAAAGTAAAATAGGGAAAAAATATTGTAGCTTCCATACAAGATTTTTTTTCTCGACTAACCCAACGTGTAGGGTATCGTTAAATAGGTCTTTCAAAATATTTTGAGCTTGTGAACAACATTTTTCGATTTAGGGATCCGTTTCTGATATATTTGGTTTTATTTAAAGTTAAAAGAAAACTATCAATCCTAATTAGGGTACACGAATTAAAATTAGTTTTTAGACTTTCTTATCGATATGGATAGTTGTATCGATATTGTAAAGGTTTTCCGAGATCAATTATCGATAGAGTTATACTATACAATACATGTAGAATTATTTTTAATAGACACCTCTTCCTAGGAAATGTATAGATTTCAACTGTCTGTCTATCACAGTTCTCGAGAAAACGCCTGGTGACGCAGATAGACAGTGAAATCTTAGTAATAGGCTATCGATTTTACCATTTGGGTACGGAACCCTAAAATGATAAAAGATCTAGTTTAACTTTCAAAGAGTGGGTAAAAATAAAGGACTGAATTACCCTTTCTTGGCACTTGTTTTAAATTTTGCCCATTATTTACTGTAGCATAACAGCGAAATAAACGTGTATTAAGCGAAAAATCTGAATATATAATATTGTTCTCCTAGCATTTACAGTACATAGACGCTCCGCAAATTCGACGTCAGTTTAGAATAAATGTAGTGCCCACAGTAGTGCCAATATACAACGTGGAAGGGGCATACCCGTAATAAATCGAACCACGGGCTACACTAGACCACTTGATTATAGTATAATGACAGTCAAAAACTTTGGCACTTCCATACAAAAGTGTGCAGTCGCCCGGCCGATTTGTATGGGAATGTCGAATTTATTTTTGTTTTTTAAATGTTATTTTAATATCATTATAATATAGTGATCTAGTATAGTCTGTAGTTCGATTTATTACGGTTATGTCCCTTCCATGTCGTATATTGATTGTTTTTTTAACATACTTGCTCGTAAAGTGGATCTCATTGAATTTCATCGGCTTTAGACATATATAAAGTAGCCCATAAAACACGCTTGCGTTACAAACGCAAATAGTGAAGTTATATTATGCAACAGCAATATTTTAATTTTTTTTCTCAAATTCCGAACACGCCCACTGCCTTGTGGCACCAGCTAGTAATGTTTGGCTAGCCACGCTGATTTTAAGGTATGGTTGAGTTTATTTAACTGTTCCTTTACCGCTAATACCAGACACAATAGTAAGACAATGAACGTGGACATTTATAAATATCGTGCGGGTCCGGTTAAAATAAAAATCAGTTTAGATATACGTGTGTTGAAAAACGTGCGATATACGTGCGTATATTGGTTAAACACTCTCGGCTCTATCACGCCCTCGCTTTCGGCTCGGGCATGAAAATTCCGCCTCCTGTGTTATAACCACTATAACGCACTTAAATGGTAATATACACAACTATTTTTCAATTTAAAAAATATTACTCATTTTAATATAAATAATTGAATAATGCCGCTCTTTTTTATATAGTTACGTATTTACCCCTTACTTATTTTGTACAACATGCTGACTTTTCATAGGTTTTCGAAAAAAATTCCGTGAATAAATTCCTCGATCCATATACGTAATCCAAATTTGTGTATGACATAAGAGAAACAAATCGAGACCACTTAGTTATGTCCGACCAAAACTACCGCATGACCTCGATGAACTCCGGCCGGCCGGACGGAGGCGGTGCCTGGCGGTAGTAGTAATTGATCTCACGATTTTACTTTGTTTTTGAATTTTTATTTTGACTAGCTAATTAAATTTTACTAACGATCCTTATAAAGTGGCCCGTGGTCTAAAAAACAATGAGAAATTACCGTGTATATTTTAAAATTTAAATAAATTATTTCTGTTTTATCTAAAGGCTGACCGGTAAACAATGCGTTAGCATTAAGTTCACCTTTTGTACCATTATGGTCATTTAAGATTTAATAAATAAATAAATTTTCCCATTGCGATCTTTTTCTGCACGTGTCGTTGGCTCAAACTAATAAATATTGATCTTTCATTATGAACTTCGAACATTCTAGACTTCCCTCCATAATGTTAGCTATTGCTCAGATTTCTTATTGAAAGCCAATACCTCTGGTTCATTGATCTAGTAGGCTTGATAAGTCTCAATTTCAAAACT
The DNA here is from genome assembly GCA_963555685.1 of Acrobasis consociella. Taxonomy (NCBI): domain Eukaryota; kingdom Metazoa; phylum Arthropoda; class Insecta; order Lepidoptera; family Pyralidae; genus Acrobasis; species Acrobasis consociella. Next base: position 21,212,994 of record OY743112.1, on the reverse strand, counting down.
ATAACGTAACTATTACATTACGTGACATGACCTTTTTCAATTTTTTACAAAAAAAATAACATGTTACAATAGTATTTTATGCAACAGTTGTATAATAACGGTCAAAAAATACGAGTGGCGCAGGTTACGATGCGAGCCTTGGCGAGCATCGTAAGGAAATGCCATCGAGCATTTTTTGACGTAGTTATACAACGTTGCATACAATACTTTTTCTACGACTATATTTACTAAATAAAATACAAAAACAAACAAAGAAAATATGAAAATGTTTGACGTACATATGTTTGGTAAATCAGATTTAAAATATACAAGTACTGATCTATATGGTATCTATGGTAAACTTTTTTTTTTAATTGACGTCTTTTTAGTGACTATGTTAAAAAAACTTTTTTTTCTTATGTTGGCAGTATGGTAAATCTAAAGAAAAAAATGTTCTTGGTCTATGGCTAGGTGTATCGTTTTAGTGAAATAACGACACATGTGCTATTATGAGGCATAGAGTATAGACTTTTTTCTGCAATCATATTATCAATGTTCTTATATTAGTGTTCAGAACCATTTAAAAGACAGATAACAGTACAGCAGTAGAAAAAAAAAATAAACATACTAGAGATACTTTTCATTACGTCATGTTTTCATACTGTAACCTCTATATATTTTTAACTCTATTTGCATTGCGTTTAGACATTACCACAAACCTAGCGGAAAAGAACGGACAACTTTTGCATCAATTTTGACAGATTTTGAAAAATAAAAACGTAGAGCCAAGCCTTAAATGCAAAAAAACGAAATGTGTAAAGTTCTGCTTACCAAATGTTACAAAAGTTCCAACACGATTATTTATTGATAAGGAAGCAGTAGATATGGTTGATAACACAACATTTTTGGGAATAACGCTTGATTCAGGGTTGCAATGGGGTGCCCATATTCAAAAATTAGCTGGAAAACTTAGCTCTGCGGCCTATGCGGTTAGAAGAATTAGGCAAATGACTGACGTTGATACAGCGCGTTTGGTATATTTTGGGTACTTCCACAGTGTTATGTCCTATGGAATATTGCTATGGGGTAACGCTGCAGATATAAATACCATATTTGTTTTACAAAAACGCGCTATCAGATTTATATATAAATTAGGTGCTAGAGAGTCTTTGAGGGAACTATTTAAAGACATAAATATTTTGACCGTCCCTTCGCAATTCATCTATGCGAACATTATGTACGTGCGTCAGAATATACACTCATTTAAGAGAAATTGTGATATTCATAGTATTAACACGAGAAATAAAAATAAATTAGCTATCACAGCTTTGCGGTTAGAGAAAACAAAAAAATCTTTTGTGGGTCTCGGCTTGCGCCTCTATAATAAAATTCCAGATGATATAGTAGCATTACCATTATCTAAGTTTAAGACAGCCGTTAAAAATCATTTATTACAAAATGCGTATTATCATGTAAATGACTACTTATCATCATCTGAGAAAAATTCTTGGAAATAGTTGTCTGCAAATTGTAATTGTATAATTTAAATGTATAGCTTAAGTGTAAATCTGTATTGTAATTGTAACATAGCCCATCAGGCTGGGTAGGGACCAATACTGAACTGGGTTTCTTTCGGCGTAATCTTCCCAGCAGTGGTCGTTCCGAAACGCTAGTAGTTTTTAGCTTCTGCACTAAAAAAAAATATTTAAAAAAAATGACCTTCAATAAGAGATAAATTTATCCTACATTGAATAAAATTTTTTGACTTTGACTTTGACTTTGAAGAGAATTCCCCCATGGCTGGTACTGTAGGGCTACTGACTAGGAAACCCTGTGACTATGCCGGGGCGGCTAAATCCCTGAGACTGGTTAGCCGGGGCAGCTGATTAATGGACGTGCTGATCCTTGGCGCCCGAGCGCCGGGCAGCCGTAGTAAAGGTGGGGACACATGGAGGGAATCCACGGTATAGAGAAGTCTGCTGGCAACGGAATGAGATTGACCTACTATAAATCTACGGGACTTTGCACCTCCTCTAGTAGCATAACGATGTCCTGAGACGCTCAGTGGCAACGGTGTTGTCATAACTCGTTTTAACTGCAGGTGATGTAGTGTTGCCCCAGTTGAGTGGACCTGGTAATGCAACCGAGGTTGCTTGTCGTAGGGCATAAACTCTAGGCCGAAACCCGGAAGATGCGACTGGGAGACAGGAGGTAAGATACGGTCATCTCTTTTGTATGTCTCCTTGATTTTTTCGCAGCGCATGTCAACTTAGCAGTATTCTCTAGTTAAATATCCCAATATGGGCCTGCGCTCGCGAAAGCATTATTCTCTAGCAAATATTTGCTCATCCAGGACTCAAAAAGGTGTTACATAAAATATGGATTCCCTATACTGCCTTTTCGAAACAATCAACACATTGCTTAATCTTCTTAAAACCGAAATGCTGACATCGTGCGAGTACAGGTGTGGATGACGAATCTTCCATGGAAACAAGTCAACGAGTGTCGGTGCTTGTCTTGCTTCAATCGTGGAAGGTAAATTAAATTAATAAAATAAATAAAAAAATATATAGGGACAAATTACACTGATTGAGCTAGCCCCAAAGTAAGTTCGAAACTTGTGTTATGGGATACTAACTCAACGATACTATATTTTATAATAAATACATATATAGATAAACATCCAAGACCCAGGACAATTTGAAAAAGGCCATTTTCCAACTTGCCCTGACCGGGGATCGAACCCGGGACCTCTGCGTGGCGGACTAGCATGGTGACCACTACGCCACGGAGGTCGTCAAGGTGACCGAACAATTTTAGATATAAGTATTATTAAATTTTAAGTCCTAATCATTGTGATCACTGATTAAATCTTCTGTATCGTAGTTTTTTTGAAAGAACCTACCTGCTTCTGGAAACGTATCTCGCGTCTTTAGGAAAACAGATATTTTAGGCCTTAGCCCATTTTCTATGTGATGCAAGAAATCGTATTGATTAGAAAAATATCCAGAATGACGAGATGAGCATTCGAAAGGAAAACTATTCATATAAGAGCGAAGCAGAGCTCTATAATTGGATTTTGTATTTAAAAAATTTGTAATGAATAATGTTTATTATTAATATGTAAAAAGCAGAAAAAGTAGAATATAAAAATTGTGATCGTCGGGTGGAGGCTGATTTAGCTGTTCTGTGAGGGTTATCGATTGCCAAGGTAATAAACGGCCGAGCTGCAGTGGTCTTGTAGCCGTGCGTGGTAGTGCGCTGCTCCTCACTCGGCGTCGCGGCGGCGCGTTGCTCGGGACTCGGCGGCGCGGCGGCGCGGTGCTCGGGACTCGGCGACGCGGCGGCGCGGTGCTCGGGACTCGGCGGCGCGGCGGCGCGGTGCTCGGGGCTCGGGGGCGTGTCGCGCGTCGTCAGCGGCGGCGTGGAGCGCGTTGGCGCCGCCAGCCGGCGGGCGGCCTTGCTCGGACTCGACGGCTCGTCGCCCAGCCCCGCATAGTCTGCCGCATTGTCACCGTACTCGCCAGCCTGCTGAAACATACTCATATATTAAAACTAGCCGAAGCTCGCGACTTCTTTTGCGTGGCATTTTATGTCTCTGGAGAATGCTCATCAGGCTGAACTACTTTTACAAAGGCGTCATTTTTATATTTCTTATAGTTTAGCTGGACCATTATACCCTATATGTTGCCCAAGCATAACAGCTATGTAACAAAAAAAATCATTCAAATCAGTATTTACGGAGATTAGCGTGTACAAACAGACAAAGAGATACTTAGTATGTTTTTTTCAATTTTTCTCTATTACTATATCTCCATCGCCCCCAATATATTTACACTTTAATGTACAGACACACTTTTTTTACTGTTTTATCATATGTATATGTAGATATATGTAAGACTTTTGTAAATATGTTTCTATGTTTGAACGATCTACATGTCACCTTGAAATCGGCCCGGCTAGGGTCGAACTCCATACGCGGAGGCTGCAGCGGTGCGGGTGACTCTTCGAAGGACGCGTGGAGGGCGTGCGGCGTTCTGATGGCGTGCGGCGCGTTTGCGGCGTGCGGCGCGATGGAGGCGGGCCGCGTGTTTACGGCGTGCGGCGCTTTGGAGACGGGCGGCGCGTTCAAGGCAGGCGGCACGCTGCGCGTCGGAAACGACACGCCATCCTGCGGCTCTAAACGCGTACGCCCTTTCTTTTTCTTTCTCGTCTTTCTCATTTCACTGATTGCTAAGTGAAAAAATTATGGAGTTAAAGTTTACTTCACCTTAAAATAAATTTCAAATGTTAAAATCGGTTATAAGTGATGAAGTAACATGTTATCATAATCATTTATTTTATCAATCACAGTTTCAATAAGTTTTAGGTATGTATGTAAGGTGTACAAATGTTCAACTTCAGCAAAAACAAAATGGCTGTAATTTTATCATACAAGGATAAAAAATTATTACCATATGGATCATATCCGAAATAAAGAAGAATATTATTATTGTATTTCCTTTGAGAATCACGGGTCTTTTCACCCCGGTCCTTTGAGAGGCTTGCGTGGGGATACAGATCTAACACGTAAAGACTCTTTGGAGAAGTTGTTGTCATGTGGCGCTCCCGCCAGAACCCATTCCTGGATATACCTATGAAAGGTCGTACCCTTGAATAGGTTTTGGTAGGAAAAAGATCTATTGCAAGAAAAATGGGAAAGGTCTATGGATTACGGAATGAGATTGGGATGGAGTGATGCTGGGATATTGCAATAGAAACGTCACCTGCCATAATCATAATTACTGACTATTGTAGGCAGGTGGTGGCGCCGCCCACGAAATGGGCCCCTCAAACGCGTCGAAAGTAGTTGCCGGCAAAGGAGCAACACCAGTGTAGGTGACTCAGGGATGTCGAGAGGTGTGCTGCGCTTTCTCCGAAGTTACTCGCAGCCTGACGGATCTGCGGGACTATCTCTACCATTCGATTGACAAAGGACTGTGATCCACTGTCTCATACAGGTGCTCAGAAAGGATCTTAAAGATGTGTCAAATTTAATCAACTCTAATATCCTCTCCAGCCATGAATGGGGCACTGAATCATAAGCCTTCTTATAATCAATCCAAGCAGTAAAAATAGAAAGAGTCGCCTTATTCCATCGGACTTGTTGGCAAATGGTCATATCAATGAGAAGCCCACGGGACCCAACCCTACATCTATTTTGAGTTGGAGCCAAAATTTTATTCACAACAATGTGCGTATTGTTTTTTGTTCCCAAAATATATAGATAGAGAAAAAAGGTGATACCTGTTGTTAGGAACGTTGGGAGTGAACCAAGCTCAAGGGCGTGTTGGAATTGCTCTGCCAGCCGTGCGTAAGAGCTTCGAAACCACTTTATCTAAAAGTTGTGCAATCCATCCCTGGAATGGCACATGGAAAAGTCGACACTCATCCAATCGCCCTTCGTGTGTACGAGCGGTACCGACCAGATGCTACGCCAGAAATTAATCATAGCAGGGGCATCCGGTAGCTGCCCGTCAACCAACCGTTGGTCGGTAATCTCCCATTTCCGGTATACCTTTCTTTGGTCACTTTGAAAGAGGCGATTCTGCTGAAATCGATCCACACGCTCCCTGTTATGACGAATAACACCCGCATGCATAAAGTTTCTGCTTCATAAAGTCGACGTTTGGTTCACGAAACGCATGACTTTGGGGCGGTTGTTGACCCCTCTGAAGCAGATTATTATTACGTTGGTACGCTTTTCAGCCGAGTTATATACCTAAGTCTGATCTTGTACCTTTTTTTTCAAAGTCATTACAACCAGCATTAAACAGTACAGTCCGCTTTTCATTCAACCACAATGAAGGAACCCCAACATGGTCCTTACCACCGTCTAATTAAAAGTATTATATATAAAGCCTCTCTTAAATATTCACTTCTCCCACTACACAAAGGTTGACTGGAAAAGATTGCTATGCGATAAGTCCGCCTTTGTATCATAATTCTGTCTTTTTTTTTCTGTTTTGTATTTCCTTTTGTTTATGGTGCAATAAAGAGTATTTGTATTGTATTGTATTGTATTGTATTTGGAGGAATCTGTCGACGACGATCGCATTGCATACGTACGTCATATGTGCAATCTTCTAGTGCCAGTGCCACTTCATACAAATCGGTCTTGGTGTACAGTGGAAGTCACAAAAGGATAAGGATAAACAGGATAAAAAAAACTGAGTGAGTTCGTTCCTTTTCTTTCCATTATATCTATTATTTCGTGCCCAATAACTTCTATTCTATTACATCATACTTTCTCTTCAAAATACCGAGACGTGTTAAGTGATTGCTATTTTTAGAACTCACATTCCATCGGCCAGGAATACCGGGCGCGTTATCAGTGTGTTCAAGGTTAACCGGTAGCAGAGCTGCCTGCTAAGATATTGTTCGTTGAGAATTTGCTGCCTATTTGCATCCCGTTATTTGATGCGTCTTCAGTTATAGCAAATTAAATTTATCTTCAATAAATTTACTTGCCTTGTTTGCACTAGTAAATGCTTTCATTTATTAGTAATATTTTCATTATTTCTTTGCGTCGCACTACGTAAGCTCATAAATCATAATACTTACTACTTACTTATATATTCTATTTTGTTTCTATACATATGAATCATTTAAAATACTTGTGTAAGTTCACTTCCCTTTCCTTTGCTTGGCAGGCAGAGTATCATAAGTACATATATTTTTTTGTTTGTTCTCTTCTATTCATACGTAAAGAAATATATACATAGTTCAATAAAATATACATAAGCTTTGGTAAATTTTTTTTTCTTCTTGTTGACTTAAACTAAGACTGTTGACGCACACACGGACGCACACACGCAAACACACACGCAGGCATTCCAGAGTAGCGATCACCGGCCGGTCCCCACCACTCGCGCGTGGACACTTCTATTGTCAACAGTGCATATTCAATGTTATCAATTCTTTTCTATAATTAAAAGTGCATCCAAGTACGAGTCGTTCATATTTTCAACCCCTGCTGAAGTCCCAATCGCAGATCGCCGCACCATAAAGTGGTCCTCCTCACCGGGTCCCTAAGAATCGGATAGTACCTCTACACGGATATAGGTTACGAAGACTTGGACCAGACGTTTGACGGTACTGCATTTACCGGCCATCCGAAGATCCAAAGGTCAGTGAAGATTCTTTGTGACGAACGAGCCAGCGACGAAGCGGAGGTCTACGCAATTTGGAATTTCATTTATCATAATTCATCATCATCATCATTATTTGTGGACAACATTGCAAGTAAGCGAGTGGCGAACTGGTTAGACTGTTTTAAGATAGAAAGCCGATTTCCTATCCTTCCTTTTCAATATTAACAATTTACATACCTAATCGCGTCATTTGTACCAGTGTTGTTTTACGGATAATCATTACTCATTAAGTACACATATCATTTCACTAGAACATTCTTGCTTGCTACCTATTGCAACAAGAAATAAGATTACGTAAGTAATTTTTTTAATAAAAACAACAATTATTTTTTAATATTCTTGTTTGGCGCCTATTGCTACAAGAATTACCTATTCCAAGTTAAATCATATAATTTTGGTGCTTGTGGATGCGACGACATTCATCGCAATTGTGACTACAAGTAAGTACGATCGAGTAGGTAAGTATTTACTAGTTCACTAACAGTGTCACAGCATCAATAAACTAGTATTCACTCACTTATTCTGTAATCATTATTTACAGTCTCAGTAAGTATTTATATTATTTCGAGATTATTACGAGTACAACAATAATTCTCAAATAACCAATATTGTTACACTATTATTTACATAACATAGGGTACCTAGTCACGTTTAGTATCTATCATAGGTTCAATTTTGGCAATAGTCACGGTTTATTAAAATCATATTGAATATATTTGTCGCTCACAGTTAGTGTGGGTAAATATTTAACTCGTTCGAGCCACCGTTACCGTGTTGTCGCCCGGTAACTTGAGTTGACCTTTGCACCTTATCGCTGCATCGAAACGTCCTTGTTCTTATATTTTAACTTAGCGTATTCGTTTGCTTAATAATAAAAGTGGTTAAAATGACTGACGAAAACGCCGAATCTCAATTAATTAAAAAACGAGGTACCATTAAGGGTCGTTTAACGCTATTTAAAAATTATGTTAACAATTTGCCAGACATTTTGACTAATGAATTAATGTTAGAACTTGAATTACGCATATCAAAGTTGGAATCGTTGTTGGATAGTTATAATGATATTCAAAGCGAGATAGAATGCATTACCTCGAATCCCACGGAACAGTTAAATGAACGGGATTCATTCGAGACCATGTACTATAAGGCGGTAGCCCTCGGCCAGTCAAAGCTAGGTACTGTGAACAGTAAACAACCACCGGTTCGGGATTCAGACTCGGACACGGGAAGCGTTGTGCAGCACAGCCAGCACACGAGGGCCAGTGTTCGACTTCCGGTCATTCAGTTAGGAAAATTCAGTGGAAATTTCCAATTTTGGCTTCAGTTCAAGGACACGTATACATCACTTATTCACGACAATCCAGACCTAAGTGCAACAAACAAATTTCATTACCTTCGTTCATCATTAGAGGGCAGTGCCCTGTTAGTTATTCAATCGTTAGAATTTTCTGCAGCAAATTATGAAATTGCCTGGAAATTACTTTGTGACAGATACGACAATAAAAAGATGCTTATTGCAAATCATGTCAAATCATTATTTAATGTACACTCAATACAAAAGGAGACTTCCTATAATCTCAAAAGATTGATTGACAGCTTTGTTAAGGATATTCGATCTTTACATACGTTGGGGGAGCCCACAGACAAATGGGACACATTATTAATTTATTTACTATCTAGTAAGTTTGATTCAAATACTTTGTTCGAATGGGAAAAATTCAAATCATCTAACGATAAAGAAAAATTGAGTTTTGATGATTTAATTCAGTTCACAAGAAACAGATCGGAGTTGTTAGAAATTTTAGAGCAAGGCAAAAATAAATATTCAAAACCTTCAGAACATAGTTTAGTCACAACAAATAATTCAAAATTTTCCTCATGTCCCGTTTGTCATTCAGATCATTTAATATACTATTGTAATACTTTTTTAAGTTTATCAACAAAGGAAAGGGAAGCGAAAGCACAAACATTAAACTTGTGCTTGAATTGCTTAAAAGTCGGACACGCCACCAAAAAATGTAAGCTGGGTTCATGCAAACGCTGTAACAAAAAACATAACAGTCTTATATGTCCGGAGTTGCAACGTCCGGCCAGCTCCCGTGTGGACGGCGCGCGCGACGAGGTCACGTTATCATGCGCAGCGGTATCGTCACAAGGTGTACTCTCGACCGCGCTGGTCGCCGCATCGGCCGCCCGCCCGGACCCCGCCGCCCGCTGTGATAGACATCAACGCGTGCGCATTATGTTAGACTCGGGAAGCACGGCTAACTTTATAACGGAGCGGCTTTGTAAACAACTTAACTTACCTACGCGTGAAATGGTTACGATAATAAACAGTTTAGATAAAAGTGTATCGGTAGCAAAAAAATGTTGCGATATAAACATTAACTCGTTGCACTCTAAATTCAGTCTTACGATAACTTGTGTTATTATTTGTCATATAACAAATCCATGGCCGAGTTCCCCTATTAATAAACATGAATTAAAAATTCCTAGATATATTAAACTTTCTGATCCTGAATTTCATAAGACATCGGACATCGAATTGTTAATAGGAAACGGAGTTTTTTGGGATTTAATGGAAAATGAAAAAATAAAACTAAAGTCTGATAACATAACACTCCAAAAATCCAAATTAGGCTGGATCGTAGCTGGGTCAATACAACACAGTGACAATCTGACTTCTTATCATTGTACAAATACACAACAATTAAATAAAAAAATAGAGAAGTTCTGGGAACTTGACAATATAGTAACTACGACTAATAAACACTTAGATTGGTCTCCGGAGGAGGCCCAATGCGAACAAATTTTCACCGCCACCACCACACGCCTACCAAATGGAAGATTTTGTGTTACAATCCCTTTAAAATCTTCTCCGAATATTTTGGGAGATTCACTTTCGTTAGCTAAATCTCGTTTTCTTCAATTAGAGAAAAAATTTAATAAAAATTTGGACTACAAAAATAATTACAAAAAATTCATTGATGAATACATACAATTAGGTCATATGAGGGAATCAAAGAAATTTGATAGTAGTGAAATACGTTATTTTGCACCTCATCATGGCATAGAACGTCTGAGCAGTTTAACAACAAAGTTAAGAGTGGTATTCGATTGTTCGGCAAAATCTTCTTCAGGTTATTCTTTCAACGAATTACAAATGGTAGGTGCAACGATACAAGATGATTTATTTTCTATTTTGTTGCGTTTCCGTCAGCATAACGTCGTAGTGACGTCTGACGTCGCTCAAATGTATCGCCAAATTGAAATTCATGAATCTCAGCGCGCCTTACAACAGATACTTTGGCGTGACGATCCGAGTCAACCGTTAAGAGCTTATGAACTCTGTACTGTCACCTACGGCACCGCTTCAGCACCGTTCCTCGCGACACGGTGCTTGAAGCAACTAGCAGATGAATGTGCTGATCCATTTATTAAAGAAATTATATCAAGAGATTTCTACGTCGATGATCTTATCACCGGCGGTAAAGATGTCAATCAAGTAATGCACATTTTTAGAGAAACCACCAAGCAATTAAACTCTGGCTGTTTTCCACTAAGAAAGTGGTGTTCAAATAGTGCAGAAGTTCTCAATCGGATTAGTCAAGACAGTAATATTTCTCATGACCGTTTTGATTTGTGCCCGCCCCAATACAAGTTCAAAAACCTTAGGAGTAAATTGGGATCACAAAACCGATAACATCTCTTTCGATATCAAATTCAAATCATGTGGCAAAATAACAAAAAGAAATATACTGTCCACAATTTCACAATTATTTGACCCATTGGGATTGGTCACCCCAGCCATTTTATATGCCAAATTAACTTTACAAAAGTTGTGGTTGTGTAAACTTTCGTGGGACGAAAACGTGCCAGACGTCACACGAAATTCATGGCTAAAATTTATAAATTCATTGACACAACTAAATAACCTCAAAATTCCTAGATTAGTTATAACAAATAAATATAATTCATTGCAACTACATATTTTCACTGACGCCTCTGAAGAAGCGTATGGAGCTTGTGCGTACATTAGATCTGTAGGCGAAAGTGGAGATGTTCACGTGCATTTGCTATGCTCTAGGAATAGGGTAGCGCCGCTCAAACCACAGACAGTTCCGCGTTTGGAACTTTGTGGGGCATTGTTGGGAGTTAGACTAAGTGAAACTATCACAAAGGCGTTACGTCTAAAGTTCGATGAGTGTTTTTATTGGTCGGACTCGTCTATCGTTCTCGGTTGGATCAGCACTCCGACTCATAAATTACAAACGTTTGTTAGGAACCGAGTTGCAGAGATACAGTCCACTACAAATGCTAGTTTTTGGAGGTACGTTCCGACAAATCTTAATCCGTCAGACCATTTGACGCGTCACATGCCAGTCGAAGTGCTGATAGACTGTGAGGAATGGTGGACGGGCCCCCAGTTTCTTAAAAACAACCTTTCATTATGGCCTCAGGCAAAATTTACGACCAATTCTGATTTACCAGAGTTAAAACAAGAAATCTCGTGCATGGCTACTGAAACTTGCGAGTCGCAATTTCCATTTCAAAGGTTTTCAACATTTTTTCGTTTACAAAGAGTCATGGCATATATGCTACGTTTTATACACAACTCACATAATAAACAAAATAAATATTTAGGGCCATTACAATGCATTGAATTGCGAGCAGCAACATTTAAATTAGCCAGTCTTTCACAAAAGGAAAACTTTTCAAATGAATATGAAACATTAAAATCAAATAAATCATTAAAAACTGGCCATTCATTACTCTCTCTTAATCCATTCTTTGATGAAAAATTACAATTGATTCGAGTAGGTGGGCGTCTTTTCAATTCAGATTACGAGTATAATAAAAAACATCCAATTTTATTGCATAAAAAACATATATTTACAAAACTATTATTTAAAAATGAACACATAATTTTAATGCATGCTGGTCCACAGCATGTACTCTATTCAACTCGTCAAAAATTTTGGACTATAGGAGGTCGTGATTTAGCTCGATATGTGTCCCGAAACTGCACCATATGCAATCGTTATCGTGGCAAAACTGTGACACCTATCATGGGAAATCTTCCCAAAGAAAGGTTTAGAACTAGCTTCGCGTTTGAATATACAGCCTTAGATTACGCTGGGCCCGTTATGGTGGCTAATAAAGAAGGGCGAGGCTGTAGACTTATGAAGTCTTACATTTGCGTCTTCGTGTGCTTCACAACAAAAGCCATTCATATAGAGTTGGTAAGCAATTTAACTACAGCAAATTTTCTGTTAGCGTTAAAGCGGTTTATCGCTCGCAGAGGCAAACCGTCTTATATCTATAGCGACAACGGTTCTAACTTTATCGGCGCCAATAATGAAATACAAAGAATGGTTAAAGATCACGGTGACAGTATTGTAAGCGATCTTGCGAAACAATCCATAAAATTTGCATTTTGTCCTCCCCACTCCCCCCATTTCGGGGGGATGCACGAATCCAGCGTCAAATCCACTAAGCATCATTTAAAACGCGTTATAGGAAATTCTAATTTAACTTTCGAGCAATTATACACAACACTGACGCAAATAGAAGCGATACTAAATTCAAGACCCCTTTGTCCCCTATCCTCCGATCCTCAAGACCTAACTCCGCTAACTCCAGGTCATTTCCTCATCGGCAAGGAACTCACGTCAACACCAGAGCCAGACTACGCTACAGTATCATCTCACCGCCTTGACCATTACCAGCGGATTGAGCAGCTGCGACAATTGTTTTGGTCCAGATGGCACAAAGAGTACATAACTGAACTCCAGGTCAGAAAGAAATGGAAGACATCACGAGGAACCTTGAACATTGGAGACCTTGTTTTAATTAAAGACGAAAATCTACCACCGTTGAAGTGGCTCCTGGGACGTATTGTCAAGCTGTATCCGGGTACTGATGGAGTAGCGAGAGTAGCCGACATCAAGACCTCATCAGGAATACTGAGGCGATCATTTTCTAGGATTTGTCCCCTGCCAAATCAAGAAGATTGAAGCAGTAACGCTTCAATGAGGGGCGGCATGTTGACGCACACACGGACGCACACACGCAAACACACACGCAGGCATTCCAGAGTAGCGATCACCGGCCGGTCCCCACCACTCGCGCGTGGACACTTCTATTGTCAACAGTGCATATTCAATGTTATCAATTCTTTTCTATAATTAAAAGTGCATCCAAGTACGAGTCGTTCATATTTTCAACCCCTGCTGAAGTCCCAATCGCAGATCGCCGCACCAACGGTATGTTGCGGAGATCGGCCCGGCCGACTATTCCATCCGACAACAAACAAACATACAAACAAACAAACAAACGATAATTAATTATTTAGCGCCAGCCGCCATGGCCCATGCGCTGTCCAAACAACCGACAAATATGGCCGCGCGCCTTGCGCGCCGAGTAACACGACCTCGTGTGAACGCGTATTATGGAGACTGCCGGCTACACCGCGCGCCCGATGCCTAGGGATGGGGACGCGGAGCGCCTACCGATAAATTATCGTTAAATCGAACAACTCTGCCCGAGTTTGTGGAGATCAAGCGCAGATGGCGCTAGTCTCCTAACAATAAATACTTTTATTCAAAACACTCATTTTGATATAGACATTTGCATTTAAATTTTTCATAATGCCCGATAATAATAAGACGTCTGGCCCAAATCCAGAATATACAAAAATTCAAAAGAAAATAAGCTCAATGAGAGGAAAAGTAACTGTTTTTGCTAATTATCTTGCAAAGTTTAAAGATTCTTTTTCATTGGCTGAGCTTTTTAGGATTGATCTTGAAGGTCGACTTTAAAAATTTGATACGTTATACGCCCAATACGACGAATGACAGATGTAAGGAGGTCATTGCAGGCCTTGGGAATAGCCTCTAATGTTACGAGAATGGCCTTGAGCTTATCCCCTTCTTGCTGTCAGCTGTAATTCGTTGGAGAAAGCAGCAGCCTGGCTTGGTCGGTTGTTTTTATGGACTCTATCTTATATAGCTCTACCAAACTTTTAAGATGTAGATTAATTTTGTCATTGACAGTTTTTTTCTAAATCTAACAGTTTTTGTACAAAACGGAGAAAACCGTGGCGACGGACATATTTTCAATGAAAAGGGGGGAAGGGGGGGGGGAATTTGGTCTGACACCGGGCAAAATCGAGCTCAGCAGGGTCGAATTAGTCTAAAAAACCCCGGTGTCAAACTGTTACATTAAATGCCGTTCAACATGAAAAGGAGAAGGCTTTTCAGATTTTTCTTCTAGACTAATAAATAAATTTCATTATTTGAGGGCGTCATTAAAAGGAAATGCCTCAGAAATAATAAAAAATATTAATTTTAATAGCGATAATTATCAATCTGCATGGAATTTGCTATTCGAGCGTTATGATAACAGCCGCCTTCTTATCAACAATTTTTGTTCGTCCCCCCTTTCGCCCCCCACTTCAACGGCTTAGCTGAAGCGGCAGTCCGGAGTACTAAACAACTTTTACGAAAGTTATTGCAACTTACCCATTTTGTCTACGAAGAAATGGCTACGTGCTTAGCTAGGATAAAGGCAGTTCTAAACTCACGCCCTCTCACTCCTCTTTCATCCAGTCCTTTCGACTTCACTGCCCTCACACTTTCTCACTTCCTCATAGGGCGACCACTCACGTCTGTTCCACAAGAGCAAGTAATAGAAGCAAGCTTAAGCAGACTTGACCGATATAAACGCATCCTGTACATCCAACAGCATTTTTGGCACAGATTTAAGATCGAATATGTTCATCTGCTGCAGCAGAAAACTAAGTGGTACCAATCGAAGGGAGATTTGGAGGAAGGCACACTGGTATAAGTCAAGGAGAAGACACAACCTCCTCTTGTATGGTTGCTCGGACGCATCATCCGGACCCGTCGAGGAGCGGACGGAGTAGCAAGAGTCGCTGAGATAGCAACTCGACGTGGGACCATTTGGCGGACGTACAATAACATCTGTCCTCTGCCAATATATTGAAGAAGCTCTTCAACCCCGGGAGTCTGTTTGCGCCCATACTATTCGCGAACGAGGACCTACTCCGAAGACTTCCGAAAGCCCCCGAACGCTGCCGAAGGCCGCGCGGTCGCCGCGTGGTCCCCGGACCTCACTTCCCATATATGACCACCTGCCTGTGCGCGTGTTCTGTATGTGGTGTATATACCTAAGTCTGATCTTGTACCTTATTTTTCAAAGTCATTACAACCAGCATTAAACAGTACAGTCCGCTTTTCATTCAACCACAACGAAGGAACCCCAACATTAAGGTAAGTGGATGTATTTGTAAGGTTTTTAAGCTATCATGCAAGGATTTTGGAATAACGCCTGTGGATGAGATAATGATAGTTCACTCAAATGGATGACCATAAGTGACACAAACACTTCTTGAGCTCCTTCATGCTTCGGAAGGTAAGTAAAACAGTCGGTCAAGGCTGTCATCATTGTATAGCAGTATAACCCAATCATTAACGTTTCACCTCGAAATGAGAGATAATAAGCTGAAACTAGCGAAAAAGCTAACTACACCGTCCTTTTGGCGTTCTAAAAGTTGTGTCAAAAGTTTCATTAAATCTCAAGTCTTTTCATGTTCACCAAAATGTCTAATCCTATATGGTTGAGTTTAACGATGACTGATTTGGGAGTCAAGTCGTGAAACGGTGCTGCTGGGAGGGACTGGTCAGCTCGTCTTCCCTTTTTTGACTACTATACCTACTTAGTATTTCATTTCTTTTCATTTCTCAATAGAAAGGTGTGTAGCCACACTACAGCATACATCGAGTAGCTACAAAACATCTCCATTTTTGGCCATACAACACTAGCATTTGCACGCGCCGTCAGCCATAACCAAATATGGGAATAAAATCGGGGCACAGGAAGCGTCGCGCGCCGCGCCAGCCAATCACAACGCAGGAATGAGAACACAACCATATTAGGCTATTTGTTTGTCCCTAACGATTGTATATAAACCCGAACTTTATAAATAAATCATTCATTCGACATTTTACTTTGGAGCATCGAACACGCCTTATCATTTATCTCCCGTAGGTACCTATAAGCACCATATGTTAGCCGCCTAAGTTACAGTGGTGACCCATAACCTACAATGGTGACCACCGACGATTCCGCGTGTCCCGCGACACGTGGACCTCCAGCTCCAGCGCTCCAGCGTCAACTGACGTCCTACGTGCAACTGATGTAGAAGCACTCACCGAGTCTACCATCTACGTCCTCCGCACCCTCGTTCAGCTGCCACCGGAAGAAAATTCTGCCCAGCTACTCGCCGTGCACCAGGAACTCCAGCTCGTCTCCACGCAACCTGCGTCAACGTTCACTTCACGCACTTCACTGTCAAGCTCTACGATGTCCACGACCGTTCAAGAATAATAAGAGCTCGTCCAGAGTCTTCGAAAACTATCACAAGAAATTGCGCACCTCAAGCAAGTCAGATCCGCCACTTCATCACGCATCGGGTACAGCCGTCATCATCATCGTCACTCGACTCATCACTGTCCGGCCCATGTTCATCACCGCTCACGAAGCCCACCACCGCGTCCCACGTCTCCTGCCCGTTCTACGACGACCTGCTACAAGGAAGATAGAACGCTCGCATCGACAGACAACAGCGACGCCGCCGGAACATATCGCCTATTCGTCACTGATAAGAAAACTGGCTTATCATTTCTCGTCGACACCGGTGCCAACATTTCCGTCCTACCACGCAGAGCAGGCCAACAATCGACCCCTCTACCTTTCAAGCTGTACGCTGCGAACAACACTACGATAAATACCTACGGGGAAAAAACGCTTGAACTCGACCTCGCCGACGTCTCACATCATCAGCTCGTCGTAGACCTCACGAATCGAAAGCTTGTTGATGGAATCACCAATCTCCAGATCCACGCCCCAGTCTGCGTCTCAAGCACTCCGACCATTCGAAACATCGACGTTCAACAACTGTACCACGACATACTCGCTGAATTTCCTGGCATCACTCGCCTAACTCCGACGAAAATTAACCCTAAAACAGCTGTTGAAAACTATATCGAAACTCAAGGCCCACCAGTCTTCTGCCGTGCTCGCCCGATCCCACCTCACCGCTACGAACAAGTACAAAAACTCTTCAAAGATATGATGCAGCAAGGTATATGCCGCCCAAGCAAAAGCCCTTGGTCATCACCACTTCACATTGTACCGAAAAAGAATGGCGACATCCGTATCTGCGGCGACTACCGACGACTAAACGCCATCACGAAACCAGACCGATATCCCGTACCACGTGTCAAAGATTTTACCTACCAACTCTCCGGCAAGAAAATATTCTCCACCATCGATTTAAATCGTGCCTACCATCAATTATCAGTTCGTGAAGAAGATGTTCAAAAAACTGCCATAATTACACCGATGTGGCTATGGGAATTTCCGAAAATGGTTCCAGGTTTGAAGAACGCTGGTCAAACTTTCCAACGGTACATCTACGAAGTACTCAGAGGACTCGATTTCGTCTTCCCATTCCTCGACGACTTACTGCTAGCTTCCTCATCAGAAACCCAGCACCGTGAACATCTACATCAAGTCCTCCGTCGACTCGACGAAAACGGCCTAACCATAAATCCCGCCAAATGCAACCTCGGCAAAACAGAAGTCAAATTTCTCGGCTACAAAGTCTCACAACATGGCATCAAACAACCCGAAGAAAAGGTCAAGGTCATCACAGAATATCCACGTCCAAAAACAATAAAAGAACTACGAAGATTTCTCGGTATGGTTAACATCTACCGTGAACACATACCGAACACCGCCGTCATACAAGCACCGCTAAATTCATATGTACAACACGAAGAAACACATGGAATGACGAAGCTACGAAAGCATTCGAGGCATGCAAAGCAAGCATCACTAACGCAGCTCTGCTTGCCCACCCGTCGCACGAAGGCACTCTCGCTATCTTCACCGACGCGTCGGACACCGCCGCCGGCGCCGTACTTCAACAAAACATCAATAACCGCTGGCAACCGCTAGGCTATTTTTCGAAAATATTAAGCGACGCACAGAAGAAATATTCGACATACGACCGAGAACTACTCACCATCTACATGTCTATAAAACATTTCCGAAAAACATTCGAAGGACGAAAACTTATTATTTACACCGACCATAAACCGCTAACTTTCGCAATGAGCAAGACACAGTCCGCTACAGAGACACCACGGCGAACGCGACATTTATCCTTTATCAGCGAATTCACTTCCGACATACGACATATCCACGGACTCAGCCGTATCGAAACAATCACTTGTCCGTCTACCATCAACTTCGAAGAACTGTCACGAGCCCAAGATCAAGATAGCACAATTCCATCATTATTGCTACAGCCAAATCTCGTTATCAAGAAACTCACAATTCCCGGTACGAACATCGCTACCTGCTGCGAAACCTCGTCATCGCAAATTCGCCCTTATGTACCACCGAATTTTCGCCGAAACGTATTTGACACAATACACAACGTGAGCCACCCCGGAATACGCAGTACGAGAAAAATAATAGCACAGAAGTACTTTTGGCCGTCGATGAACAAGGACATTGGATTATGGGCGAAAACATGTATTCCCTGCCAGAAAAACAAGATACATCGACACACCCAGAGCAAGCTAGCCGAATTCCCGCCTACGGACAGATTTGAACATTTACACGTCGATATAGTAGGAGCACTCGAAACCACCGCCCAAGGATACCGCTATCTCATCACCATGATCGACCGAACAACGAAATGGATAGTGTACCGACAGACCACATATCAGCCGAAAACGTCGCAAGAGCAGTGTACGACCACTGGATCACACGATTTGGATGTCCTATCACCGTCACCACCGATCAAGGCCGTCAATTCGAAAGTGAACTTTTCACCAAACTTATGAACCTCATGGGCTGCCAACGCAATCGAACCTCCAGCTACCATGCTCAGTCAAATGGGATCCTGGAGCGTTTCCATCGTTGCCTGAAGGCTGCGCTCTGTGCCAAACTCATCAGTTAAAATACCAATTGGGTCAACGAACTCGGAACAGTACTACTGGGACTACGAATCGCCCTACGTGAAAATGGAGTTACGCCCACTCAATTGACCTATGGCTGCAATCTACGACTTCCTGTAGACTTCTTCACCACTTCGCCATCACCAGAAAACAATCTCGACTACAACTTCGTCGAAAAACTACGCAAAATAATAGACGACAACAACAAGCCGCGAACCGCAACGACGTCACATCGAAATAACAGGCAGATTTTCGTTCACAACGACTTGAAAACATGTAGTCACGTCTTCATCAGGACAGATGCAGTACGAAAACCACTCCAAACTCCATACGAAGGCCCATACAAAGTACTTTCACGAACCGACAAGCTATTCAAACTGCAACTACAGAACCGGCAATCAACTATTTCGATCGACCGACTGAAGCCCGCCTACATTTTAGAAGACTTTCAAGATACTTCACTTCAAGACACTGCACTCCCGGATTCATCACAAGTCATCATCACACAGCACTGCAATCCAGCCGCGATCGCCCACACGCGCACTGATAACGCCAACGGGTCACTGCCCGCGCCGACGCCGCGGCCGCGCGCCGACTCGCCTGCGCCGAGCGCACAGCCGCCGCCCGCGCGATCCTGTTTACGCATCCCGGCCGCACCTCCTGCAGCGCCACTTCCCGCTGCGATTCTAACTCGCTCTGGAAGGGTTATCAAGCCACCGGTACGCTTTCGCTAAGGAGGGAGTCCTGTAGCCACACTACAGCATACATCGAGTAGCTACAAAACATCTCCATTTTTGGTCATACAACACTAGCATTTGCACGGGCCGTCAGCCATAACCATATATGGGAACTAAGTATGGGAATAAAATCGGAACCCAGGAAGCGTCGCGCGCCGCGCCAGCCAATCACAACGCAGGAATGAGAACACAACCGTATTAGGCTATTTGTTTGTCCCTAACGATTGTATACAATATCCTTTTTTATTAAGTACAAATATTTTAAGGGGTGATTCAGTCCATCATTTTGAACAACTTTTCCCAATAAATGTATATCGAAATACGAAAAATATTTTTTCGGTTTTCATACAAATCGAAGTAGTCACGTGATATCATTACTATGGAAAATGAAAATTTTCTTTTCGTATTTCGATATACATTTATTGGGAAAAGTTGTTCCATATGATGGACTGAATCACCCCTTAAAATATTTGTACTTAATAAAAAAGGACAATGTATAAACCCGAACTTTATAAATAAATCATTCATTCGACATTTTACTTTGGAGCATCGAACACGCCTTATCATTTATCACCCGTAGGTACCTATAAGCACCATATGTTAGCCGCCTAAGCTACAGTGGTGACCCATAACCTACAGGTGTACTTATACGAGTTTACAGCTTATTATCTCTCATTTCGAGGTTGACCCATATTTTTGCATACCAACGCAAGAAGGTAAAATGTAAAAGGGAAGAATAATATTTTAAGATCTCGATGTACCTACATTTTATGCAAATAAATAAATTTATTGATTGATTGATTGATTGATTGATTGATTTGCTAAAGTGACTGCACTAAGTAGCCAAGCCATGACGGACACCTTTAGGCAGCTTTTAAATCAAACACAAGTGTTGCCGACTTACGCACATGAAAAACAAACAACTCACTTTGCGCTAACAAGGTTATCGTACTAGCGGACGCGATACGGCCGGGCTCGTCG
Source organism: Acrobasis consociella (assembly GCA_963555685.1). Taxonomy (NCBI): domain Eukaryota; kingdom Metazoa; phylum Arthropoda; class Insecta; order Lepidoptera; family Pyralidae; genus Acrobasis; species Acrobasis consociella. Next base: position 21,192,048 of record OY743112.1, on the reverse strand, counting down.
AATGTGCTGGCGTGCATCACGGCGGCCGCGGCGGGCGGCGCGGACTGCGCCTGCGAGGTCGGCGCGGTGCGCGGCGGCGCTAGCGCGGCCATCGCGGGCGGCGCGGGCCGCTCGACCGGCGCAGGCGGCGCGGGCCTAGTGGCCGGCAGCCTCGCCATTTTCATTTCGGGTAACACACGACGCTCCGCACACAATTCTGTACACTCCGTATCCCTGCAATAAGAATGGACGACATACCGTTCGAGTTCGAGGCTCTAGACATGGGTAATCTCGACTCTGAGGTGCGTTTCGGCTCACCTAATCTGAATCCTCATTCGGTACCGACTCATCTTATTGATTCCTACTCCCTTACCGACTCCGGCTCCATGATCTGCTAAGTTTCGCTATCGGATCTTGGATCGAAAGAATACACACGTCCGTTTTGGTACCGGTTTCAATATATATTGAAACCGATACCGGGACATCTGTCTGTAGCTGTATTGGAGCAAACAATGTAACAAATATCTGTCTTGTTCTTATCTATAAAAAAATATATTCGCATCTAATTCTATTATAATAATATACTATCATCAATAATAACTACAAGAGCTGAAGAATGTTTAGGTAAGGAAAAAATAGTATCCAGGAAAAAGTGGATGACGCCTGAAATTTTGGATTTAATGGAAAAAAGAAGAGCATTGATAAATAAGACTGATGACGATAGTATTAAAATTTATAAAAAACTTACAAATAAAATAACACTTAGAGAGACTCACATGTAGAGAAAGAAAAGAAGATTGTTTAAAAAGTGACTGTGATAGGATAGAAGCAAGTCTTAATAAAGGCCATATGTCTACTGCATACGATATAATAAAAAGTTTAGATAAAAAATATAAAACTAAAAGCACAGTTATATTAGACGATGAAGGAAAACTTTTAACAAATAACAAAGACATAGTTCAACAATGGAAAAAATATATAGAAAAATTATATGATAGTGAAGGTTTAGAAAATACAGATTTGGAAAATGAAAAAAAATTGAAGAAAATGACCTAGGTCCACCAATACTCAGGGAAGAATTCGATAGAGCTATAGATAGTATTAAAAATGGCAAAGCTGCAGGAGAAGATAAAACATACATTGAGATGATCAAATATATACACTGTCAACCACTATTAGACATTATTTTTGAGTTAATACAGCAAATGTACCTAACAGGAATTGTGCCTACAGAATTTCAAACAAGTAAATTAGTGACCTTACCTAAAAAACCTAACACATTAAAATGTGATGAATATAGAACTTTAAGTCTCATCTCTGAAGCGTCTAAAATTCTATTAAAAATAATTCAACGACGCATTAGACCTAAAGCAGAGGCATATATTGGAGAAGACCAGTATGGGTTTAGAAAGAACCGAGGCACAAGAGAAGCAATATTAGCACTAAGATTAATTATAGACAGGAGAATAGACTTAGGTTTAGACACACATGTGGCCTTCATAGATTTAGAAAAAGCATTTGAGAAAGAAAAGAATGATGAAAGTATTAAAATTAGCAGGACTTGATTATAGAGACAGGCGCATTATATTTGAACTGTATAAAAACCAGACATCATTAATTGAAATAGGAGAAGAGAAAACAAAGGCAAGAATAAGGCAGGGACTCCGTCAAGGCTGTCCCTCGTCACCTACTATTTTTAATATATTTATTGAATGTGCAATAGCTAAGTTCCTTGAAATGGATACGGGTGGAGTTAAGATTAACGGAAAGACAGTGTATTTTATACGTTTCGCAGATGACATTGCAGCCGTGGCGGAAGATTCTAAACAACTTAAGCAGATGGTTCAGTGTATGGATAAAGTGTTCCATGATATTGCATTAAAAATAAATACTTCCAAAACAAAAACATTAATAGCCTCTCAAAAGAAGACGCCCCAAAATCCCATCACTTTAAATAACAAACCTATAGAACAGGTCAATAGTTTTAAATATTTAGGTAGTACAATAACAAATGACTCAAGATGCTCCAAAGACATTATTCAAAGAATAGCCGTAGCCAAAAAACAATTTATCAACAAAAAGTTACTATTTAAATCAAAAATATCCAAAAAACTAAAAAAACGACTGATAAAAGTATATATTTGGAGCATAGCCCTATATAGTTGCGAATCATGGACAATGAGAAAGAAAAATAGAGCTAGATTAGAAGCGTTTGAGATGTGTAGCACCACATCTTTTCTTATTATTTTTTCTTATTATTTTTTCTTATTATTTTTTCTTATTATTTTTTCTTATTATTTTTTCTTATTATTTTTTCTTATTATTTTTTCTTATTATTTTATATCATTTCTTTTCCGTCCAGCATCCACATTAGCTGGACGGAAAAGAAAACTAATGAGGAGGTGCTAGCACTTGTTGGAGAGAAACGAAAACTACTACAAACTATTAATACTAGGAGAGGAAAAATGTTAGGACACCTGATTAGACATGATGAATTTTTAAAAGTAATATTGGAGGGGAAAATCGAGGGAAGAAGAGGCAGGCTAAAGAATCAGATTAATGTTTCAACATACAAGGATATTAAGGAGTTGACTTTAGACAGAGAGAGATGGAAGGCATTGGTTGCTCCACAGACAAGAGCTTAGCTCTTTAATAATAAGAAGAAGAATTCTATCATAATATCATTTACCGTTGGTTGGCGGCGCACGATGAATAACCGAAGCCTCCGTCCGATTCCTTCCGAGTCCCGAGTATTTTCGATCTCGTCACCCTTGACGCGGTTGAGCCGAAACGAATGACTAGAGCGGATCGCGCGCGACGCGAGCCGAAGAGTGTCGATGAGCTGGCGGGAGGCGGGACTAAGTATCTACGACGGGAATCAAATAACTCGCGAGAGTCGGTAACATTTGCTCGGAGCCGATTAGGTTATCGGCTCCTGTTGAGCATTTGAATCTTCTAGTCCGGAGTTACCCATGTCTACGAGGCTCTTTTGGATCCGATCTGCGCGGCGTGAGATACGAAAATATACCTAGGTACCTTTGGCAGGAATTAGCGGTGTGCGCGCACTGCAGAAAGCGGCGCCAGCGAGCGACGCCCTGCGCTGCATGCGTAGCGCCGCAGCCGCGCCGCTCGCCGCCGCCCGCCGAGCGACTCAGCACGCCGCACAGCTTGCCGCCGCACACCACGCCCGCGCCGCGATCGTTCTAACACAAACGTAAAACTAATAGGCACCTCGGGCACTCGACGGCAACCAGGACCGGGCGGCACGATAGTCGTTGCGAACAACCTACTTCAGTGTAGTTTGTATAGTGCTGTAAACTGCCTGCAGTCAAATTTGCGGCCATGACCAAGACTGGTCATAGTCTTAACCCTCTAGTGCGAGAGGTATCTTCCACGGTTTACAGTACGATTTACGTTGAATGTAAATATCGGTCACACACGGACCTTCGCTCCCGATGATTGTTAGGTTTAGAATAAGTGTAATATGTTAGTGAGAACCACATGAAAGTCGGTCCAATAGTTTCAGAGTTTATCGCACAGACAAACAGATGAACTCCATCATACAATAGCTGTAGGTACCGCGCAGAGCTGCGTGCCGGTGAAGCAGAGCGCCGTGTCCTTGGCGGCGCTCCAGTGGCGCGCGGCGGCGGAGCAGGCGAGGTCGCGCGCGCGCGCGAGGTCCACGACGCGCAGCAGCGGGCGCGCGCCGCGCGGCTGCACGCCGGCCACGTGGCACGCCATCGGGAACGCGCACTCCGCCGCCTCCGTCGCCATGAGGATGGGCCGCGCGCTCGCCATAGCTCCGAACGGCGACTCCAGCTCTAGCAGCGCTATATCCAAGCTCACGCCTCCCCAGTCTTCCGATATCACCTCTGCCAAATCGTCCATTTCTTCCTACAGAATGGCATAAACATTTTCTATGTAAGTTGTGCAGCACGACAGACAATGATAGTGTCAATAGACAATAGTGTATCTAAGTGATAGTTATAGTTAAGTACCTAGCTTATTGTATTAGGATTAAGTTTAATAAAGTTATAGGTGCTTGTCTTTGAATTCGCTCCCATAACGTAGGTACACTCCTTTTAATAAATAATCACTTGTATATGTACACAAAATGATAACATAGGTAAATTTAAATAGCTCAGTAAATAGACAGTAAATAAATAACAAATACTTAGATTTTATAGATAAACTAGCTTTTTAGTGCGGCTGTAGCGGTAGGCTAAAAAATGTTTCTAGTTCAAAAAATGTCTTGGATCCAAAATCTGATTCCAGTTCCGAGTTCCGCGGGGTGCTTTACCTTCATGTACAAAATTTCAGACCCCTGCGAAGTCCCGTTAGACGTTATGAACGAAATAAGTTAAAGTTTTTAAATCAAGACGCCATCTTGGATTCCAAAAAAAGTTACAAACTTAGATTTTTCGGCTCAAAATACATAAAGATATCGTTTTCAGCTAAATCGCAAGCAGTTGACTATCGGAGGCCATCTTCAAGCTGCGCCTTGTTTGTTCGTTTTTATGAAATTTGTATGAAGGCCACAGCCCTGAGCAGCAACCCCGCTTCCGCCGAAAGGCGGAGGGCGAGAAGATCTACGCGTCTACGGCAGAGGCCGTAGCAGAGGTGTTATATTAGGGTCAGATATCGAGATAGGATCAGATATGGGGAAAAAATTTGTTAAAGCACTATTAAAGCGTGCGCCACCTTTCGCGTGCTATCCGGCTGGACAATGAATTCGTAAACTTTTTGCTAACAAAACACATTGGGTATACTCGACAGGATGACAGATAAACTAAGAAATAGGTACGGCACAGCACTAACTAGGAACGAGGTGCCGAACTCGCTGGCGACGACGACGCGCGCGACGCGGCGCACGCCGTCGCGGCGCGCGACTGACGGCAGCGCGGGCACGGCGGCGGCCGCCAGCACCGACAGCTCGGCGCCGCGCGCGCACCAGCGCGACGTCAGCGCCGTGCGCAGCGACACCAGCGAGCCGCCGCAGTACCACGCCGCGCCGCCGTCCGCGCCCACGCCGTGCTCCACTACCACCTGCCGTCATATATATCATAGTTACGCCGTTAAACTGCTTCTTACCTCGATAAAAAATGCCTATAGGTACTTATTATTTTTGTTTTTGCGAAAAAATGTCCCTACCTACTTATAGTATTGTAAAACTGGATCTGTATGACCCATTGGTTAACTCATCTGTATGATCTGGAGCGGCGTGGCGACGGATTCAGCAACTGGTTTTTATATTAAAATATTTACTGTGTGTGTAGCTATATGTACCTATTAACCGATCTTCACGTCCGTTTAGTGCGTGTAGTCCAGTAATTTAAGCAAAAGCTTATAGCTTTTAAATTTTTACGAAACAAGCACGATTTTTGGCTATTTCTCAGTCCAGAACTCTTCGAATAATCGGTAAACATATGTACATAAAAAACATACAGAACCCTATGGCGTCGCGGAACAGAACAACACAGACAGACGGGGCAAGGGGCCCGTCTGTCTGTGTCTTCTACTCCGCGATGTTTCTATTCATCTTGTATGAAACCGTCGTCGCAGAAGAGTCTGCGCCCCGACCGCGTCTTTCTATGCGTCAAGCGCTTAAAAATATCGTGACGAATTGATAACCACCTCCTTTTTTATGTTTGTTCACAGATTGTTCGAAGACGCGTGGACCGATGTGAAAAATCTTTTTTTATTTAAAAGGGCATACAAGATGTCAGGTGGTCCCGTAAAAGTTTTATCAAATCGATGGTGTCCCCGGGGGTAGTGATGGTGCCGAAGTCAGTTTTAAATTTTAAATAACTAGTGGTTCGCCGCGAACTTAGACCTCGCGATTATTATTCCAAAGTAGAATCCCACCAAAAACATTTTCATGTAAAAATGTTGCCAAGACGAGTCCACATAGCTTACCCTGTAAAAAGTTATCAGATCTCGTATAAAGCCAATCTCTAAAGACTACACACTCTAAACCTACAAGCTCTACACTAGAGGTACACCCTAATCAAAATCTATAAAAAAGTGGTCAAATCTCATGTAGAGCCAAAATTCTTGATCTATGCGCCCTTACTTCACCAGGCCTAACTTCACATACTCTACATTTTAGTTAAAACGTGATGCTTTACCGTTTTTCTACCGTTACGAAGATTTCATAGGCATTCGTTTATCGTGTGTGAAATAAAACGGCCAAGCCACGAGTCTACAAACTTCCACCTCCTATTCTGAGGGGATAGGTTAAGTTAGGTTTGATTTATTAATTTTTTTGTTGTCTTTGTAGTAATATTAGCTTACACACCGAATTTCAGCGTTCTAGGACTTCAGGAAGTACACTAAGAATTTTGATGATCAGTGAGTGAGTCAGTGAGTGAATCAGTGACGAAATCGGGGGTTTTTTTAGACATTAATATAATCTAAATCCAAACCAAAGTTATGAGAGTTCAAAAAAACGACTAAACTTTTTAAGAAAAGGTAGGCAGTGCCCTGGCGCTCCGCTTGGCTCGTCTTGACAGGGGGAACTCCCGTGCCCCCAGATTAAAATAAATTTTAATATCCAGTGAAATTATGTTTTTTTTTTCAGATTTTCCAACCTTCTTTCTTCTTCTATTCTGAGCTGCTAACTTTAGAGCGATTATACACCCGGACGCCACCTCTTTAACGCCAATATCTACGAATACTTTATTCAAAGTCCTTGCCATTTGTGCACAGTTACTGCCCAGGCAAGTGTCAATGAAAATTGCGTACGTGAGCATGAAACTTGGCCAGTCGTCCGCGATCGGATCATGGGTGGAATAGGATCCGTGTTCTGGTAAAGATTCTTCCTCTCGAACCTTCACAGCGTGCTCACGAATTGAGTGAGCGTTCAGGGAATGCTCATTAGCATTACAGTTTGTTTCACTAAAATCCGTCTATTAAATAAAGGGAGTGCCTCCGCTGCCGGCGCTGGTTGCCAAATTGGCTGCCGGCGCTGGTATAACACGATCTGTGTGTGTATACTTTCGCCCTTAGCTTGAGTCGCTCGCTCGCTTCGCTCGCTCGCTCGTGTTTTGGTCACAGGAAACCTAACGAACCTAACCTACACTTCACGGCAAATTTTGAGTGCTGTCGCCGGCAGCCGGTGTTTTAAATCTCGGCTGCCGGCAGTATAACCGCCGGTTCCCAATAGTGATATTTTTAGGAGCCGGCGCCGGCAGAGGACCTCCTCTGCCGGCGAGAGAGTACCTACTCTCTAAAAAAAGTTATCGGCATATGAATGAACTCAAGGCACGAGTTTGCCTGCAAATATATAAGCAATCTTAAATAAGTTACATAGGAAATTTAAAATCCAAAGTCGATTCATCACGATATACGACAGCATTTTACCTATAAACATTTAAATATAAGCAAAAATCAGTTTGATAACATCTTGGTATGCCCCAAATAACATGCCTATTAGTTCTTCAAGAATCGGCTAGATGGTGCTGTTCATTTAATCCATTTCTACAACGCGCTTATGCTAATAATGTGGTATAGAAATAATTTCTTTGAGTTTACTTTTCCTCAAAGAATTGCTTATTGACTAAAAATATTTTATTCGGTTAAATATAGTAATACTATCTCGTGACATGACAAGTTTCACCTCAATCTGATCAACGGTTCGGAAGTTATAGACCAATAATTATTTTCACCAAAATGCGTTTATCTCAGAAACGGCTGAAATGATTTTGATAACAAACGAACTTAAAAATTCTATAAATAGTTGCTAAACTCATTCTTAATATCATCAAAATTAGTTTAACGGTTCGAGAGTTATCGTGGAACATACATAGATACATACAAACAATGTTTTTTCGCCCCAACTTGAATTGTAGACCTTGCTCGCTTCGCTTGCTCGGTCAATAATAGCAAATAAAATTATTGTTATTCATTGAATAAAATGTCCTAGTGCACATCACTTACGATTAGTATGTTGTCATATGCTAACTACTTAAAAATCACACTAATATTATAAAGGCGTAAGTTTGTGAGTGCGTGTATATGTTTGTTGCTTCTTCACGCGCAAACTAGTAATGTATTTAAACTCTGTTTAGTCCCTTAATAGATCAGTAATACACCAGCATCCACTACTCCAAACGAGTAATGTTCTCTATTTTACCCTAATAGCTTCCAGAAGAGCTGCAAAAGGATGACATCACTCACTGCGAAGGGCGCAAAGTCACTCTCATCATCAAGCTCCATGACATCGTCGCCCGGCGCCGGCGACGACGCCTCGCCCGCGACCGTCGCACCTGCTTGCACCAAAACAACCTTCTGAGAACGCCCCATGTTCTATAAATATTCGGATTTTGGGGCGAAACTACATTTTTCAGAAACTTTTCTTTCACAATATTTTTGAAAGACCTATTCAACAATAGCTCCATACAAAAAAATGATTCCCAATTTTATGGGACTTGTATGGGAGATAAAACCTTAAAAAATCAAGCTTTTTTAACACTTTTTAGCATGATTAGGCATGGGTACCTATGTAAGTATATTAATTCATACCCGAATTAGGTACAGTAGCTTACAAGTACTTATCGTCTCTAAGAGAGTTTATTCCGGAACCCTAATAGAAACTTGTCGCTTGAAGGACCTGTGCCGAATTTCGCATAAGTAAGAACGAGATAGACGGTTAGACACATACTCAATACCATTTCTTTCAAAACTGGCTACCCGTGTTGCCTAATGAGCTGAGCCATCCTGTGGTAGCAGATATTTAGACTTACCTATTTTGTAAACAAAAATAAGACATCTCAAACCTTAGACTTTGGTTATGAATATCCGAGCCTGGGGATCCTGCTATAATATAACATACATACAAACAAACCAAACCTTTCCGCAACCGCCAATACCAGACACAATAGTAAAACAATGAACGCAGCATTTATTAATGCCATGCAGTAACGGAGGGGCTGCGTTGCGCGTTTGTAATGATTGATGTGTTGAATGTAAATCACTCTTGGTTTGGGAACTTCCGATGAGATGTTTGCTTTTCACGTTACAGGTAGGGATAATTTTAGTTCCGATAGAGTAGTTGTATGAGTTGGGGCGCTGGCAGCAGCAAGGCGCTGGCAGCAGCGTCTCACCGTGCGCCGCCAGCAGCAGCGCGGCCAGCGCCAGCAGCGCGCGGCGCCGCCCGCTCACCGCCTGCACCGACACCCGCGACTCCCTCGCCGACATGATACACCTCTCATCTTCGTGACAGTTGGGCTGTCATCACAGGAAAATGCTGTCATTTACAACAGTCAATCACTCTTCTATCCAAAGAGCAAAAATATTTTTTATGTAAGTACCTCTTCTTATATCTATGATTTTACCTTCTTACTTCTATCATCTAATCCATCTAGATATTCTCAATCTTTGATCTAGTAACTTCCTTACTTATAATATAAGGTCGCAAAATATACTGAAACTATTTTAAGGGTGAAATCAGTCCGTGACAGTAAACAACTTTCCCCAAGAAACACATGTCTAAATATGAAAAATAATTTTTGGCTTTCCATACACACTCGGATCAGCTGATCGGTTGAATTGTTTTAGAGGCATATTCACACTTTGATCTGCGTACGATAGGAAGCGAAGAAGCTGGTACATTTATGCTTTTTAGAGTTCCGTACACAAAGGGTAAAAACGGGACCCTATTACTAAGACTTAGTTGTCTGTCCGTCTGTCTGTCACCAGGCTGTATCTCAAGAACCGCAATAGTGACATTTTCAACTGTCTAGTTGAAAATTTCACAAATTAATTATGTATTTCTGTTGCCGCTATAACAACAAATACTAAAATCAAAATTAAATAAATATTTACTCCCATACAAGAAACGCGACTTTTTTGCTCGATATCAATAATAGCAACAGATAGGCACTTGAACTATTCACAAAATACTCAGTTGTATTTTTATTTTAATAACTAGCTGTAACCCGCGACTTCGTCCGCGTAGAAGTCGAAAATGGTTCTAATAGGATTTTTATTTGCTTTTTGTTTGTTTGTAAAAACTTTATTGTACCAAAAAACAAAATAAAGTACAGAAAGCCCGAAAGAGCATATTATACAAAGGCGGACTTATCTCCCATTTTTTTGTTATTAATTTTGTTATAACATATGAATTATTATGTTAAACTGTTTGACTTTCCCTTTTTCTTTGCCGACGACTTAACTTGACGGACCGCTTCAGCATGGCCTAGGTAGTAAGTCACCTTATTTCATCTCTTTAAGGATTGAATTTTGTAAATCCTGAATCATGTGCTTACGAATTTAACGCCAGGAGTACTACTGCAAAGTTTCAAATAAAATGGTCTAACCAATCTTGTTTCTCCATATAGACTTTGGACCCCGCTTTACCCTCTTAAGGAATGAGTTTTGAAAAATTCTTTCTCAGTGCATCCCTAGACCTCATAAGAAACCTATGTGCCAAATTTGGAGTCTCTAGACCCAGTGGGGGCTGTGCGTTTATATATCAGTCAGTCACCAATCAGTTAAGTTTCTTTTTTTCCCGTGCCCATTTCCGTTCCCGTCATTTGCTAGAGCGAGAGAGAACGTCGGCAGTGTCGGTATACTTCAGGAGGGTTACTCCAAAAGCGGTACGCAAGCAAGACTGACGTTACTGCTTATCCGCGTTTCAGTGTTAAGCAACATTAAGCACTAACGTACGATGATAAAGTCTATTTATTTTGGCATAGAAATAGACGTCACTTTCGTTTGGCTAACGTAATAACGAAATAAACGAATAGCCTAGGTAGTAGGTATTTCATGTCATGAATTTCATTTAATCGCCAGGAGTACTCTTGCGAAGTTTCAAAGAAAATGGTCTAACTACTCCTGTTTCTCCATACAAACATTAAACCCCCGTTTTACCCCCTTAGGGGTTGAGTTTTGAAAAATCCTTTTTTAGTGCGCGCTTAGACCTCATAAGGAACCTATGTGCCAAATCTGGAGTCCCCAGTGACCCAGCGGTTTGGGCTGTGCATCAATATGTCAGTCAGTCACTAGTCAGTCAGTTTCATTTTTCTCGTTCCCGTTCTCATTCCCGTTCCCATTCCCGTTTCCATTCCCTTTATTTGCTAGAGCGGGAGAGAGAGAGAGCAACGGAATGCTTCAGCATGGCCTAGGTAGTACGTCACCTCATTGCATCAGCCTAGGGGTTAAATTTAGAAACATGTATTCCTCATTTACCGTCAGGAGTACTCCTGCAAAGTTTTGAATAATATGGTCCCACTAATTTTGTTTCTTCATACAAACATTGGGCTCCCGTTTCATCCACTTAGGGGGTGAGTTTTGAAAACACCTCTAGACCTCATAAGAAACTTATGTGCTAAATTTGGAGACTCTATACCTAGTCATTCAGACTACGTTTAAATTTATGGCCTTTTCTTCCCCTTTACCCGCATAGAGGCGGAATTTAAAAAAAGGTGAAACACGTTTTTACTTATTTTTGTTCAGAAACATTTATGGCAAGTTTCAAGGAAATCAGTAAAGATTTTAAGTTTACAAGTTTTAAGTAAGTACAAACTTTACCCTCCATTTTTACCCCTTTAGGGGCCGAATTTCGACAAACCTTTCATAACTGAGCACATGTATTAACATAAACTACTGTGGAGATTTCTTTATGTTCTTTTATATATTATATAGATTGATTTTTGTTTCAATATTTTCCATACAAACTATCAACCCCTATTTTACAACATTTGGGGATGGATTTTAGAAAACCGAAATGTACGTGTTTTTTTTTTCAATTTTGTTTAGGACTTATATTGACAAATTTCATGTAAATTGCAGAAGATTTTAAACTTTCAGTACGTTATTTTCCAACAAGTCAAATCAGATACTTTTTCCTAAACTTCAAAACAAACAGTTTCTATGGGATTTTGTATGAAATAAAGGCAGATGACGTCATAGTTTTTTGAAGTCAAATAGCGCTCTTATTATCAGTTTTTCTGCAATAATAAATTTAAAATCACATTAAAATATATATGTTCAAAGGCAAGTGACATTATTTTGCGACGCTTTATTTTTTTATTAGTACAAAACAATTTTTTTTGACTTAGGAAAGTACCCAATTCCCATTTTGCACCCTTAGGGAGTGAATTCTAATAAACCCTTTGATTATATAGTCCCTAGATAGAGTGACGCCCTGCAATTCACTGAAACAAAACAGGCCAACTTTTTTATCCTCGTGTGCACGACACGCACACAAGCTAACGTAATTACATTGTCTTACACTCGCGAATCTGTCGCTGTGTGCATGCGTAGGGTTATCAGCGTATGAAAAACTCCCAATAAAAAGGGTAAAATGTGAAGGGTGATTTCGTTTGATGAATTTGAAACTGGTTAGCTTTAAATATATTATTTACAAAATTATATTTGATGTTATTACTGAATAACCTTCAATAAATTGTCACTAAAAGGTGCACTAAAATATCTTACGTGGGAACTGGCAGTATGTGGTATAGCGAATTATTGTTGATTGTTGTGGCGTCTGGGGTTGCTTTTGAATAGCACTACTAGGTACTTCTATTTGTATTTTTTTAATAATTCGGTCACGTCACAAGCTAACTAACAAACCTAACCTACCGACTCTAAAAGCAAAGTAATATATATTGAATTGATTTTTTTAGTATGAATTATGAACGTATAACAATTAGTTTATCATCTATTTACAATTTCAAAGAATTGACGAGTCTTATGAAAGTAATAGAAATGAAATGTTCAATGATTTACTCTTCAAGTCCCTTCATTTGATATCCATATCAGATGTATTTTACTTAAATATGTAATCCGCCATTTTGTTGCGGAAGCCATTTTGAATTATTAACAAATGTACTTAATTGCATTGTTTTTAGAACTAAAGGTGTATCTCAAATTTCAGTTCAATCGGACACTGGAAAATGAGTCAAATTCAGATTAAAAGATTTGACCTTTACTAATATAGTACCTAACTAACAAGGCAATATATAAGGTCGAACAAAATATACTGAAACTATTTTAAGGGTGAATTCAGTCCGTGATACTGAACAACTTTCGTAAGAAACATATGTCGATATATGAAAAATAATTTTTGGTTTTCCATACAAACTCGGATCAGCTGATCGGTCAACTTGTATGGAAGTCCAAAAATTACTTTTCATATTTCGATACGTGTTCTTTGGGGAAAGTTGTTCAGTATCACGGACTGAATTCACCCTTAAAATCGTTTCAGTATATTTTGTTAGACCTTATATAAAAGCTTGTAATAATGAAAAAATTGTTAAATATTTTCATTTAGTTATGTATATGACTCCCCATCATATTACTTTTTTGGGGAATTTTCACAACACTGGCAACATTAAAAATCTGTCAAGATAGCGTTTGTAAAAATTTTAATTTTATTAGACGAAATATTTATTTTAAATATGAGAGAATTTGGATTACTTATTGATGGTAGCGGACTTTTTGGGTTATTACTAATCATTCTTTATAATTGCGGCATACTTTTATTACACAACTCGGCATTTTAAGGCATTATTTTACACCCGAAACCCAGTGACTCAGTGAGTAATACGTGCTATCGCTTAGCGTCCAATTTGACACTGAGCGGCGACGGGCGATTTAGAGGCCAACAGTTGGCTGATATTTTTTTGGACGCAAATTGCACTGCCGCGCTCTACCTAGGGACTATATAATCAAAGAATAAACCATGAAACACGTATTCAATGAAATGTTTTTAAAAGGGTGAAACTCAAATTTTATGAAAATCGATGTAGATTTAAAGATTTTTCCATACAAACTCAAAACCCCTACTTTACCCCTTTAAGATTAAAATTTTTCAAAATCCCTTCTTAGTGTCCATCCGTCCGTCCGTCCGAAGTATAGTCATCTAGTTAAATTAATTGGATATTGATGAATTCGTGATATGTTAGGTGTATGGTTAGGGTCTTCAATTTACATATTACTGACGACAACTTTTTACTAATACCTACCACTTAGTAACTAGTAAACTACATGTAAACTTACACTGTTACCGAATGTTACTGCTACGCCGTGGGTCAAAACTGAATACTTATGCAATAGGTAGTAAGTACTTAGGTAGTGACTTTGCTAATACTTCATTCATCTTCCGTCTTTTGGCGAGAGTTCCCACAGCACTAATCTGTTGTAGCTCTCTGCAGCGGGATGCTGCCGCTGTCTATACGTATTTCTACTATTCTACTTTCTACTATTCTACTTTAAGTCCAGACGGATATGAGAGCGTTCCTCAAGTAACCTTAAACATTGGTTTTCTTATGAGCCGCGTCCGTAGCCGGAAGCGAGAGGAAAGTTCTGGATAGAGCTTCCCCCGGGCCATCTTCACTATCGTCACCATTCTATTGATGTGGACTTTCAAGCTGAGGCACCTGCCAAACTTAAGATACCTCCAGGTATTTGACGTGCGAGTGCCTCGGCACATTTTACCAGTAGAGCCTCAAGGATGGCAGGAAGATAGTATTCTCTGAGATCAATGTCTGCTTAGTGTTCACTAAGAACCTCCGTTTGAAGAGCTTTTCGGGTAGGGCATCCTATACGGCTGTTTGGCGGTTATTTGCGGCGTACTTTGAGCTCAAACGAACTGGAAATTGACCATGATCTTTCGTTCCTCAGGGAATAGGAGGTCACAATCCTGAGTAGTCTTGGCATGGGTGTTCCACACATTTTCATTGTAGTCCCTAACCTAAACTGAACCTAACCTTTTTTCCCTAACCTTTTTTCTTACGTGAGAAAAAGGTGTCTTTCAGCCACAGGAAATTAAACGGTTTTGGCTCTCACCCACTAAAAAACTCACGGTGACAACGGCGTTGCCGCATTGGCTAAGTCCGTGTGCTAAATCTCGCTCCAAAGACCTGGCACGGGGCGGCCGCTTATCAGCGGCTTTGGCTGAGCTCGAGGTACTCTCTCAGTTATCGATAGGAGTCTATGAGTGGTCTGCGCGGTGGTACATCGGCCTTCAATTTTATTCGCTAGGGTAAAGACGCGTGTTGACATAAATGCTCCTTTCAAACTGGAGGACCGTATTTGTGGAGCGACGGAATCCCGTTCCTATCGCCCGACTGGCCTCCTGCGCCTATTTTACGCGGGAAAAATCCCTTCGGACACCTTACCAGTAACGGGAGACCGGTAAGGTTATGTGGCGTTTACCACTAAAAACTCCGCGGTGTCACCTCTCAGCCACTATGGGCTAGCCCCGGCGCGGTGACCGCTATGGCGGTCCGTGACTCGCTCACGGCACCCTATGCTTTAGTCAGGGGACACCCCCCGCGCCTAACCTAACCTATGAAGTACATTCTATTTTGATTCCTTTTTCCATCTTCTCGCCCACAATCATGCTGAGAATGGCCGTTTGGCAGCGTTGGGTCTTGCGGCCCTAGGTTCTGTGTATTTTGAACGGCACCATCAATCGGTGACAAAAAAAAAACTAATAAAAACACTCCGAAAACATCAAAAATGTAAATTTTTAGGCTTCCGTATTCCGAAGGCTAAAAACGGGACCCTGTTACTAAGACTCCGCAGTCCGTCCTTCCGTCCGTCGGTCTGTCTGTCACCAGGCGGTATCTCATGAACCGTGATAACTAAACAGTTGAAATTTTCACAGATTATGTATTTCTCTTGCCGCTAGAACAACTAAAAACAGAGTAAAATAAATATTTAATTGAGGCTCCCGTAAACAAACGTGATTTTTTATAGATAATGGGACGGAACCCTTTGTGAGCGAGTCCGACTCTCACTTGGCCGGTTATTAAATTTAATATTTTTATATTATATAAACCATAATAATAAAATTGACAAAAGTTTAAGCCAATGCAACTGAACAATCGTTTTTCAATCAATTTTTATTCTGTTTTCACTGTTAGAACTTTAATCAATACAACAGTGCCGTAAATTGCCTTTTTTGCGCCCTGTGCGAGCTTCTATAACTGCGCCCTTGTTTTTTTAGATATTATAGGTACCCTAGAGCAATGCTATGTAAAGGTCTACTTTATTTTATTCAGGATGATAGAATAAAGCACAAGGAATTTGGTGTTGGTGGACCAATTATCTAATATTTTGGAAGAAAAATCTATTCTTTTAAAGAATTGATGTGGGCAAACAAGCAGATGAGCCATCTGATGTTAAGTGGACCCTTCGCCTATTAAACCACCCACTGTGTCTCACTCACTAAAACTCAATCGCAAGTTCACTAGTGCAAATGCGTTGCCCACCCTGATCTTGAACTTATCAGGAGCAAACCGAAAAAATAATAGTCCTGCCTGATCTGGCTGTTCTTGCGCCCCCCAGAGTCTACGCCCTGTGCCTGGGCACCGGTGGCACCGCCCTATTTACGGCACTGTTAACATCAATCATCAATCAATACATATAATAACAGATATAACGATTTTACGATAATATGTCTATCCCACTCGCAAAAACGCTATTTTCTATGGCAATTAATGTATAGACGACATGGACTTTGACGTCACCAGTCCAGTCCATATCGGACTTCTCTTTCTAATTGAAAGTATCACAAGTTCGTCGCTGAGTAAGATATTTTATAAATTCTTTCATATTTGTTTACTGTGGTTAATTAGGATTTTATAAAGCAAATAAAAAAATGTGCATATTCTGTGTGGATGCCTGCATCCAATAGAGAAACTTAATGTTCACTGGCCTTACCATTCGAAAATGTGCAGCCGCTCGGGCAAATGGAAATTTCGTTTGTTTTTGTTTTTTGACATTTATTTTATTATCATTGTACTGTATAGTTATCTAGTATAGCCTGTGGTTTGATTTATTACGGTATGTCCCTTCTCCACGTTGTATGTACCAGGCGGTCCCATAATGACTTGGCTTGATATATTTCTGAACATATTCAAATATATGTTTGACTGCGGCATAGGAATCCTTAACTCTTTAATAATCTGCTTTGAAATTCGTATCAACCAGCAATTGTTAGTTTGAACTCGGCAGCTGATTAAAGAGGACGAGTAGATAATTTTTTGAAAATGTCGAAAATCGAGTACCGGATTGTGATTAATTTCCTTTATAAGGAAGGACATTCTCCCGCTGCAATAAAACAGCCTTTGGATGGCGTGTATGGCGAGTCCTCACCTTCCGCACTGTAAAAAACTGGGTTAAGGAATTTAGTTTTGGACTACAAACGGTTAAAACACTGGTCATGAAAGCCGACCGGTGGAAGTGCTTACCCCGGAAACAATCGCCATTATCAAGGAGGTTGTTGAGAAATCGCCGATTAAAATTGAGGGAAATCGCAACTATGTTGGGGCTTTCGAAGCGTACCGTCATTCGTGCAATTTACGACCATCTTTATAGAAGTAGGGTGAGTGCAAGATGAGAGCCGAAACTTCTCTCGGCTGTTCAAATAGAGGAAAGAGTGCGATGCACTTGTGCACTTTTGGAACAAAGTGATGAAAACCCTGAAGAAACAATTGATCGGATGTTTATTGGTGATGAAACGATGATGCTTTATTATGATCCTGAGAGCAACAGTCCACTAAAAACTTGATGTGCACGGTTTTTTGGGATTCACAAAGTCTGTTGATGGCTGATTTCTTAGAATTTAATACTGTTGTAAATGGGCCATATTATGCTACTATTGTGCATAAGTTGAAGGACAGAATTAAAGAAAAACGTAGAGGTAAATTGCATAAAGGTGTCCTTCTGTTGCACGATAATTCACCTGTGCACACGGCTGCTATTTCGAAGGCTGCCATTCGGGACTGTGGGTTCACAGAACCTGAACACCAACCTTATAGCCTTGAATTGACCCCGGGCGACTACTTCTTATTTCCGGATTTTAAGAAAAATCTACTTGGAAGATGATGAGTTGCAATCAGCTGTTTTCGGCAACTGTCGCAGTTGAATTGTGTAATCCTTTGTTATTCAAAAACTCTAGCTGTTTGGCAATACAGCTCGGTTTTGTAAAACAGCTGAAAATAGTTCAGCTCGATTGTCAATGAGTTACGTAATTACTTTTAACAAAACAGCTAGCATTGAGATGGCATACAGGGTTACCATTATCAAATAAAACTGTGTTACCAAACGAAATAATATATGAGGAGACAATAGTTGTTCTTTATTATTTTTATATTACTCGTGGGATGGAAATAAAACCTCAATTCAACTCCTTACTAAATAATTCAGTCTCTAACATCATAAAACACCAATGAAGAATGATAATCAGCTCGATGCAATTAGATTAGAAATTTTGTAAACCCGACAACTCAATGGCGCAGCGATTTCTTACGGCAATTGATCCACGTGAATTTCCATATTGCCGGAAGGCGGAAATAACAATATGGGATCCAAGCTAAAGGTCTGCTTTATTCTTTTCAATCTTTTGCAGTCCGAAATCACAAACGATGCCCCCGATGTCTCTCTATAAAAACAGCTTTGTCCCGGAACGTAGCGAAGAATTTACTTTATGGGAGGCCATATTTGTTGTTATGACACTGACACTTCACAAGCCACAAGACCCACAAGTGGCAGAATTCCGAACTAATCGTTCCACAATCTTAAGTTAGCTAGTTTGTTAAACGTAACACATTGGACGATGTAGCTGAATGATTTTCAGCTATATTACAAAACCGAGCTGTAATGCCAAACAGCTAGAGTTTTTGAATAACAGCGGATTATACAATCCAACTGCGACATATATATGTTACGGCTAAAAACCGAAATGCGGCTACGCCTGTTACAGCTAAAAACCTAAATGTGGCTACGCCTGGGTTTAGTTGCAGCCGGTCTCAGATGGCTACACTTAGGTGTATCCTACTCATCTTCGGCTACTTACATTTCGTAACAAATATATATAATAGTCTGTTATTGGCTGCTGTAACAAGCCAATGGCAAGTTCCTAACTTATAAAAGAGCAATTCTCTAATACAATATCATAGCCTACGAAATTTTTGCAGGGGTACATAAACCGCATTTAAAAAACTTTAAATTCCCAGACCCCAAATATCATTTCATCATCATTTCAGCCGCACAACGTCCACTGCTGGGCATAGGCCTCTCCCAAAGATTTCCAAAATGACCGATCTAGAGCGGCTTGCATCCAGCGCCTTCCAGCGACCTTGGTTAGGTCGTCAGACCACCTTGTGGGTGGGTGTCCTACGCTTCGCTTGCCTGTACGTGGTCGCCATTCGAGAACCTTTTTGCCCCATCGGCCATCGGTTCGTCGCGCTATGTGTCCCGCCCACTGCCATTTTAACGAGCTAATCCGCTGGGCTATGTCATTGACTTTAGTTCTCCTACGAATTTCCTCATTTCTGATTCGATCACGTAGAGAAACACCGAGCATAGCCCTTTCTATAGCGCGTTGCACGACCTTAAACCTTCTTATGAGACCCATAGTAAGGGACCATGTTTCAGAGCCATAAGTCATCACTGGTAACACACATTGGTTGTAAACTTTAATCTTAAGACACTGAGGTATATTTGACGAGAAGACACTGCGTAGCTTCCCGAACGCTGCCCAGCCGAGTCGAATTCGTCTAGAGACCTCTTCCTCGAAGCTGGAACTTCCTGCCTGGATCGATTGAACCAGGTAGATATACTGGTCTACAACTTCGAGGGTGGAGCTCCCAACACAAACAGGTAGGGGCGCAACATGGACATTCGACATTACTTTCGTTTTGTCCATGTTCATTTTAAGGCCCACTTGTTGGGAAACTCGATTTAGATCTCCGAGCATAGTACTTAGTCTTCCATCGATTCTGCCATGACAACGATATCGTAGGCAAATCGAAGGTGAGTGATATACTCGCCATTGATGTTAATGCCAAATCCTTCCCATTCCAGAAGCTTGAAGGCATCTTCCAGTGCAACGGTGAACAGTTTCGGAGATATAACGTCTCCCTGTATTACACCTCTAAGTATGCAGTGAAATTGCCCTCGTGCACTGCTCCTGTACTCGGACTGACATAGTGGCGTTACTGTATAAGCACTTCAACACTTCGATATACCGATAGTCAATACGGCATCGCTGGAGAGACTGAAGCACGGCCCATGTTTCGATCGAATCGAAGGCTTTTTCATAGTCCACGAACCCCAAGCATAACGGCCGGTTATACTTCCTCGTCTTCTCTATTACCTGCCGCAGCGTATGAATATGGTCCATGGTACTAAAACCTTTACGGAAACCTGCTTGTCTTATATACATGACTCAGAAGCGTGATAGGCCTATAGTTCTTCAATAGGGTGCTATCTCCCTTTTTGAAGAACAGGACCACCACGCCCCTGCTCCACGCTTCCGGCGTTACGCCCTCGAGCAGAACGGAATTAAAGAGCCTCTGAAGGACTTTCAGTACCGGCGTTCCGCCCGCTTTCAGAAGCTCTGCTGTAATTCCATCCTCGCCCGGCGCCTTGTTGTTTTTAAGCTGTTTGAGGGCCATCCTAATCTCGTACAGGCTGATGTCCGGGATATCTTCGGTATAGTGTCGGGTTAACTTGGCTCTTGGGTCTTCAGCCATTTGTCCGCTGGGTTGTGAAATTGAGGTGTACAGTTGTCCATAAAACCTCTCGATCTGCGCCAGAACCCCTTCTTTTGTCTTGTGTTTTGACACCACGTCGCCGTCCTCATTCTTTAGCTTCATCAATCGGCTTTGCCCAACCGACATAGCTCTCGCGAACACTTTAGAGCCTTGTTCTGCTCTATCGTCACCGTTAGAGACGACATCGTTGAATATTCGTCTCTTAGTTGTTAAGATGAAGTCGATTTCTTTTTAAACCGGGGGCTGGTTCTTCTTTGCTGGACCTATCCAGGTCCACTTCCTTTGTGGCGGCTTCTTGAAGAAAGAGTTCATCGCGAAGAGTCCCTCTTGCTCAAATTATCAGCCAGCCTACGTCCCCTGTTATTTCGCACTCCGTATCCGAAGTTTCCCAGCCTAAACTCTCCATCGCCTCGTTTGCCCAGTTTCGCGTTAAAATCCTCCATAACAACCGTAAAATAGGTTTCAGAAGTATGTATGGCCTTACTTATGTCCTCATACACTTCATCCACCTCTTCATCAGAGTGATCCCCAGTTGGCATATATATCTGTATAACCTTCAGCGAGTATCTTTTAGATACTCTGAGTATCAGGTATATTACCCTGCTAGAGACACTCTCGATGGTTATGACGTTGTTAATGAGGGACTAGCGAGCTAGACTAGTTTACTTTAGTTACTTTCATAGTCTGATGTCTTATGGGATTCTTCTATGGGGGAGTGCAGCTGATATACAGACTATTTTTATTTTGCAAAAAAGGGCAATTCGTTTTATTTACGGTTTAGGATCAAGAGACTCCCTAAGAGATTTTTAAAAAAAAATTGATATACTTACTGTACAAATAAAATACAATATGTCATATAAACACTGTCAAAACTATTACTAAGTACATACAAGTATCAGTCATATAAACCGCCCTTACTGTACCATCCCAGTACATATTTGAAAATATAATGTATGTAAGGAAAAATATTGCCTTGTTTAATAAAGTGGGTGATTTTACGGATAGAAACTTACGTAATATAAATGATTTATTTACTCCGTCCTAAAGGCTGAAAACAGTCAGTAAGTCGTTTATGGGAAACTGTATAAAGTTTTATAATAAATTGCCAGAATCGGTTCTTAGTATGCCAGATAGAAAATTTAAAGGTTATGTTAAGAAAGTACTCTGTGATAAAGCTTATTACGGAACCGATGATTACCTTAGAGGCAAAAATGTCTGGCTTGAGCTTGGCGCGGGTCCCTCTTAAAGGTTTGTATTTGTACATTCACAAATGTCATAATTTAAGAACATTCTGTACATGTTTTAATACAAAATTTACAAATTGACATTAATTTTAAACTTGACATCATGCTTAATTAATAATTATGACATAACAATGTATTCTCAGTCCACATATCTAATTTTAATACCAGTATAATTGTAAGTTGACGTTATTGGAGAAAATGCTGCAGTACAGTTTGTTACCGTTTCTTCTGTACTTGCGCTTTGGAAGCGGCAGTAAACTTAGCTATAAGTAAATAATCTGACGTCAACATTTATTTTATAAGAAATCGAAAGGAAAAAAAGTGACAATTATCATGTGATACAAATATCCAAAGATAAATAAATGATTTTTGACTTTGACTTTGACTTGTGGAAGAGAAACGCGAAACCATGCTGGGACTTCTTTTTGTTCCCTTCCCGGTGATAGAGTAGGTTACCAGACTCTAGGATTGTCGTGCCCTCGCCCTCTTCGGACTTCAGACAACCCCACAATGTCCCACCGTAACCTACTCATTTTCTCTTCCACCTCCTCTAACCTCTCGTCAGTCCTCAGTGTGCAGACGTTATGTGTTATTAGGGCCAGTCGTCGACGGGAGTGGTAGCCGGATCTCTGCCGGGGATTCTTAGCACCCCCTGCCCCGCCGTTACCATGACCGCTACCGGAGCCAGGAATAGCGGGGCTGCCGGGGACTGGGGGCCTGGTCTTTTGTTGTACCTCCATTGGGGGGGTTTTTGCCATACTCGCCACGCTTGGCAGGCGGGTTGGCGAGCGCAGTGTTGTGTCACTATCGGGCTATCGACGCTGCTGCCCGTCTGAAACCTCTTTTGGTGTTCGTGTCGAATTTATCCTTTAGTCGCCTCTTACGACATCCACAGGAAGAGATGGAATGGTCCTCTTCTATTCTGCCGGGAACCACACGGCAAGACCCCAAATATGAAACTCGGTATTGAAAACATTCTTGTGATATTATTAAAAAACACTCTTGTATTCTTCTCGTTATGCAACAGATTCTTTTACATTTTTATGCAATTTCTATATAATATTAAAAGACGAATTTCGTCTCGAGTGGTAATAGTATCACATGAGTGTTTTAATACCTAATTATGATAGTTGCATACAAGACTTTATGACTCATGATACGAATCCTTTATAAAAGGTTCTGAAACCATATGGTAGGTACCAGGTACAGTTTAATAGGTGAGTATCTAATACAAATAAACTATGTAGGTATAGGTAAAATAGAATTATTTATTGTAATAATTGAATTATTTATTGTAATAATTATTAACTTAGTGGATCTTACAATTATTGAAATGCATAGTAACTAATCTTCTTCTTCTTCTTCTTCTTCCTTGTCTTTTCCCTATCTGGGGTCGGCTCTGTAACTATTATCGAATAAAATTGCTAAATACGACGTGAATTCGAATAACTGGTATTTTTTTTAATTAAGGCGCTGTAGTATAAAACACACGTGCATGAAAAAGTTATTTTTTCATTTTGAAAATTTGAAAAAAGAACTATATTGTCATTGAACCAGAATTAAAAAAGAACGTGACATTGAGAAAATGTGTGATTTCCGTAAAGGTTTATTTATATTAAGTAATATATGAGAGCAGTGACATGAGAGCGGGCACGTCATCGCTGCAGGTCCGCGTCGCCGAGGCGCGGCGGCGGCGGCGCCAGCGGCTGCAGCTCGTCCGGCAGCGCGTGCAGCCGCAGCTGCTTGTCCAGCAGCGCGTCCGCCAGCGCGCGCGCCTCGCCCGGCACCCACGCCGCGCCCGCCACGTACAGCGCCTGCAACAGACTGCGCTGTAGCCCGCCGCCGGCGGCACAGCGGCCGCAGCGCGAGCGCCGTACCTTGCAGTGCGGCGCGGCGTCCAGCGCGCGGAACAGCGCGGCGGCGGGCGACGGGCGCGGCCGGCGCGCCGCCGCCTCCAGCCGCGCCAGCTGCAGCAGCGCGCCGCCGCAGCCGCCCGCCATCGCGCGCGACACCACGCGGTACACGCGCTCCGCCTCTGCAACACACCGCCGCGGGTCAGCAACTCAGTAGCGGTCAGCACGTCATCAATCACCGGAGTGCGAGCGCTGTACCTAGCGGCGTCCAGTCCGGCGGGTGCGCGGCGAGCAGCGCGGGCAGCGCGCGCGCCAGCGCCGCCACGTCGCAGCGCGGCTCCGCGGCGCGCGCGCCCAGCGGGCCTCCCTCCGCCGCTGTGTGCGGGCAAACGGCGCTGGTTAGTGTAGGCACCTCAGCTGTGGCCTTACCACATGTGTGGTGCAGAGTGACGTAGTAAGCAAGCCTTTGTGTAAATATGTACCTTTTAATTAAGAAATGAGTAATACATTTAAGGTTACTGGGCGCACCCATTTGTCAAATTCTCAAATTCTTTGTCGTTACTCTATAACATTATATTCAACTTGGCTCTCATTTTCACCCAACAGCTTTAAAATTTACGTCAAAAGTTATGTTTTTCAAATATATATGTACATTTATATAGAACGCTGTACAGACTCAAGCGGTTTGATGGATAAGCCCTTACCCTAGACCAAAATACAATTTTCTATACAAATGTAGTCTACGTTTTATTTCGAAACAACATGCTCGATTTCGGCAAAATTTTGTACATTCAAAGATATTGCAAATATCATACTAAAACATATATAAACATATATAAGCTAGTTATTACCCTAACGAGTTTCCGACGGTAAAAATATGAACTTGAAATAGAATATAGTGTGTTATATCATTTTTGACCATCAGTATGGGAAACTTCTAAATCGTTATATTTTCTTTCCAGTTCATAATTTTACTGTAGAAAACCAGTTATTACCCTAGATAATAGCAATTTCTTTAAAATTACCAATTTTTACCGAAATCTGACATGTGGTTCCAAAATTAAACGTAGACTACGCTTGTATGAAGAAGTCTAGGGTAAGGGGATTCTTAAGAGGTGTCGTTAGTTAAGTCTTAATAATTCTGAGATGAACTAGTTTTCCAAAGAAGCAATCGGGTTTTTGTTCTTAAATAATTACATGAATGTTTTTGGTACGAAGTATAACATTTGCTTGGAATGTGCACTCACCGAGCGCCAGGAAGGCGTTGTCCGGCGCGAGCGGCGCGAGGTCCCGTGCGCTGTGCAGCGCGCGCGCGTCGCCCGCGGCCGCCACGGTGAGCGCGGCGGCGGCCTGCTCGCGCCAGCGCGCCGCGCCGCCCGCACCGCCCGCGCCGCCCGCGTCCGCGCGCTGCGCCGCCAGCGCACGCTGCAGCGCCCGGCGCCGCTCGGGCGGCGCCAGCAGCGCGCGCGCCGCCGCCCACTCGGCCGCGCTCGGCAGCAGCGCCGCGCACAGGTCCTCCTCACCCTCCGCCGACTCCGGCAATGACTGCTCCAGCTCCGAACACCGCTTCTCGCACTGTACAAACTTTATACGTTTCTGACAGCACAGCACACACGGTGCTGCTTAGTCTTTTTTATCGCATTAACTCTTAGGTGTAATATTGTCGCGAACGAGATAAATGCAGAATATTTGCGAGCAGGAACTCTGCTAGCGAGATAGACTCGGAATATTCGCAAGCGAAACTAAGCCTTATATTCTTACTGCATAAGGGCTAGAGTTCTTTGAATGGTCGTCAGCTAAGTCGCACTCACACACACGTACCGGCGCCTCGATGCTTCCACGTCACGTTCGTCGAGTGATGAGAATATTCGAGAACAATGTAGAACTCTATAGCGGCGCATATAAAAAGGCGATCGAGTGCGCGTCCCGTCAGTTCAGTACGCGCTACGAAAGCGATAACTTCGAAGCGAACCGAAGCGAAGGAAACCTACCTAAGTGCGACAAGTGGAAGTACCTGCGACAACTTTGGCGATATACCTGGACCTCAGCTACTACGCGACTTGGACTTGGACATCAGGAAGACCATCTTCACGTGTCAACCTTTGGGTTCCGTAGTGAAAACCCTCATACGAACTTTGGCGTTTTTCTCCAAATCTCAAACCCAGTTTCGTTACAATATTAAAATACATCTTATTATACCTATTATGTATACTTTATGACATATCAAAATTTTATTATAAGAAGCTTCTATTTAAACTTCCTGCCATTTTTAGAGTTCCGTAGTAAACAAGGAACCCTTATAGTTTCGCCATGTCTGTCTGTCTGTCCGTCCGCGGTCCTACTCAGAAACTATAAGCACTAGAAAGCTGTAATTTCGCATTCATATGTATATCAATCATGGCAAAAAAGTCGTAAAATAAAATATGGAAATAATTTTTTTTTTTTTGGTAGCTGCCATACAAGTAAAGTGGAAGTCAATTTTTTTCTCTACAAACACATTGTGTGGGGTATCGTTGATTAGGTCTTTCAAACATATTGTGAGCTTGGGAACACCATTTTTCGATTTAGGGATCCGTGTCAGAAATATTTAGGTTTAAAGTGAAATTTTTTGTTTAAGTCACGTGTCCCCCCATGTCTATCTGCTAAACGGTTATATATAGACACGTGAAAAAAATCACAGCTATAGTATATATGGGTCAAAATCAGGGAGATGAGCATTTTCGGTTTTCAATTATCTAAAAATTTAAGTTTCGTTTTAAAGAAAACTAACAATAGGAGTCTGTTGTGACATTTATTATTAATACTCTCTGTGAAGAGGCACGCACAAAAATATATATTTTCGAAATTCTACCTGTTAATAAGAATTTCGCCAGAGTCGTGAGTCATTTCGGGAACATTTTTTAACAAATTTTAAATAATGATATAACCAACGTATTTAAGAATCGCTTTTAATAAATTGTAATAAACCTGTTCCTAAATCGGAAAATGTTGATAATTTGTATATTTTTATAATTTAAATGCTTATTTTTCAAATTACTACCATAAATTTTCAATTGGTGTAAATTTTATTCCAAATTTTCGATTTATTTTATACATTCTTGCACTACGTGGTATATTAATAACATAAATACAGTAGTTCAAAGGTCTTTTTATGTTGTATATGCAAGATTCAACAATAACGTTACATATTTGTGATTTATTTGCCCTTTTTGTGACGTTCCCGAAAATGATGGGGGTGTTCCCAAAATGATGATACTCTTTCTTTACGACTTCTGCTTCTCTCTACTTTCTTTCGTAACTTATCTATAGTTCTTTGCATTTTTTGTATCTGTTGTTTCTGTTTCTTAACGGTTCCGTAAGCCTTCGCTTTATCTTTTTAACCTGTTTTCTCCCCGATTTCTTCCTTAACACGTGAATATCGTTTTCCATCTCATTTTCAGAATCTGGCAGGCTGTTTGCTAAAATATTTGACATTATCTTTTTTTTCTGCCTATACTTTTGAGAATTTTTTCTCCGTGACTTTCACTGTCTCTTCTTGTCTCTTTCAGTCATATCACTAACAGTCTTAACTCTCTTTTCAGCTTTCTATCTTTGATAATATTCCCTATCTTTCATTCTCTTCATCTCTTTTTGTTCAGGTGTCATGTTGTCTAAAAACTTGCGCTTCCTTGCATTAGCCTTTTCACGAATCTTTTTATAAGCTATAATGTCCTGTTTTTATCTTTTCTTTTTCTTTTCATTTTTATCATTTTCCATGCTGCTCGTGCTAAATGGATACCTTAAATCAAAATTCACATGGTTATGCTTTTGAAACAAATTAGAGTATCATTTTGTTCACAGATTGTCATTTCGGGAACGGCCATATACGAGAACGTTCCCGAAATGACCGTTCCCGAAATGATTATTCGATAAATAGTTTAATGTCACGCTTGACGCCGCCATGTTGGACATTGATTTTGGAGGTTATGAACGAGTGAGCTGAAATGTTTAACAGAATTTTGTCAAAAGTATGCAAGTTTTCGAAAAACTAATCATCAAACACCGTTCCCGTAGTGACAGGGAATTAAAGTACGCTACACAAATATCAAATAAATTGTTACTTACCAACAAAATCAATTGTTTTTTTCGGTAAACACGACACACGCCAATTACTTTGTCAAGTGAACTTTACACTGCTACCCCCTAACGCCACCTAGAGTATTTTGTTTTAACTACGTCGACCAATATCAACCGCGTTCACGGAATGATTTGATAAACGTCAGACAGCATTCGAATAGCCAAAACAGTCACAAATTATAATTATATTAAATTACTTTTTACATATATTCTTAATTTAATGATTTTCAAAGCTAATATTAAAATATGACATTTTTTATTTCTAGTTGTATACATTTTTGACTGGTCTGAACTATGAAACATGGTATAAGGATGCGTTCCCGAAATGACTATTTAGGCTTTTTTTGTTTGAAATCAAGTAAAACATTATTATAATACATAAAATAGGCTAAGTGCCTTGTAATTATGTACAGTACCAATATTTTGAAATAAATATTTTAGTAATATCATGTTGATTTATTAAGAAAATCTTTGTCAGAAGCATAATGCTCACCTCCCTGATTTTGACCCATATAATGTAGTTTAAAGGAAAACTATCAGAGCTAAGTAGGGTTACCAAATTAAAAAGTTATAGGCGATCAACCTATAAAATGTACTCGAAAAGGAAAATTTCTTACAAATCCAATTGATACTTAAGACGTTTTAGACGTTTTTAGTGGCATGAACTCAAAGTTGGCATTTACAACTACGGAACCCTACACTGCGCGTGGCCCGACACGCACTTGGCCAATTATTTATCTATATAAACAATAACAAAAAAAAAACAAGACATAGTTAAAAACCTTAGTCACTCACTAGTATTTTAAGTTCAAGGACACAAAAAAAAATTAAAAAAAATATTAAAAAACAATGCTGCACTTTGAAATAAATTATTTGAAGAAAACGGAGATATATTTAAAAATGTTGTCTTTATTAATTGTGTATAATTTAAAGAATGTAACGCTTTTTATAGCACATTAGTCAAAAATTGCCGTTTTTCGCAAATGTGCTAAATTGGTAGAAAGGTATCTATAATACCTACTTTACCCACCCACAAGGTGGTCTGACGACCTAAACAAGGTCGCTGGAACGCGCTGGATGCAAGCCGCTCTTTATCGGTCATTTTGGAAATCTTTGGGAGAGGCCTATGTTCAGCAGTGGACGTTGTGTGAAATGATGATGATGATGATGAACACCTACTTTCGTACGTTGGATACTTGATTTTATATTTACATTTAACATTTACATAAAAGGAATATATTAAAAGAACAATTGGACAAAACCGGTTAAAAAAAATAATTTAAAGAAACATAGAAATTTTCTTAGAATAGAGTCCGCACATGAGTCATAGATTATATCATCGCAGGGATCCAACTCAACAAAGGCATACGAGCAGAATATAGAGCTTGTTTTAAAAAATGCTTTTTATGTAATATATAAATAGGTGACAATGACCTCGTCTCGTGCGGCCGCCAGCACGTCGTCGGGCGGCGCGCGCTGCAGCGCCGCGTCGGCGGGCAGCGCGCGCGCCAGCGCGGCGCAGCACAGCGCCCAGCGGCCAGCCGCCGCGCCCGGCGCGCCCAGCTCCGCCAGCACGCGCGCCACGTACAGCCGCGTCGGCGCGTCCGCGCCCTGCGGACCACGGGCTCGGTGTACACACGTCAAGGGAACGGTCTAGTCGCTCGTAGCGGTCGGGACGGTACCTGCAGCGCGATCGCGGCGCGCAGCGTCCTCAGCGCGACCCGCTCGGCGGCGGCGCGGTCCCCGGCGGCCAGCTCGAGCCGCGCGAACTGCGCGAACGGCAGCGCCGCGCCGCCCGCGTACCGACGCAGGTCGGCGCGCGCCGCGGCGCGCAGCCGCCGCATCTCTGCGCGCCCCGCCTCCTCCTGCGGACAGCGCAACGTCAGCACACGGCTCGCTCCATGGTATTCTCTTCCCGAGATGGAACTAAGAACTAAAAAGAACAATCAGTGGCAACACTTTGTGACGTAGTCAGTCACAAAGTGTTGCCACTGATTGTTCTTTTCAGTAAATTTAAGGACTTTCTCAATTAGTTCATGAATATTAAATAAAATATTAAGTAACTTAGCTATTTAGTGTCTCGCGATTCTCGCGTGATTCATCAATTCAATATTTTATAAATTGAAATAATGGATTATTAATTTGAAATTGGTATATAAATTTCAAAAATGCATTACGCTCGGGTAATTCAATTTCACACAGTGGCAACATATCAAGCTGATGACGTAGTCAAGTTTCTTCGTTAGTTTTGACGACCTCCGTGGCATAGTGGTCACCATGCTAGTCCGCCACCCAGAGGTCCCGGGTTCGATTCCCGGTCAGGGCAAGTTGGAAAATGGCCTTTTTTAAATTGTCCTGGGTCTTGGATGTTTATGTATATATGTATTTGTTATAAAATATAGTATCGCTGAGTTAGTATCCCATAACACAAGTCTCGAACTTACTTTGGGGCTAACTCAATCAGTGTAATTTGTCCCTATATATTTATTATTTATTTTAATTTTAAGTTTCACCTACGTCATCAGCTGTCACGGGAAGAGAATACCTTATTTTATTATACCGTGGCTCGCTCCTTCCGCCCCGGCACCCCCGGCCCCCCCGGCCCCCCCTCGCGGATACCTGTACGTCCACGAGTAGCATGAGCGCGTGCAGCCAGCGCAGCCGCCAGCACAGCAGCGCCTCGCGTTGGCGGCCCGAAGTCCAGCCTAGTGCCGCCTCCCACAGCCGTTCCACCCAAGTCGAAAAACCTGCAAACGTTCAATGTTTGTAACGGCGTTTGTTTTTTTACCGTATTACACCAATATCTAAAACGGAGCATTAATAACGAAATGTAATATCTCGCCTGAGTTGGTGCAGTAGTGCGGCGGCTGCAAGTAGTGTTGGAGCACTCTAGCGCGGAGGCGGCGTGCGGGGTGCGCGGGCGGCAGGCGGCGCGCGGCGCGCAGCAGCGGCAGCAGCGCCTCGCCGCCGTGCGCCGCCCAGCCCGCGCCGCGCAGCGCGTCCGCCGCCGCGCCGTCCGCCGCGGCGCGCACCCAGCCCGCCGCCGGCAGCAGCGGCACTTTGGCCAGGCGCAGCGCCGTCGCCAGGAGCAGGAACAGCGCGCGCGGCTCGCACAGCGGCTGCAGCAGCTCGGCCACGTCGGCGGGCAGCGGCGCGCGCTGCGGGTCGGCGCTGGCGCGCGCCGCGTCCGCGTCCGCGCGCCAGTGCACGGCGGCGCGCGCGCGCTCCACGCGCACCCACAGCGCGCTGGCCGGCATGCCACTCGCCAGCGCCGCGTCCTTGGAATTTAATTCAATTATTAAATAAAACATTATTCTAGTTACGCTTCCTAAAATTGCCTTAATTTTTGTATGGGATATTTCGTAAGCTTTCCAATTTTTTGTTAGTTACCTCTGCGGCGAGTAACGCCCGCTCCACCTGGTCCTCGGCGGGGTCTCTCGGCGGCGGGAAGCCGGGCGCGGGCGGCAGGCTCATGCCCAGCGCCAGCTCAAGCAGCAGCACCAGCTGCTCCCACAGCCCGGCCGACCGCAGGAACGCGCCTGGCACCACACCCATAAAAGGAAACAATCGATGAGATCGAATAATAGTAGATTATTAACCAAGGGGATAAAGCAGTGTCTTCTGTCGCAGGTGACGACTTAAATCGTGAGCGCAATGAAGGACTCGAGGTTTACTCCCGAGCGAAGCGAGGGAATTAAATACTGAAATCACGAGCGAAGCGAGGGATTTAGGACGAGTCCTGAGTGTAGCGACGGATTTAAGTTCACCCAAGACGAAGACAGCTTTATCACCGAGGAAAATACTCTACTTTTCGTACCATTTGCGAAAAAAATAAAGACAAACAAGAGATATGCATTTATTAATTAATTAATTGTAAATAAATATAGGTACGCAGAAAACTTAGCCCTTTGCTTTTTCTTTCTGGAAAACTAAACAACTGGTGTAAACAAACAATAGGTAACGGTAAAGGGGTTCAGTTGAAGTTTGCTATAAATTGTTCTGCAAATTGGTTCTAGTGTACTTTATAATATGAAATTGATGTAGTTTGGTGTTATAAATGCTTATTCGCACGGACAATATGCAAAATGTTTAAAGTGGACAGTCATAGTGCGGCTGTAGTAATATTTATTTGCGGACTGCGGTGGATGTCTTTGGGCGCCGTCCACCACTCAATCGGCTATGAAAACCAGTGGACTCGTATAGATTTGTCGCCAGAAGCTCCCTTGAAGCAATCAAAAGACTAATACCAACCTTCGATTGTGTTGTGTAGTTAGGGTTAGGATCAGGAATAAAGAAGAGATAAATGAAGACGGGCTCTAAAGGACCAGTATCCAGAGCCGTACATTTATTATTAAAAAAAAAAAACAATAACATGACTTGATTTAGTTGTTTATTTTATTAAATTTAGGTGGTTTTGTGGATTTTGCGAATACGTGTTGTCGATTCAAAATCGTTATTTTTTTACGCTTTACAATATAGAATTGATATCAGTTCAGTATAAATTTCGGTGAGTATTCCAAACTTAAACCACATTCTCCCCCTAGAGGATGAACGAAATTCGGTACAATTTTCATTCCCTGTTTTCATTCTTGGTCTAGAGGCTGAATGAAATTCAGTACATTTTTATTTCCCTGTTTCTAACAGATTGAAAATGACTATTGTTATGTTCGTTTCTTGTGCCATAGAATGTGACTTTTTTGAGCAAGTGGTACGAAAAAGATTTTTCGTACCACTTGCTCAAAAAAGTCACATTCTATAGCACAAAAAGCGAACATAATAATAGTCATTTTCAATCTGATAAAATCAGGGAAAGAAAAATGTACTAAATTTCATTCAGCCTCTAGACCAAGAATGAAAACAGGGAAAGAAAATTGTACTGAATTTCATTCATCCTCTAGGGGGAGAACGTGGTTTAAGTTTGGAATACTTACCGAAATTTATATTGAACTGAAAATGACTGAAATCATTTCTATATTGTTAAGCGTAAAAAAATAACGATTTTGAATCGACAACATGTATCCGCAAAATCCACAAAACCACTTAAATTTCATAAAATAAACAACTAAATCAAGCCATGTTATTGTTTTTTTTTTAAAATTAATTTACGGCTCTGGATACTAGTCCTTTAGAGCCCATCTTCATTTATCTCTTCTTTATTCCGAATCCTAACCCTAACTATACAATCGAAGGTTGGTATAGGTCCTTCGATTGCTTCCTTTAAACATTTCACATATTGTCCGTGAGAATAAGGATTAAAACTACACCAAATTCATATTATGAAGTCCACTAGAATCAATTTGCAAAACAATTTAAAGTAAATTTCAACTGAACCCCTTGACTTCCCGCCAAAAACTCCTTTTGTTTAAACCAGCTGTTTAGTTTTCCAAAAAGAAAAAGCAAACGGCCATTTGCGTCTCACACATACAGCCAAGTTTTCTGTGTACCTATATTTATTTACAACGTAAAGCATTTTGTATTTTTTAAGTATCTGGGTATAAATTAATTAATAAATGCTTATCTCTTGTTATTATTGTCTTTTTTTTCGCAAATGGTACGAAAAGTAGAGTATTTTCCTCGGTGATAAAGCTGTCTTAGTCTTGGGTGAACTTAAATCCGTCGCTACACTCAGGACTCGTCCTAAATCCCTCGCTTCGCTCGTTATTTAAGTATTTAACACCCTCGCTTCGCTCGGGAGTAAACCTCGAGTCCTTCGTTGCGCTCGCGATTTAAGTCGTCACCCGCGACAGAAGACCCTGCTTTATCCCCTTGGTTAATAATCTACTATTTTATGCTAACAGGCGACCGTGGGAGGTATACCTAAGTAACAGGGAAACAGGGTGCGTGCAATGACTTTATTTCATGTTCATTGTAGCAGTTCATTACCGTACACGTAGAGCAGGCGCGGGTAGGCGGCGGGCGCGCGCACGTCGCGCAGCGCGGCGCGCGCGGCGGCCAGCAGCGCGGGCGCGGCGCCGGCCGCCGCCGCCGCCAGCGCGCCCAGCAGCCGCGCCCACAGCTCCAGCTTCTGCTGCGGGCACGTGGCTGCGGGCAGTGCCTCACTTCAGTATCATGTATACGCCTGTCCGCAGTGCTCGCGGCAGCTATTGACCATTTGAACTTTAATGTCAAACAAAGCCGATCATACTTGTACGGTTCAACAACCGCACATAGCTGGTGCAGCATTTTTCCCCTAATGATTATTTCGTCACTTAGGTAAAATCAGTTCACGAATCACGCTTGCACAACGTCGCCGCGTATCGCGTTCTCATATCATCAGCCTTAGCATTAGCATCAGTTTATCAATACATATAATAAAATCGTAACCCATCGCTGTCTGTACATGGAAGAAAAATGAGAAAAAATACTTTTGGGGGCTTTAACTAACGCAATAGAACACAAAACAATGATTTTTAGATTTTTTGTCTGTTTGTCGGTTTGTCTGTTTGTCTGTTTGTCTGTTTGTCTGTTTGTCTGTTTGTCTGTGCGTTTGTGCACGCTAATCTGAAAAACGGCTGAACCGATTCAGTTGCGGTTTTCACTAAAATATTGTGATAAGCTTCACTTAAAATTTAGTGTTTGTTTCATTTAAATCCGTTAATAAATAAAAAAGTTATATCAATTTTAAAGAATCACGTCAAACATTTTTGTTCGTAAAACTGCGTTTGTGCATGCTTATCTCATAAACGGCTAAACAGCTTCGGTTGCAATTTTCATTAATGTATTTTGATAAGTTTTCCTTAAAATTCAGTGTTTGTTTCATTGAAATCCATCCATTTATAAATAAAAAAGTTATATTAATTTAAAGAATCACGTCAAACATTTTTGTTCGAAAAATTGTTTGGTTGCATTGGCTAAAACTTTTGTCAATTTTATGTTATGGTTTATCTAAAATAATAAAGTTAATAACCGGCCAAGTGAGAGTCGGCCTCACGCACAAAGGGTTCCATTCCATCCTATTATCTATAAAAAATCACGTTTGTTGTACGGGAGCCTCAATTAAATATTTATTTTACTCTGTTTTTAGTTGTTATAGCGGCAAGAGAAATACATCATCTGTGAAAATTTCAACTGTCTAGCTATCACGGTTTATGAGACACAGCCTGGTGACAGCCAGATAGACGGACTGAAGGGC
Organism: Acrobasis consociella; assembly: GCA_963555685.1. Lineage (NCBI taxonomy): Eukaryota > Metazoa > Arthropoda > Insecta > Lepidoptera > Pyralidae > Acrobasis > Acrobasis consociella. The sequence continues at coordinate 21,157,208 of OY743112.1, read as the reverse complement.
AGGAAGCGGACTCTTAGTAATAGGGTCCCGTTTTTAGCTTTTGGGTACGGAATACGGAACCTTCAAAATTTACAATTTTGATGTTTTCGGAGTGTTCTTATTTATTAGTTTTTTTTTTTTGGTCACCAATAGATGGCGCTGTTCAAAATACACAGAGCCTAGGGCAAGACCCAACGCTGACAAACGGCCATTCTTAGCACGATTGTGGGCGAGAAGGTGGAAAAAGGAATCAAAATAGGTACTACTTAATAGGATAAGATAGGCGCATGGGTTGACCTCTGACTAAAGCATGGGGTGCCGTGAGCGAGTCACTGACCGCCATAGTGGTCGCCGCGCCAGGGCTGGCCCATAGTGGCTGAGAGGTGACACCGCGGAGTTTTTAGTGTTAAACTCCACATAACCTTCCCGGTACCCCGTTACTGGTAAGGTGCCCGAAGGGATTTTTCCCGCGTAAAAAGGCGCAGGAGGCGTGCCTGTGGCATGCAACTGCTGCCTCCATAACGTGGGCCAATTGGGCGACAGAAACGGGATTCCGTCGTTCCACAAATACGTACCCCCAGGTTGAAAGGAGAATTTGTGTCAACACGCGTCTTTACCCTAGCAGATAAAATTAAAAGCCGACGTTCCACCGCACAGGCCACTCAGACTCCTCTCGATAACTGAGAGCCGCTGATAAGCGGCCGCCGTGCCAGGTCTTTGGAGCGAGATTTAGCATACGCACTTAGCAAAAGCGGTAACGCCGTTGTCACCGTGAGTTTTTTAGTGGATGAGAAGCATAACCGTCCGATTTCCTGTGGCCGAAAGGCACTCACGAAGAAAAAAGTTTAAGTTAAGGTTTTAAAATGTGTGTAACACCCATACCAAGACTGCTCAGGATTGTGGCCTTTCCTTCCCTGAGGAACGAAAGATCATGGTCATTTTCCAATGCGTTTGAACTCAAAGTACGCCGCAAATAGGTAACCTCCAAAGAATCGTATAGGACGTCCTGCCCGAGAAGCTCTTCAAACGGAGGTTCTAAGTGAACACTAAGCAGACATTGATCTCAGAGAATACTAACTTCCTGCCATCCTTGCAGCTCTACTGGGAAAATGTGCCGAGGCACTCGCACGTCAAATACCTAGAGGTATCTAAAGTTTGGCAGATGCCTCAGCTTGAGAATGGTGACGATAGTGAAGATGGCCCGGGGGAAGCTCTATCCAGTACTTTTATTAGTATTACGGGACTTACCGCGATTAATATCGTTTTTTGCCAGATATTTCGACGGCCCTTCTGCCATCATGGTCGCTGGCCGACTGAGGAACTGCGATGGATGTCCGGCTGTCAAGGGTAACCATATCGGACAGCCGGACATCCATAGCAGTTCCTCAGTCGGCCAGCGACCATGATGGCAGAAGGGCCGTCGAAATATCTGGCAAAAAACGATATTAATCGCGGTAAGTCCCGTAATACTAATAACAGTAATTGTGACCGTGAACCTCTAAAATCATATATCCAGTACTTTTCTCTCGCCTTCAACTACGGACGCGGCTCATTATTAAGGCGATCTTAAGAAGTCATCCGTCGGGACTTAAAGTAGAAATACTTATTTCTTGACTTTCATCTCCCGCCTAGCGAAAGACATGTTTGACAAGGCTTACCATTGCACCGCCACATCGGGAGAACGGGGGAGAGGGGGAGATACGTATAGACGGTGGCAGCAGTCCGCTGTAGAGAGCTACAACAGATCAGTGCTGTGGGAACTCTCGCCAAAAGACGGAAGATGAATGAAGTATTAGCAAAGTCACTATACATTGCATAAGTATTCAGTTTTTGAGAGACCCACGGCGTAGCAGTAACATTCGGTAACAGTGTAAGTTTACATGTAGTTTACAATGTCAAAATTCCGATCGACTTAGACTGTGGCTAGAGATAATGTGTTTACTACGAAAAATGGAACCCTTATAGTTTCGCCATTTCTGTTTGTCTCTTTGTCCTTGGTTTTACTTAGAGACAATTAGTATCAAAAAGCTGTAATTTGGCAACGGTCATGAACTTTAGGCAAAACTGGGCAGGGCAACTGGCCCGCCAGAGCCCATGTGATGAGTTGACGTAATAATCAAAGTCGCGGGCCACACCTGGGGGGTTACTCCAAAAGTAATACGCAAGACGGACGTTACTGCGTATCCGCGTTTCAGTGTCAAGCAACATTGCGCACTAACGTATGATGATAAAGTCTAAATTGGTTTGACATAGAAGTAGGACGTCACTATCGTACGACTAACGTATTATTTTATGGAGTAACCCCCCTGGATGAGAGCAGCACAGGACCGAGATGTGTCGACGAAGATAGGTCCATGCTCAGCAGTGGACGGAAGTAGGGCTGAAATGATGATGAACTCTTTAGTTTTAATTCCAAGTCAGCATTCACAACTACGGAACCCTTCATTGCGCGTGACCTGATATGCACTTGACCGGTTTTATTGAAAATATCAAAATAACGATTCTTATAAACTAAAGTCCACGCTGACGAAGTCGCGGGCAACAGCTAGTTTGTAATATATCTTTTAATTTATCTTAGCAGCATCTTTTATTTAACATCATCTTATCAGCAACAAGGTGTTAACGTACAATACTAATCATACTAATATTATAAAGGCGAAAGTTTGTGAGTGTCTTTTATTATTCACGCACAAACGGTTGGATCAATTTTGATAAAATTTGGTATGCAGGAAACTGACATCATGGATTGACACCACGGGTAACACCACGGAGCGTAGCTTGCTTTATATAAATCAATTAATTTTATTAATTTATTTGTTCTCAAGGGGATGCAACAACTAATACAATAGGTGATCAAAAAAAAAATTAAATAGATAACGGAAAGCCAATAAAAAGTTCCCACGGATAGCACTAGATTCATTATTTTCCTATTTAGCATTTACCACGCGATATCAGGCAGAATAAAATTTTCATGTGAGATCGGCGAAACACGCTAGCACACACAGCAAGTGACCTTTGGCGATGAGGTCGCGCAGCTCGGCCAGATGCGCGTCAGCGGGCAGGTGCCGGCGCGCCAGCTCCAGCCGCAGCGAGCGCAGCGCGCGCGCGCCCGGCGCGGCCGCGCACGCCTCCGCCGCCGCGCGCAGCGCCTCCGCGCCGCCGCCGCAGCGCTCCTACACAGGCGAGCCCTCATGTTGAGCGACCACTGCTTCGGAAAACGAACTCGCTACCGAGGAGTGCATATTATGAACCAAGTGCATGAAGTATTATGAATAATTACAGGCAGACAAAAATTGGGTGGTATAATTTTAGAAAATAAAACACCTGATGCATTTCTTAATAGAAAAAAAAAACTTGACAGTTGTCAAGGGACACCCGGATGGAACGAAGTTCGAGATAGAGAGAGAGAGACAGAAACACGCGCATGCCGCACGGCTTACAACTATAGAAAAAAGTGTCGTTACAACTTTTGGTCTTAATTTTTTCTGTCTAGCCCCCTTTCGCAATGCGCGATAACGAACTACGTTCCAATAACACCTTAGAAAAAGTTGTTCAGCCTAATGAGCATTTTTCGGAGACATCCATACGAACGAAATCGCGGTCTTCGGCTATTCTGATAAAATAATACACAGGACTACCGACCAATATCGACAATGACGAAACAGATCAATAAGCCACCCCGAATCATGAACAGGTCATGTAGCATAACCTGCCGGACCACAGTCTACGTGACTGTGCAAGCACACTGTTAGCGGCCATAACCTGTAATGACCTAGATGGTTCACATGAATCTGCAAGAATAAGGTTACTGTTGGTTATTCTGCCCCATTGGTGAAGATCATTATAATAATGATACGACGATGTGCTATTGATCGCTTAGTCCTCGTCATATACATGCCTGAAAAAGGATGTACTGCGTCCACAAGTGGTCGTCGCGCGGCGCGTCGGCGAGCGCGCGGCGGTAGGCGGCGGCGCGCTCGGCCGCCGCCGCCGCGTCGTCCGCGTCGGCGGCGCGCCGCTCGAAGTAGCGACGCGCGCGCCGCGCCGGCGCCGGCGCCGCCGCCGCGCGGGGGACGTACCTGACCATACAGTTGTAGACGTTGACACAAAGAAAAATGTGTTAAGCGAATGTGTGTAAAGTCCCCCTAGAGATAGGGTACGTGGTGTCGCCACTTATAATCAGCCCGCCACAAGCTGCCCTGCGTTGACTGACTGCAGCATTGGGTGTCCAGTGGGCGATGGCGTCGTCACGTCCCGACGCTTATTTATTATTATTAATGGATGCTTACTGAGGCCGCCCCGGGTAGTACAGTGTAGAAACCCAAAGATTGCCGGGGTCCAGCTTGGTGTCTAGGTAGAAGTCCTCACGGCGCGTCAGCGGCGAGCGGTCGCGCTCGCGCCTGAGCCCCTCGCGGCGCTCGTCGCTCTCCTCGTCACTGGCCAACAACTGCATCTCGGTGGACTCTGGCACATTCTGTTCCTCATCTACATATAAATAAATAAATATAAGAATTGCTCGTTTAAAGGTATAAGATATACTCAATGTCTTTAGCAATATGGTTTAATTTAGCTCATGTCAGAACTCGACACCTCTTCGTTTAGCTACCTAAAAGTGCATTGCAAGCCAATTTCATTTTTATAACTCTAGACAATGACATATGTTTCACGTCACTGAATTTGCCACTTTGAAGTCACCGCTCATAATAATAATGTAGGTATATTTTCAATTCGAGTGACACAAGCCTGGTTATGTACAATATGAGCATTTTTTGGCAGATATATCCAAATTTCAAATTGGGTATGAATGCGTAACCCCAGCAAAATGTTGCGCCGTAGAGAAATAAGAGTATTACAGATAGTTGGTTCATAGTAAGCCTCAATTTGTTCATATATAGCAAAATGTGTTCATGTTGTATTTTCGAAGTTATTCGAGAAAAACTGATTTTGCTGGAGTAACGTTACCCCAGCAAGATGTTTTTTTAAAAAGGCGTTTAGCCTAGAATCAAGTATATGAAAAGAAAGCTCTTAATGAGTTGTAAATGTATACCGATAGCAAGATGTGTTCATCTTATACTTTTTGAGATATTCAAGATTTTGCTGGGGTAACGTTTTGCAATTTTCCATATCTCGAAAACTGTTAGTAGCAGAGATTTGAAAAAAATTACTATGTTCAAATTTGTTTGAATATAAGTATTTCGATTTATCTACAAATATCGAAGTAATTTATTATTTTAAAAAATCGGAAACTTCCTGTTTACTCGTAAACTAGTACATTTACTAACAAATAAAAATCAGTTACATATACGTGTATATCATACCTTCTAACGTGTACAAATTCGGATACACAAACATTACGCGATATGAAGATATAAAGGAATTTCATCGAATTCCTAGTATAGGTGTGTCTTTGGCAATCTAATACGCAGCTCTCTCTGAACACAAATAGATAAACTATAGTGAACATGTGTGTTCATTTTGTTACAAAACATGCCTGAAAGTTTCGGCTTCAAATCTCGCATGGAATAGAAGTTATTAAAAAAACATTTATTTGTAAATATTAGTTTGTAGTGTATTGTAGTGAGTAGTTTTATAATCTTTATTTTAGTATTTAAGAAAATTTAATGTGTATATATAATTATTTTTCGAAATAAAAATTTTCAAGTAAAAAAAAACAAGAAAATATCATCAATTCTCCTATAAACCGACTAAATAACGAAGGCTACGAAAAAGCGGCCGTTTCATACTTGCGGGTTTCCTACGCATATGAGCAACCTAATAACCGATAAAAAGTACAGTCGAGCAGAATTATATTCATGTAGCCGATATTTAAAATGTTTTAAGCATATTTACTATAGTTGACCGAGCGAGCGAAGCGAGCGAAGCGTCTCAGTTTCGAGATTAGCCAAAAATTCTTTTGTCCATCTGTCTGTCGTCTGTCTGTCTGTCTGTCTATCTGTCTGTCTGTTCTCGCCTACAGGTCGCATTTCTTAACCGATTCTCATGAAATTTTGTAAGCAGGTTCAGCAACTTAATAGATTTTTTTTGTCGAGCCAGTTTTTTGAATTTTTTCAAAATGGCGGAAATATGGGGGTTTAAAATTTTAAATCTATCATATATCCGCCATTTCAAAATATTTTCAAAAATGTCATTAGATTTTTTTGTTGCCATTAAGAAAACAATGTTTTTTTATTTGAACAACTTTTTTGTCTGAGAAACTTTTTTATACGTTATACTTAAACGGGTTTTGGGTGACTCGCGGAGTCTAGCTGACTAAGCCGTAACGGATATAGGTACAATACAAATCTTCTTACAAAATATACTGAAACTATTTAAGGGTGAATTCAGTCCGGGTTACTGAACAACTTTCTTAAAAATACATATCTACCCTGGGGTCCACGAAGTAATTTCTCTGAATAACTATTATGGTTATTATTTTAAGTTCATAAGTAGTTCTATAAATTTTATCATATTTAACTGACTTTAAAATAAAAGGGTTTTGCTTATTTTACGATTAGTTTATTTTCAGTTTTTGCTTATTTTGATTGATTGTTGGCTTGTATATTAAATTTAGCAGTTTTGTCGAGCAAACTTTCGTTCAATCGCTATCGCTGCTTGTTTGTGCTTCTATAGTAGTATTAGTGATTATGCCACGAACTAACAAGAGATCAACAGCAACCAAAGCCCGCGAAGTAGCTTTACGAAGAGAGTAAGAAACCAATGAGCAGCGGCATAGAGCCATGGCAATACAAATAAACATTTAAACGAAAACCCATTAATAGTGTTCTGGTTTTTTCAACAACGAGCTGACTTTGTCATTTGAAAAATGATGGGTCTGTTTTCGGTGAAAGACTACTGTTACAGAACCGAATTTCAGCATCACGGTAGACCTCATATCCATGTGATGTATGGTAGGAAGGTGCTCCTGACATTTCAGAGCTAGATCGAAAGTCATTTGAAGAAAGGGCTGTGAGTGCCAACTATTTTGGAAATTTGGTCACAACCATGAATCCACATATCGGTAAACCTGCACCGGTTATTTATCCAAATCAGGTACATTATTCTGAAATAATAATCGCGAGGTCTAAGTTCGTGGCGAACTACTAGTATTATTTGGTGTGAATTCATACTTATTTATTTTTAGCAATAGGGTTGACAACTCTATGGAAGTTTATGTCGGATAGATTAATAAATGTCGCATCCCCCACTCAAACAAAGCGATAAATACGAGTTTTATATTTTATTATTATCTACGAGACAGATTTTAAATTCCTTGTCGTCAATAGTATGAGGTAACCAGAAACATAGTTAAAACTAAATCTTTAATAATAAAAGTTGTTAATGATTAGATAATTGCGATGCACGAGTCCTTTTATAAAAGAACAAAATATATCAATATAGAAATGCATATAATTTGATCACATGTCACGGTGTCCAACACAAGAAGTTTGTTTTACAGTTCTGTCCCGCTTGCCACTATGTAGGCGTCTCTCTTTTACAACGCCGCGAAACCCAGGCATACATTTTTTTTACCATGACATGAGTCATGTTAGTCAAGCCATGCCATTTTGAGACCTGAGACGTTGCTGTTTTGTGCTGGGCTAGTGTATTTAAAAATGGTAAGTAATTTTATTATTTCATTTACTTGTTTATAGTTCAACCTAATTACTAATTATAATATTTGAAATGTTGTATACTAAGTATTTTTGACTAAGAACAGTTAATTACCTGTTGTAAATGTGAGCATACTGTTGCTAAGAATATAAACGTAAAAGCGTAAATGTCAATATATAATTTCTTTTTATCAAAATGTATAAAACTTGTAGGTACTCAGTTTCGCTAAAAAAATTAAGTATTTTCTGTAGATATAATTGCAAAATCGACACTCGTATAAAGGGCTAAAAAATCTCGTCGCCGCAGTATTTCATATTTTATAAAGAATGTTTAATCGCTTAAACTCATTTTTGATCTAATATGCATAACTTATGCCCAGGCTGCCCACAGGTATGTAGATCGGAGATCGAATCATGCGCCATCAGTGTGAGTGTGAGAACTGCCGCGCTCTTGCATTTTTTCTTCCGCCTATAATTATTTTATGATAACTCGTAAAGTATTCATTAAGCTCACATGTAAAAGATTAAAAGGTGATATGTAAAATCAGTGATAAAAGAACACTTGTTAAATAGTACTCAATTTATCTGTGATTTTCCTAGTTTGAGTAATATAGCATACAATTATTGTTAAACAGTAATTTGAATAAAAAAATAATCATGCTCATGTATCTTATACCTTTAAACGAGCAATTCTTGTATGTTTATTTATTAATATGTTTATAAATTTCTGTGATCTCGAAAACGGCTCTAACGATTTCGCTGACAATTGGTATATGGGGGTTTTCGGGGGTAAACACTCGATCTAGATTAGTCTTATGTTTGGGAAAACGCGTGTTTTCGAGTTTTCATGCGTTTTTCTTTCCACGCAGAATATGATCGCTAATTTTGTCGCACCGGCCACCATCCATTTTGGCTCAGCGGTTTATGATGCCGTGATGTGGACCACTAGAAAGAGTTCGTACGAGTTCGAATCCCACTCGGTGGCTTACTTTTGTTTCTTTTTATGTTCAAATTTATATATAATTTTTTATTTTGTATTGTTTTTAGACAAGTTTAAAAAAATGTAGTTATTATTTGAGATGTAACCGAACAAAGCTCGGTCGCCCTGGTACTTTTCTTTATCCACAAACCGCAAGAACCTTTTTGTATGCGACTGTACTACCAAAAAAAGACTATTATACCATTTATTTGAGATGGTTACGCTCAAGTATGAAACGGCCGCTTTTTCGTAGCCTTCGTTATTTAGTCGGTTTATAGGAGAATTGATGATATTTTCTTGTTTTTTTAATAACTTCTATTCCATGCGAGATTTGAAGCCGAAACTTTCAGGCATGTTTTGTAACAAAATGAACACACATGTTCACTATAGTTTATCTATTTGTGTTCAGAGAGAGCTGCGTATTCGATTGCCAAAGACACACCTATACTAGGAATTCGATGAAATTCCTTTATATCTTCATATCGCGTAATGTTTGTGTATCCGAATTTGTACACGTTAGAAGGTATGATATACACGTATATGTAACTGCTTTTTATTTGTTAGTAAATGTACTAGTTTACGAGTAAACAGAAAGTTTCCGATTTTTTAAAATAATAAATTACTTCGATATTTGTAGATAAATCGAAATACTTATATTCAAACAAATTTGAACATAGTAAGGCCTATAAACAGTATTTTTTTCAAATTTCTGCTACTAACAGTTTTCGAGATATGGAAAATTGCTAAACGTTACCCCAGCAAAATCTTGAATATCTCAAAAAGTATAAGATGAACACATCTTGCTATCGGTATACATTTACAACTCATTAAGAGCTTTCTTTTCATATACTTGATTCTAGGCTAAACACCTTTTTAATATTATATTTGAACAAATTGAGGCTTACTATGAACCAACTATCTGTAATACTCTTATTTCTCTACGGTGCAACATTTTGCTGGGGTTACGCATTCATTGGGTATGACAATATTAGTCAGATAAATCTGACGTTTGTGGTAAAAGGGTAAAGCTCAGAAGGTAGACCAGTGTCTTAATTATTGGTCATACTGTGAGGCTTCCTATACAGGCCAGCACTGTCAGTTTGACAGTATTTATTAACTAACAACACCAACCTAAAAGTTGTTTTGGAAATCCTTGGGAAGGGATGGCCTATGTCTAGCAGATATGATGATGACCAGAAGCAATGCGAACTAAATTATGTTTGGCTTACACACAGAGGTAGCCCCCCTGTGCCCCTACTATTCCCACTGAAATCAATGGTCCAAAATGGAAGTTTTACCTCATTTACTGGATTTGGTTTTAGCCTTAGTATTGCAGGACTATCAAGTCGACGACTAGACTATCGATACTTGAACAATAGTTACAGTAACATCAATACTACATTGATAGTATCGATAGTTTTGGTTGTCATCAATCATCGAGCACGAGTTCCTGCAACACTTATTGGTGTAGTCCTGCCGGTACGCAACCTCACATTAAAAGGTAAGGATAAGGGCCGGTATGTACTTACCACAATTTGTGGCAGGCGCATCGCTGGTTGAGATGTGTTTACTAATATCAGCTTCCGCAGATGCATACGCCGGGAATAGCGACATAATACCCTTGGTTTAGGATCCAACCTTTCGACAATTTAATACATCGTATTTTAATACAATAATAAATATAGGTACCTTGTACCTATGATTTTTAAATTTGTAAATATTGTCCTTCCTCCGTGTGTAAATTAAATAGGTATTTAAGAAAAAAAATAGATTACCTAGATAAATTAACACTTTACATAAACTTTATTTTAGGTACATACCTACTGTAATAATAAAGAACAAACCAACTGAATCAAAATTACTACTAGTATAAACTACAATACTACAATTCCATGAGTATAAACCATTATATACCCATCTAACTAAACAAACTGACACTGACAGCAAAGAGTATTTAATAGCTACGTTCTGACAGTCAGTCTGACATGGTCTGACAGGAATTCTCTTCCCGTGACAGCTGATGACGTAGGTGGAACTTGGCTACGTCATCAAGAGACGTATTTTTGAAATCACTTGTCACATTACGAAGGATTTGCACGAGCGTTTCCAAACGGGCGCATTTTTGAATTGGTAGTTTGCGAAGGATTTGCAACGAGTGGTCTTGACCACTCGTAATTTTGACATTTGTAGCGTAGATATGTCATCGAAACCAATCATGGGAAATCCGTTCAATTTCACGTAGCTTTTTTATTCATGTTCGAATTTTTTGAAAAAGCATATACAAATTATCGATGTTTTCTGCGTAAAACCATATCATTTTTCGCTGACACGACGGTTTCAAAAATACGATCAATCTGTATTTTACGCGAGCGGTGAGTTAGAAAACTACACGTTTTGTGTTTCGCTGAGTCCCTCAATGAGAAATAGCACTCCAGTTTAATGTCATGTGCTGCCAATAATAAAACAGGTATTCTATTCTTTTTTTTTTTCTTTTCTTGATTATGGCGGTCAAACTTCGTTGAAGCTTATTTTGCCAGTGTCTAGTAACATCTCTTCTTTATTCCTAATTATAAACCCTTATCTATACAATCAAAGGTTGGTATAGATCCTTTGATTGCTTCACGGGAGCTTCTGGCGACAAATCTATACGAGTCCACTGGTTTTCATAGCCGATTGAGTGGCGGACGGCGCCCAAAGACGCCCACCGCAGTCCGCAAATAAATATCACTACAACCGCACTATGACTGTCCACTTTAAACATTTCACATATTGTCCATGAGAATGAGCATTTATAACACTAAAGTACACCAATTTAATATTATAAAGTCCACTAGAATCAATTTGCAAAACAATTTAAAGCAAACTCCAACTGGACCCCTTGACTTCCCGCCAAAAACTCCGCAACAGGTATTCTCTTCCCGAGACGGAACTTGACTACGTCACAAAGTGTTGCCACACTTGCCACTAATTTTCAGTAAATTTAAGGACTTTCTCAATTCGTTGATGAATATTAAATAAAATATTAAGTAACTTAGCTATAATACAGTATCTGGCGATTCTCGCGATATAATGGATTATTAATTCGAAATTGCTAAATAAAGTTCAAAAATGCATTACGCTCGGGTACTTCAATTTCACACAGTGGCAACATATCAAACTGATGACGTAGTCAAGTTCCACCTAATGCGTAATGCATTTTTGAACTTTAAATACCAATTTCGAATTACTAATCCATTATATCAATTAATAAAATAGTACCTGGGCGACCGAGCTTTGCTCGGTTACATCTCAAACATTAACAATTTTTTTTAAACTTGTCTAAAAACAATGCAAAATAATAAAAAAATATAAACTTAAACATAAAAAAAAAACAAAAGTAAGTCACCGAGTGGGATTCGAACCCGTAACACTCTTTCTAGCGGTCGCTATCCTTAACCGCTGAGCTAAATCAAGGCGGTCGCGGCGCGACAAAATTAGCGACCATATTCTGCGTGGAAAGGAAAACGCATGAAAACTCGAAAACACGCGTTTTCCCAAACATAAAACTAATCTAGATCGATTGTTTACCCCCGAAAACCCCCATATACAAATTTTCAGCGAAATCGTTAGAGCCGTTTTCGAGATTACAGAAATTTATAAATAAATATATATATATATATATATATACATACATACATACATACAAGAATTGCTCGTTTAAAGATATAAGATTGAATTGATGAACCGCGCGAGAATTGCGAGATACTAACTAGGTAAGTTACTTAATATTTTATTGACCGAGTGAGCAAAGCGAGCCAAGCATCTCAGTTTCGAGATTAGCCAAAAATTCTTTTGTCCATCTGTCTGTCTGTCTGTCTGTCTGTCTGTCTGTTCTCGCCTACAGGTCGCATTTCTTAACCGATTCTCATGAAATTTTGTAAGCAGGTTCAGCAACTTTATAGAATTTTTTTGTCGAGCCAGTTTTTCGAAATTTTTCAAAATGGCGCAAATATGGGGGTTTAAAATTTTAAAACTGTCATATATCTTTATTAGACTTTTTTGTTGCCATTATGAAAACAATTTTTTTTTATTTGAACAACTTTTTTGTCTGAACAACTTTTTTATACGTTATACTTAAACGGGTTTAAGGTGACTCGCGGAGTCTAGCTGACTAAGCCGTGCGTGACGGATATACAATACAAATCTTTTTACAAAATATACTGAAACTATTTAAGGGTGAATTCAGTCCGGGTTACTGCACAACTTTCTTAATAATACATATCTCCCCTGGGGTCCACGAAGTAATTTCTCTGTATAACTATAATGGTTATTATTTTGAGTTTCATAAGTAGTTCTATAAATTTTATCATATTTAACCGACTTTAAAATAAACGCGTTTTGCTTATTTTACGATTATTATTTTTTTCAGTTTTTGCTTATTTTGGTTATTAAATTTAGCAATTTTGTTAAGCGAACTTTCGTTCAATCGCTATCGCTGCTTGTCTATGCTTCTGTCGTAGTATTAGTAATTACGCCACGAACTTACAAGAGATCAACAGCAACCGAAGCCCGCGAAGTAGCTTTACGAAGAGAGTAAGAAACCAATGAGCAGCGGCATAGAGCCATGGCAATACAAATAAACATTTAACAGCATATAACAAATAACAATAACAATTTTCTGGTTTTTTCAACAACGAGCTGACTTTGTCATTTGGAAAATGATGGGTCATTGGTGAAAGATTACTGGTACAGAACTGAATTTCAGCATCACGGTAGACCTCATATCCATGTGATGTATGGTAGGAAGTTGCTTCTGACATTTCAGAGCTAGATCGAAAGTCATTTGAAGAAAGGGCTGTGATTGCCAACTATTTTGGAAATTGGATCACACACAATGACACAACACAACCATGAATCCTTATATAGGTAAACCTGCACCGATAATTCATCCAAGTCAGGTACATTATTCTGAAATAATAATCGCGAGGTCTGAGTTCGTGACGAACTACTAGTTTAATATTCATGCATGAACTAATTGAGAAAGTCCTTAAATTTACTAAAAAGAACAATCAGTGGCAACCCGGCAATACTTTCCTGACGTAGTCAAGTTCCATATCGGGAAGAGAATACCTTATTTTATTATACCATAGTCTGACACAGACACAGGCAGCTTCAGGAGTGCTATTTTTCATTGAGGGACTCAGCGAAACGCAAAACGTGTAGTTTTCCAACTCACCGCTCGCGTAAAATACAAATTGATCGTATTTTTTAAACAGTCGTGTCAGCGAAAAGCAATATTGTTTTACGCAGAAAATATCGATAATTTGTCTATGCTTTTCTAAAAATTCGAACATGAATAAAAAGGCAACGTGAAATGGAACGGATTTCCCATGATTGGTTTCGATGACATATCAAACGCTACAAATGTCAAAATTACGAGTAGTCAAGACCACTTGTTGCAAATCCTTCGCAAACTACCAATTCAAAAATGCGCCCGTTTGGAAACGCTCGCGCAAACTCTTCGTAATGTGACAAGTGATTTCAAAAATGCGTCGCCAGGCAGGCAGGAGTCACAAGTCAGTGCGATTTTTGAAACGCGGAGTCACCTAAACGAATGGTTTTTCCATACAAAAAACCGTTCGTTTAGTGACTCCGCGTTTGAAAAATCGCACCTGAAGACAAACTAAACTACCGATTCAAAAATGCGCCCGTTTGGAAACGCTCGCGCAAGCCCTTCGTAATGTGATGTGACAAGTGATTTCAAAAATACGTCTCCAGAAGTGTTATTTTGAAATGCGGAGTCACCTAAACGAATGGTTTTTCCATACAAAAAACCGTTCGTTTAGTGATTCCGCGTTTGAAAAATAGCACCTCAGAAGTGCTATTTTTGAAACGCGGAGTCACCTAAACGAATGGTTTTTCCATACAAAAAATCGTTCGTTTAGTGACTCCGCGTTTGAAAAATCGCACCACAGATGTCAGTCAGTATGACAATTATTATGACATTGAGCGGACACATGTCTAGCTTTATCATTATTTATATTTTTTGTTTACATAGCTACCAATAGTGATTGATAACCCAATGAGATGAGTAACCATTAACCACATCGCAGTGAGGGATAACGCAATTTTAACATTATTTACATTGTAAATTCGTGTCGTGAGCAAATTTTTTCAATCAAATGTTCTTAATTATCAACATATGAGTTTAATCTTTTTTGTATAAATTTGCAATATTTAAAATTGCTATAATTGATAGTGTTTTTTTTAGTGTTTATCGCGTATATTTGCTTGGAAGCGATATGTTTAAATTAAGTGTGACTAGCAAGGTGTTCCGCGTAGCTTCTTGTACAAATGTTACCTCTGCGTGGAGAGCGTGCAGCAACCACGCGGCCGCCGCGCAGGCCCCTGGTTCGGCGGCGGAGCCGTTAGCCCCGCTGGTGGACCTAATGGGACGTCGCCACAATTATTTGCGAATATCACTCACAGAACGATGTAATTTACGCTGTAAGTTTTAAGATTACACAACTTTCCCCTAAAACCTAAAACAGAAGTGTTTCAGGTTTCATGTAAGTACGTATGTTGGTATATGTAGTATACCTACATAATGTAAGTTTATTCTATGACCACATTGAAAATACATAATATCAAAAGTATAATGAAAATTTTCAAATAAGTAAGTAACTTTATAATTTTTTACTAGCTTATTTAATTTTCAATGTACATACCTATGTTTGTTTATTTAAAATCTTGCAACTCAATTTTCAACTAGTTATCCTCAAAGGAGCTTAAATTTTGCATACTTAACACGTTAAACGCCAGAGATTTTTATCTTTCTACTGCTTTGGGGGACACTTTGTGGTTGACACTCATTAATTTCGTTCAGGCTGGGGAGGACAACATGTGAACGCATGCTCTCGATGATTTTCAACTTCTTTGAGCCAGTGGGCATGTGTAACCCAATGAATAACTGGCCAAGTGCGAGTCGGACTCGCACACGAAGGGTTCCATACCATTATCTATAATAATCAAGTTTTTTGTATGGGAGCCACCCTTAAATACTTATTTTATTTTGTTTTTGGTATTTGTTGTTATAGCGGCAACAGAAATACATATATTTGTAAAAATTTGAACTGTCTGGCTATCGCGGTTCTTGAGATACAGCCTGGTGACAGACAGACGGACAGACAGCGAAGTCTTAGTAATAGGGTCCCGTTTTTACCCTTTGGGTACGGAACCCTAATAAACAATAAATAAAATTAATGAAGTTTGTGAAAACATTTTTTTTTTTTTTTTTTTTTTTTAATCTATTATTTTACCGAGGCTTCAGTTCACTTGGTGTGACTATGCCAGCCTCATGGGGAACTACAATTAAGTATTATCTATCTTCTGTGCACCATCACAGCTCGCAGAAAAAAGTAGATGGCTTTTGCCATGTGCGACAGTGGATTGCTTAACATTATGTTAAGCTCACCATTGTACATTGGTAGTCCAGCTAAAAACCGGTCACGTAGGGCGGTATACTGGTCACATTCCAGCAATACATGGATCAAGTCCTCTAACTTACCACAGTAATTGCATAAGTCTGAGCGGGTTACTCTCATCAATAAAAGAAACTTGTTCAGTGGAACGTGACCTGCCCTCACCCTAAATGCACACACAAGATATTCCCTCGAGAGTCTAGCACAGTCAAACCAAGGAACCGAATTTGGTAAACATTGAATGGTTTTGTACCAAATACCTTTTGTCTCTGAACACTTATCAAAATGTTTTTTCCATATATCCATACAATACTGCCTGATGGTAGATATGTGTTCAGAGGCATAAGGCGGGCACAAAACCTCCTCCCCTCTATTCACTGCCTCCCTTGCTAAAGAGTCTGCCACTTCATTACCATAGACTCCTACATGAGACGGTATCCACTGTAACTTAATATTCTTTAGAGTTTTCAATACCGTACTCAGTATCTGATAGGCTATCGGCATTCCTCGGCTGTCCGAGGAGCACCGAGCCAAGTGTTGCAGAGCACTTCTTGCATCCGTTAGGATTACAATATTGTGAGGTATTAAATCTGCTGCATACTTTATGGCTTCTGCAATGGCAATTAGTTCTGCTCTCATGATACAAATGTCTCCATTTAAACACCATCTCTTTTTTGTGCCTGTTTGAGGATCAAAGAGAGCAGCACCAACTCCACTGCTTGTCTTTGATGCATCAGTGTATATTTTATAATATCCACTATAGTCCTTCTCGAGATAGTGAAGTGTCAGACTCCTCAGCTCACAGGTACTGGTATCATGTTTAGGTCTATATAGGTCTATAATATTAAGTACAATAAACGACATGTCTATTGATGATAACCACACATTGAGTGAGAACATTTCCAAAATGTTGCCATTCTTAAAAATATTAATATCATGGAATTTGCAGTGTACATCTGCTAACACCGGCTTCTTTTTGTTGTTCCAATAACTATGCTCTCCAGATAATTTATCAATTAAATCAAGAGCATCGCCATTGGACGTGGAGGCCATCTTTAACCAGTATTTACAGCCGATCCACACTCTTCGAACGGCCAGTGGAGGTAGACTCAACTCACTTTCCATTACATGAACTGGGGTACTCCTTATAAACCCTCCACAAACTCTCAGTGCTCTATTTTGCAATACATCTAATTTATTTAGATGGGTTTTGGCTGCATTGCCATATAAGAAGCTACCATAGTCTATTCGACTTCTTACAAGAGACATATATAATCTACGTAAATGCTTTGGGTGGACTCCCCACGTACTTCCTGCTAAAACTTTAAGCGCGTTTATATATTTGTAACCTTTTTCGCAAATGCCGTTTATATGTGCACCCCATCTAAGGGATCTATCCAGCCAAAACCCAAGATATTTTACTTTATCTACTGTAGTGATCTTTTTTCCATTAATATCTATTTCTACATTGTGTTTTTTGTGCGATCTACTGAAAATGCATAAAGTTGTTTTCGTTTCTGACAAATTCAGTCCGATAAATTGCAAACTTGTTGTTATTGACTCTAAGTCTTCTTCAACATCACTAGAAGCAGCTATGAGGTTCTTATCATATACAGTAAAATACAGAGCGAAGTCATCTGCATATTGTGACACATTCACATTATGAATATGCTCAATAACATACATGGTGACGACGTTAAATAGCAGTGGCGACAGAGGGTCCCCCTGAGCCAGACCTTTTCGTGCACATCGCGTAATATTATTGTTGCAGCTATCTGTTATAGTACAAATTCTTTCAGAGAGAAAACTCCATAAATATCTACATATTTTGTTTCCTATCCCAATGTTTTGTAATGTCGTCACCAAGTATGAAATATTTACATTATTATATGCATTTTCTATATCTAAAAATAACCCTATAGTCGGTGCATTTTTCATAAAACCGGTTTGAATTGAGGATACCATTTTAACTAAGCCATCAACAATTGATTTCTTTCTTCTAAAGCCTACCGTAGAGTAACTTAACAATTGTTTGTTTTCTACATACCATTCCAATCTCTTCATGATAATTAAATGAAAAAGCTTACAAGGGCAGGACATCAGAGATATAGGGCGTAGTGAATCGCGACCAATTTTAGGGACTGGTATGACTCTTATGTCCCGCCATTGTTTTGGTACAATTCCAGTCTGTAATATCCTATTGTATATGTTAAGTAAAAATAATTTTGCAGATGTTGACAGATTATATAACATAGAGTAAGATAAATTGTCAGTTCCAGGTGAAGTGTCTTTACGTTTTAGTGAGTTGTTCAGTTCTTGAATGGTTATTTCTTTCTCGATTGGAGATTGTTGCTGTTCATCGAAGACTGGTGGTGACTCTTGTACGGTGTCTGGTGTTAATGACTGCAATAGTTCGGCTGCTTTAGCTTGACTTACAGTCGGATAGCTGCTTGTTCTTCCCCCCTTCATCCATTTCATTTTTCTCCATAACACTGTAGGTGATGTCTCACTATCTATTTCGGAACAAAATTTAGTCCATCCTCGTGAAGCACTGCTCTGAATAAGTTTTTTAGCTTTTGCAATGTTTTCTTTATACTTTATGTAATTTTCTGGAGTGGGATTTCGTCTTAGTTGTGCCAGGGCTAGTCTTCGTTCTGCAACCACTTTAGAAAGGTCTTTGTTCCAATAGGGTTTAGGCTTAAATTTGGAGGTAGGGTCTTGACATATTTTTGTCCAGGGTATAGTCGTCTGGGCCACCAATTCAATTTTTTCTATGAATGTATCATAATCAACTTGGACATCCATACTACTGGGAAGATCTTTGAAGATTTGCTCTGTTTTTTCCTTGTATTTATCCCACTGTGCTTTCTTAAAGTTGCGTTTCTTAATATACTTATTTGGTGTGTCAAAACCGAGACTTAGGTTGATTATAATGTGATCGCTTCCTAGTGTTTCACAAGTAGACTTCCAGCTGAGCTGATGGGCTATATCTATACTTGAGAAGGTGATATCAGGTGCGGATTGCTGTAATACTCCATTTACAAGTTTGATTCTGGTCATACTTCCGTCATTCAAGCAGACAAAGTCATTCTCGAACATCGCTCTGTAGACTTGCTGCCCTCTTCGGTCATTTTTATTTGACCATAAGCAGTGATGTGCATTCATGTCACCTAATATTATAGTCTCTGAATTTGCCAAAGAGAATATATAGTCCCAGCTCCGTTGGTCATCATTTGCAGTAGGAGGACAGTATATTGATATAATCTTTTTCATGTTAGGTACATTAAGCACTTCAAGCATTAATATTTCAATGTCAGAGTATGGAATACTGCATGCCTTTTGTACTAATTTGATAGATTTATGAGCAATCACACAAATGCCGCCATAGTTGTCACTTCTATCTTCTCTATAAATATTATAATTATTTACTCTAATACTGTCTTCAGTGGCTAACCATGTCTCACTTATCATTGCTATATGAATTTTTTCTTGGTTTAATATTAATTCAAATTCTCTTAATTTAGGTTTCAAACTGTTTGCATTCCATTGTAACATCTTGAGTGTACCATTTAAGATTGTGTTATCCATTGGAGGTTTTAATCCCCAATAGCCGCCATAGTATGTCCTGATTCAAATAATTTCCTACAAATATTAAAAGTTCTTCAAATATGTAATTCATTGTAAGTTCCATCTTAGTTTGTAAGTTCTCATTACTAAATATTATTACTTTCATATCTTCTATAAATCTCTTGATAGTAAACTTCCTTTTCTTCTTATTTTCCTGTACATCACTAGCGGTTGGGCCTTGACTTTCGGTGCCTCCTACAAGATCATCATTCACATCTTCACTTCCGTTCACCTGTTGTTGATACGTTTTCTTCTTCTTTCTATGCCGTTTATGTTTGACTTTCTTCCAGCCTTCTGCTTGCTCATTACTTTCCATCATATTTTCTTCTTCCCCACTGCTAGTCTCCTTTTCTCGAGCTATATCAGCATAAGTGCTTTCCGATGTAAGTTTAGAGACTGATGGCATAATTATTTCTTGTGAGGCCTGTCGCTGTTCTACTGCCTGACTATGACTTTCTTTCTCCTCATTCATCTTAATTAAGGCTACTTTATAGGTGTAGTTGTTTGCTGACATAAATTCTCTAATCTTTCTTTCTCTTTGGAAAGCTGGGCACTGGCTCTTTAAGATGGACATATGATCACCCTTGCAATTAGCACACTTGTACTTGGTAATATCGCAGTTTTCATGTTCTCCCCCACATTTCGGACAATTCTGAAGCTTTACTGGGCAATAATTTCGAATGTGTCCATATTTCCAGCACTTGGAGCATTGTGTAACTGGGAATGTGTATGGCTCCACCTTAATCCTGCATTCATATGAATACACATATGGTGGCAAGGCAGATCCCTTAAAACAAACTCTTACCGTTTCACTCTTCTCCCATTTCCCTTCTCTAGATTTTTTATTCAGCCTTTTTGCAGCAAGAATTTCCACACTACTATCTAATATTTTCTTTATATTTTCATCTTCAATCTCTATATCAATTTCTTTAATGATCCCATATGAATATATCACCTCATTGGTTTTCCTGCAGATCCATCCTTTTTCTTTGAACGCATCACACTTTATGACAGTCTCTGCATCCGCCTCATTACTTAGACGAATGAGGACTTTGTAATTGCTTTTATAAGTGACTTTCTGTACGGATTGTATCTTTTCCCGAAACAGCATCTTCGCAAGCCCTATCTGCTTAGGCAGCGGCTCTTTAGACGATACCGACACTTCATGCATGGGAATGTTGAGGTTATCCGGGGTCACATTTTGTTTTTTAGCTACTCTGAGTACTCGTCTTTTCTTGTTCCTCCCCACCTCTATAAACCCAGTAGTATCCTCCTCATTAGACTCTGATCTTTGCCTCTTTCCATTCATAAGTTGACCACTTTCTTCTCCTACCCTCTGCACTGATTCAACATCATTGTCATCCCACTCCAATTCTGATCCTAGAATAATGTTGTTTATTTCCTCTTGAGTATATTCCCTATTGGCTTCCATTTCAGGGTTCACTTCCTCATCACTCATCATTTAAACACAAAACACAATATATGTTATTTTTTTGTGGGTAGATAAAAGTCACTGTCTTTCGGAATTCTCGAAAAACGAGATAAAAACTTCTTAAAACACTTTCACTACATGTTCATTAATGTTTTTGACTTATACAAATAAAATTATACATGTTTCCACATAAATGTTCACATAAAATCAATTTTATTAGGTGACACACAAAAGAGAATGTCTGTACCCTACAGATTTGACACATGAACTGTGAAAACATTTGAAGCAAAAAAAACATTTGAAAAAAAGAAAAGGCTTTTCACTTCGTCGTCGTGCGCCTTGGAGAGTATACGTGTGTCACAATTTTTTCTAAATTCATTATAATCTCTTCAAGCTAATTTAAGCCGTAACAAGACACATTAAGCTACAAATACGCAATATAACCAAGCGGCAACAGCGGTTCAATAGTCGTGCCTACAACTTTACGTCATCACAGTATACGTAACATCATCAGATAAATCACGTTCAAAATGAATACAATACGATCTCCAATTGAAGACAGGAAAGCAGCTTCGAATCCAGACCTTACGAAAACTGGTACCGAAATCCAGGGTAAGAGCACACGCAAAAGAAAACAATTAATTGTGTGCGAAGAAGCTGACTCGTATAGAACAGAATTAAAGAAACAAATATTTGGTTTACAACAAGAACAAGATGTGAAGTTTGACAAGCTAACAGAGTTAATAGGTGAAATGAAGATACAAAACCAAAAAATATTGGAAGTGAACACTAAATTAGAAAAAAAATTGGAAGCAGTAACTTCTTCGTATAAAGAAATAAAGAGCGATTTAGTGAAAATGCGCTCCGAGCATGAAACAGCTCTGCTGAAAATAAACATATTAGAAGATCAGGTGGAAGAATTGATGAGAAGCCAGCGACTATCCTCGATAGAAATAAAAAATGTTCCTTACCAGGAAAATGAAGATGTAAATGATATCGTTATGAAAACCCACCAATACCTGGGAATCGAAATGGATACAAGCAACATTCGTCAAGTTTACAGAATTAAAAATGCAAAGAAGCCAATAATTGTAGAATACCAGAACCCAACACATAAGAATCTGGTTTTGAAAGCTGTAAAAAAAGCTGCGAAAACCAAATCAATGAATACTGTTATATTTGGCCTTAAAGAAATAGTAGAACCATTTTACATTAATGAACTTCTGACTCCTAAGATGAGAAAACTACATTATATGGCTAGAAGCTTAACAAAGAATTTCGATTACAAATTCTGTTGGATATCAAATGGCAGAGTTTTTGTCAGAAAAGGTGATGGTAGTCCGGCGATCGCAATCAAATCAGAAGAGCAAATAGAAGAACTAAAATCTAACACTTTACCTGAAATGATATGACTAGTAAAGGAGCAGCTTTTCCACATATTCCATACATCTTCTACGCGAAAACTTATTGGTAAATTAATTAGTTTTAAAAATAGCTTATTTTATACTAACATTACAAATAAAATAATATACCCATATTACACACACATAATAATACATACATACCCAAACACACAATCACACACACTCGTAGACTTATTGCCAAATTACTCTGAATCAACATACAAACCTTGCATACCTCTGGTATGCCGTCCAATATATCGCTGCTGTAAAATATTATCAAGTCACGTTTTATCGTATATTAGTGTTATATACGATATAAAATACAACGATTATTTTACGTTGTATATAGATACAAAATATGACAGACATAATAGACTTACACTCCGACATTGACAACAGTGTTAATGTCAACACAGCGCGATTGGAGGAAATGCCGGAGAAATGTAGGGGTCTCATCAAGGATTCTAAGGGTAAATTTAACATCATAACTCAAAATATTCGAAGTATCGATAATAATTTTGACAATTTTAATGTACTTTTGCAAAGGTTGGACTTAAAGGAAGATGTGATTGTACTTACTGAGTGTTGGTTATCTAAAGTTGATCGTATACCAATGTTAGAAAATTTCGATGTATATTCTACTAAACGACTGATTAATCAAAATGATGGCATAGTCGTTTATGTTCGAAAAGATTACCATGTAAAAGTTTCTGAACCAGTATACACTAAAGAGGTAAGCTGCTTGGTTGTAACGATTAATCATGAAACAGCTATTATCTGCATTTACAGACCACCATGTTTTCATAACACAGACAGCTTTATGACGTCAATAAACTCGGTATTAACGGAATATAAGCAATTCAAGGAAGTTATATTGGTTGGAGACATAAATATTGATATTAAAAGCTCAGTTACTAAAAATCGCTCCTTGAACTATCTAAATCTCTTGGCATGCCATGGATTGATGCCAACTCATGATCTGCCAACGAGAGAGGGGAATTGTTTGGATCATTACTTTATTAAATCAAAGGTGAAAAGATTGACAATCGTATGTGATTCATCAATAACTGATCATGCTTGTATAATTTTGTCTCTTCTGAGTGTTACTAAAAAAGCTCAACAAATAAAGACTGTTGCCAAAACTGATTACAATAGAGTCATTAAAGAGCTATCCGAAATTAATTGGCAAAATGTCTTAGTAAGCCTTGATACGAATGAAGCAACAGATACTTTTATCTCTATCCTAAAAAATTGTCTTGAAAAATATACCATCCATACTACCTTACCCCGAAACCAGAGGAACATAAAACCTTGGGTTACATCAGGACTAATTCGGTGCATGCGTAATAGGGACAGACTTCATAAAAAATTTAAGAAAGATCCAAATAATCAAATACTAAAAATCATATATTTAAGATATCGCAATACATGCAATAGAATATTGAAAAACCTAAAAAAATCTTACTTCAAGTCAGAAATGCAAAAAAATAAAAATAATATAAAGGGGCAATGGAAATGTATAAAAGAAATGTGCTACCTAAATAAAGACAAAAACACAAATTCTGAATTATTAAACTGTCAAGCTAACCCCAAGGATTCCCTTAATCTTATAAATTCCTATTTCGTTAAAATAGGTAGTGAACTAGCTGCTAACATTGCTACAAGGAATAAAGAAAAACAAAAACATACCAAACCCCGACGGTTTGCGGAGCCAACATTAACTAAATCTTGTAAATCATTTGTGTTACTACTCACTGATGAGCACGAGGTGAAAAGTGTTATACTTTCCCTTAAAAACACAGGATCCGTTGGCTGGGATGGCATTCCAGTAAAGTTAATAAAAATGGGGGTAAATATCTTAGCAGAACCAATAACTATACTCAGCAATAAATGTTTTACCGAGGGAGTCTTCCCAAACGCCCTAAAGAGATCTGTTGTTATACCAATCCATAAATCGGGAAATAAGGACAGTATCGAAAATTACAGACCAATTTCCTTATTGCCTATCCTTTCCAAAATAATAGAGAAACTTTTAAATAAACGTCTTAAAAACTACCTTGAAATTAATAAGTTAATATCAAATCATCAATATGGCTTTCGTAATCAAAAATCAACAAATGATGCAGTGGACACATTGACTTCTTTTATTGTTAACAATTTGGATTCAAGAAAGAGATCCCTGGGGATATTTCTCGACCTTGCAAAAGCATTCGATACTGTCTTTATACCCTTACTTCTCGATAAATTACACAGTTTCGGCATACGAGGAACTCAACACAAGCTATTTGCTGACTACCTTACTAATAGAAAACAGGCAGTTTCAATTGAAAACCATATTAGCGACGAACGATTAATTGAATATGGGGTTCCCCAGGGAAGCATTTTGGGACCTACTTTATTTTTAATCTACATTAATGATTTATGCGAATTATCCTTACCTAATGGACGTATTATAAGCTTCGCCGATGATACAGTACTTCTATTTTCTGGTAAAAACTGGAGAGAAGTGAATGCGTTAGCAAATGATGGTTTCAAAACAGTGAACGCCTGGCTTTGCAATAACTTATTAACATTAAATACAACCAAAACTAAATACATCACGTTCAGCATAAGAAACAAAACTCAACCCTCAGCTGATACAGTTAAAGTACAAGCACATAGCTGTACGAACATCAACGTTTCTTGTGACTGTCCTATTCTTGCTAACGTCCCATCAATCAAATATCTGGGGGTTATGATTGATAAAAATCTAAATTGGAAAGAACATACTTAAGCGTTAACAACACGTATAAGAAAACTTATATATATATTCAAAAACCTAAGATATGTATGTGATCAAAAGCAATTGCTTACCACATATTTTGCCTTATGCCAGTCATTGCTCACTTACTGTATAAGTTCATGGGGGGGATGTAAAAAAACAACGATTCTAAAAGTAGAAAGAGTTCAACGAGCAATTCTTAAAGTAATGCTTTTTAAACCGTATATGTTTTCCACGATCGAATTATACAAAATTGGCTCAGTGCTATCTGTAAGACAGCTTTTTTTGCAATCTATTAGTATAAAACAACATCAAAAAGTTAATATGGAACGTATGCAAGGAAGGAGAAATGCTTTGGTGTTTGATATACCCCTTTATAGAACTAAGTTTGCCAAATCATGCTTTTTATTCATTGGACCCTATGTTTATAACAATGTATATAAAATAAAACCAGATCTGATTAGTAAAAATAAATTCACTTTCAAAAAACAAGTAACGAGTTATCTAAAATCCTTGAATTATAAAGAGACTGAAATGGTACTTAAGCCCATTGAATAATTTGGTAAATAAAATGGAAAACACACATATACACTGACTTCCACACATACATCCTTATACATAATTACATCAAAACACATATGCTACACTCACGCACATAACACTCCCACGCAAACACATGTATATTATTTTATTATTAATAGGAATAGGTATATGAATATTTATAGGTATATGAACTAAAATGTATATGATAACGCATAATGCAACCTTAAAATCAACTAGTGTAAATGAAAACTATTAAAGCGTAACATGGTAATATTTTGCATATACTGCATCGATCACTTGCCGTGGTCGTGCACTCGACGGCCGGCCGGCTGCCGAGCCGAGCGAGACGTCATGTTGTTGCTAAGACGACGTTGTGAACTACCCGCCGAAATACAATTTTTAATTAGTTCGGCAGGCAGGGATCCACCTAGTTATAGTAGCCATTTGGGTCATCAAACAGAATGTTACTTAGCGTGTTTTGCTTTGCGATAGCTGATTGTAATGCCATTATACCTAGGTACAATGGCATCATAATTAAACACATACTTTTTTATTAGTAATTACATAGTTCTTAAGATGTTAATAAAGTATGTATGTTAAATGTACCATAGGCTAAGTTGAAGTTGAAATAAATAAAGTAAAAAAAAAAAAAAAAAAAAAAGATTTCACAAAAAGTTGATACTTCTCGATTTATTGAGTGAAGCGAAATCAGTTTTGAGATTGGCCTAAAATACTTATGTCCAGCTGTCAGTTTGTCTGTATGTCCGGCTGTTCGCGCCTACAGGTTGCATTTCTCATACAATTCACAAGAAATTTTGTAAGAAGGTTCGAAAATTATAGAAGAAACTTTTTAGTTCTTCATAATGGCAGAAGGATGGGGGTTGAAAACATAAAAAATATCATATTCCGCCATTTCAAAAATTTTCTGTTGTCTGTCTGTCTGACTGTGCAATGTGAATTGAAGAACATTTTACGAGAAAAAAAAACACTTCCCCTACAAACCTACCTACTGTACCAATTGAGTTTGGTAGACATGTGTAAGCCAGTGACTATAATTAACTAAATGAAGTTTAAATATGGGGACCACTTACAGGAGGTAAATCAACCTGTTTTCTGTGCAAAACACCAGACACAATAGTAAAACAATGGCATGTCGACCGGATTCCTGTCTACTCACAGATGACAGGTTAAACGATAAATAAGCTATCCATCCTTTATTTGGCCTATCAGTACATATTCAAAATTTTGTTCATTACTATGGTGGTGGGTATGTTACAATATGAAAGAGCTTTTTAAAGGAATATGTATGAAAATAGTAAAACTCATTAAATATTAAATTCAGATTACGGTTCTATGCCTGTAAATTACAGGTACTTAAACCTATAATATAAGTCTATAATATTTAAATGTGTTGAATCAAGTTCATACTGCAAATAAAACTTTGTAAATCCTATCCTATCCTAACTACTAATATTATAAATGCGAAAGTGAGATTGTGTATTTGTTTGTTTGTTTCCTCTTCACGCTTAAACTACTGAATCGATTTGGATGAAATTTGGTATGGATGTAGTTTGAGACTCGGGCAAGGACATAGAATTTTTATCCCGAAATTCCCACGGGGAGCGAAGCCCGCGGGTACAGTTACCTAGTTGTTTATACAACAGAACCCTAAATGGGCGAGGTCAACTCGCATTTGGTCATTTTATTTTTTCAAGTAAAATAAAACTAATAATTCGTTGTGCGAAAATGCTGTCAGATCGTATCGTATAGGTACTTAACTTGTTCGGTACATCCGTGTGGACAGGTCAGTACTGCATGCCGGCGGAGGGCGTGCCGCTGTCGGCCCGCGGCGCGCTGCTCACGGCGGCTGAGACGCTGCGGCTGGCGCGCGTGTTCGCGGCGCTCGGCGTCGACAAGCTGCGCCTCACCGGCGGCGAGCCCACGCTGCGCTCCGACCTCGCCGATATCGTTCGTACGTCTTTCGTGTCGTCGTCCTCGCTACCAAGCACCCGAAATTAAACTTTATTTATGATTCGGAAGTTAGAATGCGCTTGAGCCGTAACGCTGTTCGACAGAGGGACTGGCCAGTATCCCGGGCATCCGCAGCGTGTCGATGACGACCAACGGGCTGGTGCTGACGCGGCGGCTGCCGGCGCTGCAGCGCGCCGGGCTCGCCGCCGTCAACGTGTCGCTGGACACGCTGCGCGCCGACCGCTACGAGCGCATGGCGCGCCGCCCGGTGAGTAGCGCGGGTGCGCAGCAGTGTGAGAATCGTCTTAGTGATCGTTTACGTCGTTTTTTTTACCTAAAGATATCGCGGCTTAAAAGTGTGAGGTATAGGTATATGATAAACATCTCGTGTCGTCCACTTATAGGGGCTGCCGCGCGTGCTGGCCGGCGTGGACCTGGCGCTGCAGCTCGGCTACCGGCCCGTCAAGATCAACACTGTGCTCATGAAGGGTGAGTCACACCCAAACATCGGCATTTTTCTCCAGTTACATAACCTTCTCTCAAAAGGCATGTCGAAAATGACTGAATGAGCATTTTTGTTTCTGAAAAATCTAATTCTAAGGCAAATTTTTACTACAACTTAAACAATCCTTCCCACCTTCACGTTTAGAGCGCAAACGTGGGCTTTGATAGACATCCAAAAGCATAGGCTGAATGTTTTGGATTCGACGAAAAAGATTCCGAGTATCCGCGGCATCGCTATCATCGAGTGATTACTACTGGACTAGTGTGCCTGTGCAGGCATGCAGCATGCTAACATATTGTGCAGCCGACGCAAACGCAGTACCTACACCGCCTCATATACGGCTAGCAACCCGTCACTACTTTGATTTCCTGCATGAAGACGTGGTAATATATCTGTATCAGTCCAACTATACCTATACTACAAGCTTGTTTCCCTTGACAACACACTATGCAGCACCTGCATTGTTTTCAATTGAGATGATAAATCTAGTGTTTCATTGCAGATTTCAATGAAGATGAGATTTTAGATTTCGTGGAGTTCACCCGGGACCGCGAGGTAGAGGTGCGGTGAGTTATTTTATACATACATACATACATACTATCACGTCTTTATCCCTAATGGGGCAGACAGAGCATTTTGGGTCTTGCGGCTCTATGCAGAGCCTAGAGCCGCAAGACTCAAAAGCCACTTTTAGCATCATGGTGGGCAAGAAGATGGAAAAGCAATCAATACAGTGACGGGTTGCTAGCCGCATCGCCTGTTAAAATGATTCGCATTTTTGCCCATTCCCTCGATCGGCTTTTACGATCTGCGCGGGCAGAGAAGCAGCTGGTACATTCTAAGTTTTTTCGTTTCTCCCAGACCAGCATGGGAGCGTGTGTCTGCTCATGGCGTTGTAGTCGTAGCTCCCTAACGGATGGACAATTGGACATTGGACTCCCGTACACGTGTGTGCTCGGCGGCCGCACACGCACGCGCACGGCGGCACAGTGACTCTGTGGTAGGAGCGAAATAGTCCGCTGGTCCGTCACTGAACATATACCTAGTTCGTCCCTCTACCGTAGTCCGAGGGCGACGCATCCTAACCAGCATCTTAACGATGCTAAAGTTAAAATATTATTCAGTGTCATAAACGTAACGTGTTTATTTTTCAGCGTTTTTAATTCGATATATGTATATAACGGCATGCACGGAACCCTTTATGTACGAGTACGACTCGCATTGCATTTGATCGTTTTTTTTTAAACTTTACCATTTTACTTCTAGTAGGTATTTGTTTATAGCGGCCACAACGGCCATAGTAATACATAATCGATGAAAAATTCAAGTGTCCATTAGCTAATACAGTTCAAAAGATAGAGCTCTGTGACAGACGGACGACAACAGCTAAATTTTTGGCGACAAGAGTGTACGAGTACGAGTACAGCCAGTGTCTCATAATGAGAACGAAAGATTTGCGTAGCCGTAAAGACCCCGTACGGCTGCGCAAATGTTTCGCTGTCATGTTCGAGCCGGGCGCGTGGTGTCGCAGGTTCATCGAGTTCATGCCGTTCGCAGGCAACGAGTGGGCGCGCGCGCGGCTCGTGCCGTACCGCGCCGCGCTGCGCGCCGTGCTGCGCGCGCACCCGCAGCTCAGGCCGCGCGCGCCGCGCCCGCACGACACCGCACGGGTGAGTCTCAGGCCCGCGGCCGCGCCCGCACACAACACCGTACGGGTGAGTCTCAGGCCCGCGGCCGCACCCGCACACAGCTCCGCACTGACCCGCGACTGCTCCGCAGGTGTGGCAGGTGCCGGGCTACGCGGGCAGCGTGGGCTTCATCGCCTCCATGACGCAGGCCTTCTGCTCCTCCTGCAACCGGCTGCGGCTCACCGCCGACGGCAATCTGAAGGTACCGCTGTTGTGTTCTGTACTTTTTGCCACTAGTGACGAACGCCCGGCGCATTTAAATTTTGCATGACGTCCAATCGAGTGCGATTTTCACTCGACTTGACGGTGACGTAGACCTCTCCCAAACTTGGATGCGCTGTATCTTTGTGTATTTTAATTACTATCGTGAGTCTAATTTGATTTGATATAGTAATAGGACGTCAGTATCGTACGACTAACGTATTATTTGATGGAGTAACCCCCCAGACTACGACGAAGCGAAAAGGAGGGTTGTCCATGCGCTTCGCCGATATATATGTATGCTCATCTGTTCATCACCTCGCATCTGCTATGACATCAAGATATGAGGTATCGCAGGGACGTGCATTACCGATTATTGCAAGATAGAATAATTGTGGGGCCATTGCCCAGCAGTGGGACAAAAAAAAACTTTCTGACTGAACTGAGGTGCTATTTTTCAAACGCGGAGTCACTAAACGAACGGTTTTTTATATCGAAAAACCATTCGTTTAGATGACTTCGCGTTTTAAAAATAGCACTTCTGACGTGTGTTTACATTCCGAGAGCCACTTATATGCGTCATATTGTTTAATACTATTAAATGTTTAGCTTACCGCTTGTTTAAATGAAATCCAAAATAGGCTGGCATCGGCCATTTATGATTATTGCTCTTTTGTCCTCAAAAGTTAGCAATCAAACACCTGGCGCAAAACTTTTCCATGAAAAACTTTCCATTGCATTAAAGCGTTGTTTTAAAGCGATAAAAAAGTTTTTCTCCTAATTTCATTTGATATCGCAAACAAAGTTCAGAGCAGATCGTAATCATTTGTAATGCAACAATGCAAATAATTATCATTGGACAAGAAAAAATATCAAATATATACGACTAACACAAGAGTTTACGTAATTTCATTTTATCCTCGAACATCTTCCGCGTATTTAAATTGGTAGCGTAACACAAGCGAGAACCAATAACTTTCTAGTTTTCATTACGGAATGCATTACGGAACAAATGAAAAGGCTCGAAATCGATATCATTCCTTATTAATCAAAAGTGAAAAGAGATAAAAAACGTTGATTATTGAGATAGAACTAGCTTAAAGATAAGGGCCATTTTTTAAAAATCAGCGTTTCACTTACCTAATGGTTTTTTCCATACAAAAATAACTAGCTTAAAGATAAGGGCCATTTTTAAAAATCAGCGTTTCACTTACCTAATGGTTTTTTCCATACAAAAATTTGCTTTGTTTATGAATGACGCGTATTAAAAATGGCATGCATCAGCTCTTGTATATTGGTTATGTGTGCGGAAATTTCGCGTGTGTGTGCGTCGATGAAATACGTGGACGATCAGACTACAGATGCAAATTCGTATCCGTGAACTGTGAATGTGTGTAAATCGAGACACTATGGAGAATTGTCTTCTAGGTAGCTGCCTAGAGTCTTTTTCTTATATTTAAGAGCTGGGCTCTTGTCGGTGGAGTGCTTTCCATGTCTCTCTTCCTTCCGCTAAGTTCTTAACCTCTTTATATGTTTTCACGTTTTTTACTGCCTAGAGTACTGCGTATAAATATATACCGTATACCTACCCTAAGTAAGCGAGTACGTAGCCAGCATATGGCGCGTTGGACAGGAAAGCGCGCGTTTATTTGAAAATAGGGCCTATTATAATTTATTTTTTAAATAAAAAATTGCGCATATATTAGGAAACCTCCGGATAGACAATGTCTTTGAGTCTCTATGGAAAGCACGTGCCTGAGGTATCGATGGAAGCGACGCGGCTATACACTCAACTATGTCACGTCACCATAAACTCTATAGGCCAAAAACTAAATCATACCGTGATTGTTATCAAACAAAATTCTAAACATACAATCATTACTTACTAGCTATTCCTTGCTGCTTCACTGAATAAACGTACTTTTCAGCAAGAATCTTTCCGTAGTCGGATTTTGGTTTCTAGAGTTCCGTAGGGTCTATCTGTCCGCGGTTCTGCTCAGAGACTATAAGTATTAGCATGTGAACATCTCTACTATAGACTACGTCATCGTGTGGATGATCGTTAAATAGGTCTTTCAAATATATTGTTAGCTTTTGAACCATTTTTCGATGTAGGAATCTGTTCTTTGTAATATTTGGTTTCTGCAAATTTTTGTTGAGACAAGTCTAGTCGAGACGTATCGTTTTGGCGACATTACGACACGAGCGCGATTAGAGTATAGACTTTTCCGAAGTCATATTTATCAATGTTCGTGACAATACAGGATGACTTTTTAACCACCAGTCAAATTTTTAGAGCATGGTCTGACCATGATACTGAATTACTTTCTTAAAAAAATTAATGAAACCTGAAAAAAAAAATTCGCCTTCCCATACATATCAGCGCTCAGCCAAACCAATTTTGTATGTTTTTAATAACTTTTTTTGTGTAAAGTGGTTCAGCATCATGGACTGAACTTGCTTCAAAAATTTGACTGGTGGGTAAAAAGTCACCTGTATAAATGAAATATATATTACTTATTAAAATGGGTACCTAATGAAAGACTAATATAATTTATCCAAACTGAAAAACCGACTTTAACACCAAACTCACAACCAATTTTGATAAAATTTATATGGAAGTATGCCTGATAAATAAAAAAAAATTTACCAAATTAACCCAGGTCACAGAATAAATACTAGTTTCAGGCGTCTTCAAGTAATCGGGGTACATACATAAAAAACTTTACACACGAACTGATAACCTTCTCATTTTTTGAAGTTATAACATTTTTTTAAATATTATTTATACACGTACATAGTGTAGGCACATATTTACTTGGTCCATAACATATACAATGCCTGAATTCAACACATTGCCGGTAATAAGTTTATAAATAACATTATGTGTGGCGAACAACTTGCTAGTCCTCCAACCAGAGGTTCGATCCCCGGTCAGGGCAAGTTAGAAAATGGCCTTTTTCAAATTGTCCTGTGTCTTGGATTTTTATCTATATAATATGTATTTGTTACAAAATATAGTACATATCGTTGAGTTAATATCCCATAACATAAGTCACAAACGTACTTTGAGGGTTAGCTCAAGTAGCTCAATCAGTGTAATTTATCCCTATATATTTATACTAGTTGTACCCGCGGGCTTCGCTCCCCGTGGGAATTTCGGGATAAAGAGTACCCTATGTCCTTCCCCGAGTCTTAAACTATATCCATCTGTGATATCCATACCAAATTTCATCCAAATCGGTTCAGAAGTTAAAGCGTGAAGCGGTAATAAACAAACAAACAAACAAAAATACAAACTCACTTTCGCATTTATAATATTAGTAGGATAGTAGGATTAGTAGGATTTATTTATTTCAACGTGCCTATAGCCCGGTTTACATAATGACGAGTTACAAGTGGCAAGTGATATCTATGCTATGCACTTGTCACTTGTCGGTGCCTGTTCGTACACACGCTCACTTGTCACTTGTCTATGTGTAAATCGGGCTTTACACTTTCAAATATCTACCGAATCGGCCAACTCTACGGCATCTACCTACTGCCAGGCGGCGACCGTGACGTGCTCGATTTCTCCGAGCGAGCACGGTGCTGGCGGAAACGATTGCAATTTTTAACAGAATTTAAAAAAGGAGGAGGATATAAATGTATTTTTTTATGTAAGTACCCTAATTACCGATTTTATTTCCTCAATTACCTAGGTAGTTCTCGATCATTTAATTCAACTTTTTAAAACTTAAATTTGTGTTAACTGGCTACAAGCGCTGAGTAGTAAGTTTAACGCTAAGTGAAATGTAGAATAGAATAGAATAGAAATAGAAAAATCTTTATTCAGCGATAAATTATACACTTACAAATTTTTTATAACTAAACACTGAAAAATATAAGAGCTTAAACATTAACTAAAACTATTAAAACAATTTTATCACTGAAAGTGATGTCCACTCAGCATAAGCTGCTGGTCGCCAATTAAGGCAAACAACAGCACTGGTCTTCCGTGGAACCACAATTTTACAAACAAGGTCGACCTTTTGAGCTATGCTATGCGTAGTGTTAATGCGAGAAATATATATTTAAAATACACAATTAAAATATGGTTTAAAATTAGTATAATATATAAATGAAAAAATACAGTAGATATATAACTAGTATCATTGAAATGTGAAAATTAATAGTAAAGATAGGTAGGTACTAATTGACCGAGCGAGCGAAGCGAGCGAAGCGTCTCAGTTTCGAGATTAGCCAAAAATTCTTTTGTCCGTCTGTCTGTCTGTCTGTCTGTCTGTCTGTCTGTTCTCGCCTACAGGTCGCATTTCTTAACCGATTCTTATGAAATTTTGTAAGCAGGTTCAGCAACTAAATAGAATTTTTTTGTCGAACCAAATTTTCGAAATTTTTCAAAATGGCGGAAATATGGGGGTTTAAAATTTTTAAACTGTCATATATCTGCCATATCAAAATATTTTCAAAAATGTCACTAGACTTTTTTGTTGCCATTATGAAAACGACTTTTTTTTATTTGAACAACTTTTTTGTCTGAACACCTTTTTTATATGTTATACTTAAACGGGTGACTCGCGAAGTCTAGCTGATTAAATAATACAAATCTTCTTACAAAATATACTGAAACTATTTAAGGGTGAATTCAGTCCGGGTTACTGAACAACTTTCTTAAAAATACATATCTCCCCTAGGGTCCACGAAGTAATTTCTCTGAATAACTATTATGGTTATTATTTTGAGTTTCATAAGTAGTTCTATAAATTGTATCATATTTAACCGACTCAACATAAAAGGGTTTTGCTTACGATTAGTTTTTTTTTCAGTTTTTGCTTATTTTGATTGATTGTTGGCTTGTTTATTAAATTTAGCAATTTTTTTGAGCTAACTTTCGTATAATCGCTACCGCTGCTTGTCTGTACTTCTATAGTAGCATTAGTAATTATGCCACGAACTAACAAGAGATCAGCGGCAACCAAAGCCCGCGAAGTAGCTTTACGAAGAGAGTAAGAAACCAATGAGCAGCGGCATAGAGCCATGGCAATACAAATAAACATTTGAACGAAAACCCATTAATAGTTTTCTGTTTTTTCCAACAACGAGCTGACTTTGTCATTTGAAAAATGACGGGTCATTTATTGGTGAAAGACTACTGGTACAAAACTGAATTTCAGCATCACGGTAGATCTCATATGCATGGGATTGTATGGTTGGAAGGTGCTCCTGACATTTCAGAGCTAGATGGAAAGTCATTTGAAGAAAGGGCTGTGATTGGCAACTATTTTGGAAATTTGGTCACAACCATGAATCCGCATATCGGTAAACCTGCACCGATAATTTATCCAAATCAGGTACATTATTCTGAAATAATAATCGCGAGGTCTAAGTTCGTGGCGAACTACTAGTTAATAAGTCTAACTATGAAAAGTGACATCTGTCCCACAGATATTTAAAGTTGAATGTCCAGAAAATGCTTTTTGGAAAGTCGTTTAAAACCTAAAACAGAGATGTAATGTAAATGTAGAGGGGGTACTGCGCATGGGCACAGTATTACATTTTGACTTCTACGTTATAACGGTCAGAGCTGTTCGTACCGCTACCTATAACGACCTTGGTGTAGTTTTAACCGACTTCATAAATGGAGGAGGTTATCAATTAGGCGGTTTGGACGCCTTGACCGATCTGAAAAAATATTGTTGTTTTTTTTATTCTCTTTATTTATTTTATAACATATTAGGTTATTATAATATAACTATAAAAAGTAAAATAACATATTACAAAATAGAAACATTATTATAAAAAACCTAAATTAGGTCCCCGCTGGCAGCGGGGCAAGGCACAAGCTAGCGGCGGTTATGGCCGCAGGAGTAGGTTTTTCATAAATATTGTGAGCTTGTGAACACTATTTTGCGATTTAGGGATTATTTGCATAATTTTTTTTGTTAGTCAGGTGTGAAATAATTCACAGCTGTAGCAAACACAATTACTGTAGTAGATATGTACGAGCTAAGCACGCACATCTCAGCTGCACGCGGCCACATACTACGTAGGTCGCATCGCAACATTCAATTCTCAATTCAACTGGTAAGACCCGCTTGTGGGAGGCCAGTGAACCGATTCGCTAGGTATCGCAGAAGGGCATGATATCCATCCAGCTCGAATGACCATTATGTACGGCGCAGGCTTCAGTTGTCACCTAGGCCCGCGCCATACATGAAGAGATCTTGCTGTAGAGGATGTTAAGGAGACACAAGACCACGACACGTAGAAACTTATTGTCGTTATGTTACATTTTTACGGATCCTTTCTCGATCGCTTGTCGATAGTATCTCGTTTGATTGTGATCAATTTATTTAAAATGGAAAGTAAAAACAGCTGACTCGCGACCTACATAGTATGTGGCCACGTGCAGCTGAAATGCGCGAACTTGGCTCGTACAATATATAACGAAGTTATTAGGAAAACGATCAGAGCTGAGTAGGGTGTACAAATTAAAAAGTTATAGGTGAACAATCAACTTATAAAATGTACTCGAAAAAGGAAAATATCATACAAATTGTTTTTTACACGTTTTTTACTGCGCGTGGCCCGACACGCACTTGACCAACTATTTGGGGGTAAAAAATAGTAATTTTAGGTGTCTACTTGGTGGAAGGTGATGGTGCTGAAAATGAAAAGTCGTAGCTCAAACGTGAAATAATCACACGGTACCAATACATATAATAAAACAGTAAGAACCGCGTGTCTGTACATTTGATAAAAATTACAAAAAATGGATGTGGGCGATAATAAAAAGAGTAACAGAACACAAAAAAGGTATTTTGGATTTTTTTGTCTGTCTGTCTGTCTGTATGTACTAGCTAATCTTTAAAACTACTGAACAGATTTTTACGCGGTTTTCACTAAAAGATTAAGCTCATCCCTGAGCAACATATAGGATTGTTTCATCGAAATCTGATGTCAGATAAAAAAGTTATCATCATTTAAAGTTTAAAGATAATTTTTCTATGGGCGATTGTTTGTCTGTTAGTACACGCCAATCTCAGAAAATACTGGACGCATTCGAATGAAAAAATTTTTTGTTATGTAGCTGATAAGCCTGAGCAACATATAGGCTATAATTGATTTTGGAAAATGGAACACCTGATGCAGAGCCTTAATGGTCCAGTTAAACGACAAGAAATATAAAAATGACGCTTTAGTAAAAGTTGTTTAGCCCGCTGAGCACTGTTTGTTGAGTTATAAAAATCAAAGATCTGGAATACCTGATGCAGAACCATAATGGTCCAGCTAAACTATAAGAAATATAAAATGACGCCTTAGCCAAAGTAGTTCAGCCCGCTGAGCACTTTTTGTTGAGTTATAAAATTCAAGATTTGGAACACCTGATGCAGAACCATAATGGTCCAGCTAAACTATAAGAAATATAAAATGACGCCTTAGCCAAAGTAGTTCAGCCTGATAAGCATTTTTTGTTGAGATATAAAAATCGAAGATCTGGAACACATGATGTAGAACCATAACGGTCCAGCTAAATTATAAGAAATATAAAAAGGACGCCTTAGCAAAAGTAGTTCAGCCTGATGAAATTTTTTTGTTGAGATATAAAAATCGAAGATCTGGAACTCCTGATGCAAAAACTTAATGGTTCAGCTTAACTTCAAGAAATATAAAAATGACGCCTTAGCAAAAGTTGTTTAGCTTGCCGAGCATTTTTGTTGAATTATAAAAATCGAAGACCTGGATCACCTGATGCAGAACCATAATGGTCCAGCTAAACTATAAGAAATATAAAATGACGCCTTAGGCAGAGTAGTTCAGAATGATGAGCATTTTTTGTTGAGGTATAAAAATCGAAGTCTGGAAAACTTGATTCAGAAACATAATGGTCTCTACGTATAATAAAACAGTAAAAAAATGTATCTGTACATTAAATATATTTTTTTTAAAATGGGGCGATGGAGACTGTAATATAGTAAAAAATAAAATAAAAAATCTGTCTGTTTGTACACGATAATCTCCGGAAACATTGGACGGATTTGAATGAAACGTTTTTTATCAACATATAGGCTAATAATTCATTTTGGAAAATGGAACACATGATAACGTCAGAAATCTTCGCTCTTCTAGCAATCTTCTTCTTACAATGCCACATTATCGGAGCGGATTCTATAAAGATTCATTTGTCGTACAAGCTGTGCGGCTTTAGAACTCTCTCCCACTCAGTATTCGGAAAGCTCAAACTCGTTTCGCGTTCAAAAAGGCAGTGCGTGCACACTATCTCCGAAAACTGTCAGTAGTTATATAAAAAGTATTTATGTAGTTTATGTATGTGGTTTATTAGGGATTAATGTATATATGTATATTTTTGTGTAGGTTTATTATATTTGATATATATGTATGTGTATATTTTGATATAGCAATATATTCTCTTTATGCTGTACTTACCCCCAAAAGATTGCTTGCTCAGCATCACCTGTTGGTTGACTGGTAGAAAAGGCCTCAGGCCTTAAGTCCGCCATTTACGTGTATTGTAATAAAGTTAAATAAATAAATAAATAAATGATACAGAACCATAATGGTCCAGCTAAAATATAAAAATGACGTCTTAGCAAAAGTTATTCAGCCTGATGAACTTTTATTCTTGAGGTATAAAACTCGAAGATCTGGAACACCTGATGCAAAAATATAATGGTCCAGCTTAACTGTTAGAAATATACATTAATGACGCATAAGCAAAACTTTTTCAGCCTGATGACCATACTTATATGCCGGAGTCCTAAAATCCACGCAGACGAAGTCGCGAGCATCAGCTAGTAATGAAATATGTACGACTCAAAAGAGTATTATAGACTAAGAGGGAGCCGTATGCAACCCTACCTCATAGATTAGCAAAATGTAACATCTGTAGGGTGTTGCATATTAAAAAGATCTAAGCGCACGGTAGTGCGCAGGCCAAGTTCCAGCAACAGGCCGCGCGAATGCCGTACACTATTTACACGAAATAAAATTGCACCTACGTATTCATATACTAGTACTAAAGCAGTGTGCCAAATTTCATAGATATAGCTTCAGTAGATCCTGAAATATGACCCTGTGAAAATAGCTTATTTTGGCACTGACTGACTCACTGACCGGTAATCAAAACCTTCAGGCTACTTTCAATTGTCCTAGCGTTATGAAATTTGGCACACAGATCGTGTGTTATATATTATGTAGATTAACAAAAAATTAAGAAATCTGTCAAGCGTGAGTTGGCTCAATGCAATATCGAATTTTTAATAAAAATATTTATGAACCAGTGATACAATTAGAATACGAAGAGGAGGGGATAGAGTGGGAGAGGGGGTATAAAATATGTCATAAGAAATTTTAGTCGGTCAAGCGTGAGTTGGTTTAATCGAATATCGAATTTTTGATTAAAATTTTTATGAACCAGTGATACAATGAGAATACGATTGTCATGTATACATAATGCATACTGTATAGCGGACGTGGCACAAAAAAAAACTAGGTACGATTTCTTGAAAAAGTATTGAAATCCCACCAAAAACATACCTGTCAAAAACGGGGCCAAGTTCCTATCGGCTAATTGTTTGCCTAAAAAAGAGTTGAAATTCAGTCCAATGCCAAGTTTAGATGTATAATAATAATAAATTTGAACTTGGCAGGCTTTCGTGCTGTACGTAACACTTGATTAAAATTAAAGTACCTGGGTGACCGAGCTTTGCTCGGTTACATCTCAAACATAAATTAAATTTTTTTAAACTTGTCTAAAAACAATACAAAATAAAAGTTATATATAAACTTGAACATAAAAAAAACAAAAGTAAGTCACCGAGTGAGATTCCAACCCGTAACACTTTTCTTAGCGGTCCGCATCCTTAACCGCTGAGCCAAACGGATGGCGGCCGGCGCGAAGAAATTAGCGACCATATTCTGCGTGGAAAGAAAAACGCATGAAAACTCAAAAACACGCGTTTTCCCAAACATAAGGCTAATCAAGATCAATTATTTGCCCCCGAAAACCCCCTGTTTAAGTGTGAAAACCTGATTGGTTATATGTTTATGAAGGAAAAGGTATTTATGTTCCCCAATTAGGCCAATTATTTAGGCAAACAATTAGCCGATAGGAACTTGGCCCCCTTTTTAACAGGTATGTTTTTGGTGGGATATATCCTAATGTACAGGGTTGCCTGGGCATAACCTGGAGTATTTTGTACAGTCAGCAAAAAAGTGATAATTATTTTGGT
Organism: Acrobasis consociella; assembly: GCA_963555685.1. Lineage (NCBI taxonomy): Eukaryota > Metazoa > Arthropoda > Insecta > Lepidoptera > Pyralidae > Acrobasis > Acrobasis consociella. Next base: position 21,116,796 of record OY743112.1, on the reverse strand, counting down.
ACGTAAGGACTATCGAAGGTACGTTACGTAGAGCCGCGACCCGTTCATCCACCAGCTTAACCCACCAGTGGGTCCACGGGGAATTTCTGTTTACCCGTGCACCCACTGCATTATAGCGGGAATATCTTATACCTTTAAACGAGCAATTCTTGTATATATATATATATATATATCTATATATTTATAAATTTCTGTGATCTCGAAAACGGCTCTAACGATTTCGCTGAAAATTTGTATATGGGGGTTTTCGGGGGTAAACAATCAATCTAGATTAGTTTTATGTTTAGGAAAACGCGTGTTTTCCACGTAGAATATGGTCGCTAATTTCGTCGCGCCGACCGCCTTGTTTTTAGCTCAGCGGTTAAGGATACCGACCGCTAGAAAGAGTGTTACGGGTTCGAATCCCACTCGGTGACTTACTTTTGTTTTTTTTATGTTTAAGTTTATATATAATTTTTTATTTTACATTGTTTTTAGACAAGTTTAAAAAAATTTGTTAATGTTTGAGATGTAACCGAGCAAAGCTCGGTCGCCCAGGTACTTTATACTTAAATATGTGATACTAGTACATTCGATTGTCCTTATTATAAAGTGCCAAAATGAATAGGGTTGCCTCGCCTAATCCTGACACTTTCGTGAGTCAGACTGATTATAAAGTGGCAATTTTTTTAAAATACCTCTTTAAGAAGCAAAATGAAACTCGTGCCATTGGATAGTTCTATTCATCCTCTCAATAATAAATTTAGGTTTCCGGCTTTATACCTGGAGTTTTTTTAGTCGGCCGAGTTTATCTTATACCTTTAAGCGAGCAATTCTTGTATGTATGTATGTATATATATATATTTATTTATAAATTTCTGTGATCTCGAAAACGGCTCTAACGATTTCGCTGAAAATTTGTATATGGGGGTTTTCGGGGGTAAATAATCGATCTAGATTAGTTTTATGTTTGGGAAAACGCGTGTTTTCGAGTTTTCATGCGTTTTTCTTTCCACGCAGAATATGGTCGCTAATTTCGTCGCGCCGCGACCGCCTTGATTTAGCTCAGTGGTTAAGGATAGCGACCGCTAGAAAGAGTGTTACGGGTTCGAATCCCACTCGGTGACTTACTTTTGTTTTTTTTATGTTTAAGTTTATATATATTTTTTTTATTTTGCATTGTTTTTAGACAAGTTTTAAAAAAAATAGTTAATGTTTGAGATGTAACCGAGCGAAGCTCGGTCGCCCAGGTACTGTTTAAATAAAAATTGTCTGATGCAAGAACAACGTGGAATTGAGTCCAGTAGATGGTGAATGAGATTGATTAGATGTAATGACAGATTATAATTATGTTCGTTCGCTCTACAATACTTATACATTACATGGTTAGTAGTTTTTTTATTTGGTCTGAGTTAGTAGGTTCTTAATTGTTGTTGTTAATAAATGTCAAAAATTGTTAGTGATTACATTGAATGTCAGCAGAGATACATAGAACTTATAAAATGCCCCAGGTTATGCCCAGGCAACCTTTTTAACATTAAGACAAATCTTTTTAATATGCAACACTCTACTTAAGTCACATTTTGCTACTCGATGAGGTAGGGTTGCATACGGCACCCTCTTAGTCTATTATATTCCCTTCATTTGAACCGCGCACCGGAATATGATTATTTTTATTCTTCTCGTATTCTACTCATTTATTTAGGTAGGTACTTGGTTTTGATTTTAACGTTCACCGACATTTTTGATAAAACTTGCAGGAATGTTCATATGATTTTAAGTTCGAATTCGGCAGGTGTGTCTGCTGGGCGGCGCGGAAGTGTCGCTCCGCGACGCGATGCGCGCGCAGAGCGAGCCCGACGACGGCGCGCTCGCCGAGCTCGTGCGGCGCGCGCTGCGCAACAAGAAGCCGCGCCACGCCGGCATGGACAGCCTCGCGCACATGGAGAACCGGCCCATGATCCTCATCGGCGGCTAGCGGCGCCGCGCCGGCCGCCGGGGCCCGCGCCGCGCCGCTACTGCACGAGCGCGGGGCGGGGCGGGCCGGGCCCCGCGCCCGCGCAGGCCGGGCCCGGCCTCACGCACCTGGACGCGGCGGGGCGCGCGCGCATGGTGGACGTGGGCCGCAAGCCGGTGACGGCGCGCGCCGCGCTGGCCGAGTGCCGGCTGCGGGTGGGCGCGCGCCTGCTGCGGCTGCTGCGGGACGCCGGCCTGCCCAAGGGGGACGCGCTGTGCGTGGCGCAGATCGCTGGCGTCATGGCCGCCAAGCGCACCGCGGAGCTCATCCCGCTGTGCCACGCGCTGCCGCTGGACTGCGTGCGCGTGACGGTGGAGCTGCCGCCCGAGGCGGGGGAGCTGTCGCCCGAGGCGGGGGAGCTGCCGCCCGAGGCGGGGGAGCTGCCGCCCGAGGCCGGCGGCGGCGTGCTGCGGGTGCGCTGCGAGGCGCGCACCACGGCGCGCACGGGCGCAGAGATGGAGGCGCTGACGGGCTGCGCGGTGGCGGCGCTGGCGCTCTACGACATGTGCAAGGCCGTGGACAAGCGCATGCGCATCACGGACCTGCGGCTGCTGCACAAGGCGGGCGGCGCGTCCGCGTGGCCGAGCGAGCGCACCGAAGACGAGCGCTCGACTGATCAGTAGGTAGAGCACCGCGTTGTATATAAGTCCGATACACATTTGGAGATTGGATAATTTTTTTAAAAGCCTGAATCTTTCTCTAGTGTTAGGAATAACTTTTCTCTTTACTATTAAAATATCAGATTTTTGTGTTCAGTCAATTTAAAGTAATAAAACGTAAAATGGACTCCACTCGGCCTGTCGTCGCTATCTCTTGTGCCTGTGGACCATGGCAGGATGTTTGTGGCGACCTCTACGCCACTACGAGAAACAAAACCACAATGAACGAAGCGATTACCCATAGTTCACAAGAATTATACGAGATGGCGCCAACACTTATCTACATCTCGATCTCAGAGATCTGGTTGCAACTGACTTTATATACAACTTCCGACGATACACCGTCGGAGCCGCGGTTTCCGCGCACCATGCCTAGCGGGAAGATCTTCCCTTTGGCGGTCGAGCATATCACCTCGCTCCCGACTCCCGCTACAAGTTGTAAACTGTCATAACATAATTTTTTTAATACGTCAGATGGTCTAAGCTTAGCCTTAGTGTAGTCCGTTTTACGTGATTTAATTTAAAATGAATATTTCTTTACATTGAATTGACTTTTTGGTTTTATTATGCCAAAAAAATTCATTTCTTTCTTTGGTCAACTCACAATCAGAACAATTGTCATTGAACTTAAAATACATAGTGCCATCAAATTACTTTAAATGTTATATTTTCTTATTTTATATTATTTTTATTTCTATAAGTGTAAATTTACTCCCATGCTGGTCTGGGAGAAATAAAAAAAAACTTAGAATGTACCAGCTGCTTCTCTTCCCACGCAGATCGTAAAAGCCGATCGAGGGAGTGGGCAAAAATGCAAATCATGTGAACAGGCGATGCGGCTAGCAACCCGTCACTGTATTGATTGCTTTTCCATCTTCTCGCCCACCATGACGCTAAAAGTGGCTTTTGGGTCTTGCGGCCCTGGGCTCTGCATAGAACCGCAAGACCCAAAATGCTCTGTCTGCCCCATTAGGGATAAAGACGTGATAGTATGTATGTATGTGTAAATTTAGTAATGATATTGTTTACATAGATAAGAAATGGCTGTAAGGTTTTTGAAATAAATATAAATACGTGGAGCAGGTCGACGCAAACGCTTATATGTATTGCAAATTTATATAAAGATGTAATAGACAAATGTTTCATCCCTTCCCGATTGAATCCCTTCGCTATAGAGATATAGGATTTTCTTATTATTTCTTGGTACTTATGAAAATATAAGAAAAAAACCGTTTGGTAGTCGTATTACACTGTGAATGCACAGAGTTTGATCCTCAATACTTGTTCCATTGATGATGTGCTGTGTTGATGAAGTACGGTCAGGCTCCATTTTTGAAGCCCACCATACTTGGCCTTGTTATGTTACCCCCTTTCTGAATCTACGTAGTGTAAGAGACCTAAAGCGTTTCCTACCGGTCTAGTGATATTTTAAGAATTTGTTAAAATGATATTTTAAGAATGTAATAAATATAGAATTGTTTTTTTTATTGTTTAATGTGACTGTTATTCATAAGATGTTTGGGGTTGGATGGCTCGAGAATCATGATCTGATACGAAACCCACTTCTTTGGGTACCTTCATGTGGCATAATATTATTTTATTTATCTATGCACTGTTGATTTTTAAGAAGTTATATGACATGAGGTACTATTCTAGGTACACATTTTAAATATATATTTTAGATACTTTTTATATCTTAAGTTATAAGTATAAGTCGCACAGTTTTTTTTTATTAAAGGTAAACTTTTATAAGCAATTGTTAACAAAATAGATCATGGGAAAATATGGTGCTAATAAAAGATTTGACTTACGTGAGTTTTATTATTTTATTACATAATATTACTATAATGATTTCTGTCCTTATGCCCGGCTTCAATCTTTTATTTATATTTGTCTGTCTGGCATTTAGTCCGGTCCAGCCGGTCAAATTATTCTAAAATATCCAAAATTCACAAAGCTGAAAGTTGGTAAAATTGTTCGAAACTCATCAATACGGTACCTGGAAAAAAAATTACACGAGTTCAAAGGTCTAAAAATGGGTTTTTCGCGATTTTTAGCAAAACTGTAAGTCTTATCGTAAAATTAGTTCAGACAAATCATGTAATTATCTATTAAAATATACCAATTCTTTCAGCAGATACCTATGTTAGTCAAGAAAAAAAATCACTAACGTATATTTTTTACCACTTTTTTTGCAAGATTGATATACATACACGTCATCTGTTATTAAGTTTTCTAGAGTCTCTGAGTAAACCACAGATGATAGACCGACAGACTGACATGACGAAACTAATAGGGTTATTTGTTTACTTCGATACCCTAAAAGACGCGCTGAGTACACCACCTCATAGGTGATGAGGAAAAGTGCGACATTTGATTACGATTACGACTTCATCAAGTTTTTACATTGATATACCTTTCAGAACGGTTGCTCTTAGGAAAAAGTATTGATAATTTTTTTATTATTAATTATGATCTACAATTTTGTAGGAACTAATTTTATTATAAAACATAAATTTTGCCGAAAATAGCGAAAAACCAGTTTTTTTTTACTTTGAACCAGAGTAATTCTTTTTTTTTAGTTACTAGATTGATGAGGACTTTCACAATTGTGAATTAGTGTATCTTCGAAAGTGTCGATTTACCGGACTGACCACATTATAAGCATGTAGTTAGGTATTTAAATTAAAGTTAAGTAAGGCCAAGTTAGTTCATCGGACCTAATGGACCGAAACACTGCCATGGCGGGGTGACTGGAGGAGGGTGACTTGTTGCAACATAGGTAATGACTAATGATATAGCATGCAACTCAAAAGATCTGCAGACAAAAGATCAACATTATAATATTAAATTGAACCTTGTGTGTATATATTTATATTATTAATTTTAAAAATCTTCATATAAAACAAACAACTAAATTAAATATTATGTTCATACAATGTCTACAATATATCTTTGCTTTGCTTGTGTCAACTTACATTTTATTTGCTATCATTCTAAAGAAATCTTTCGATTTTTTTGTTTTGAATTATGCCACATATAATCATGTTTTGGACCACCACAATAATGAGATTTGGCAATGTGACTGTTTTTATCTGTCAACCACATTAAATCAACAGTTGAATTTTATTTCTTTCGGCCAATCTGGCCGATGTGTTGGATTAAAAGATGTACAAATTAGAATTATTGATTAAACAGATATAATCCATCTGTTGTTTAAAAATCTAAGAGTTGCCAATTTCCTGGTCACTAATTATGGTAGAACATTATTTGACATCATTATAAAAGCAGCTTAACTCAGTTAAGTATATAATATAGTACTCTATGCATCCTCCCCCCGCCACCCTGTCATGGCCATGGCACAGCAGATAACTTTTCAGCCTTATCATCAGGGGCTTTTAATACATACCATAAAAAAAAGTTGTTTTTAAGGCAAATAAATAATGCAAATGTGAATTGTTGCATCATCTCACATCATTAATTTTGACACAAAAAATTAGATCAACTTATGAGTAAAGCAACAATATTATTATATTATAAGTAAAGCTCTTCGTATATTAAAATGGTAGGTGGTGTATGGTCACCCGCTGGCAACCAGAACGTTGGACTTGGCGGCGGGCTGCTCCTGCGCGGGCTGCTCGGCGCGCTCGCCGCGCTGCACGCGGATGTCGTGGCACTCGATGTAGTCGTTGATCTCCTGCCCCTTCTTGGTGAGCTGCTCCTGCAGCGCCGCCAGCGCCTTGGGCAGCCGCTCGCGGTTGCTCTCCAGCTCCGGCAGCACCTCCGCCACCGTGCGCTCCACCAGCACGCCGCCCACCATCCGGAAACACTTGCGGCTTCCCTCCACGCCTTTCAGGGTGTCGATCACGATCCTGTTGACCGACAGAGTCAAATTATGCACTTACTGATTGATTGAGTAAATGGGCTGAGTGACTCTGTTAAACCTACTTGTGCTCGTTGAGATCCATCTCAAGTTCCGATATCTTATTCGCGAGCTGTCTTTGTTCACTGCGAAGATTTTGGAATCCACTGAAAATTTCATCGCCCGATTTTCCTTTTCCACCTTTCGGTGCAGTCTTCGCCATTGTGTGATTTTAAAGCAATATTGTTTAGATTATATTATAGACAAATAAGATAAACCATTAATATCTGCTCTATTAACTAAATAACTTCAGTTCAGATGCAGATTAATGCAGATGTTTGTGTTGCTTGCGAATGTTGCGATTGGACTTTTGGAGGTTAGGATTTCCCTCTATGGTTTAATAGTAATATCCCATATGTCTGTATTAGGCCGGCCTAGAGATGGGCATCTACCCGGGTATTTACCCACGCTTGGGTATTTACCCGATATGCACCGGGTATATACCCGTATCTACCCGTTTGGGTGGGTAGATTGGAATATTTATTTAAAAATTTGTGTGAGTCCACTATTTATGTGTAGAAATGTACAAAAAGGTTATATAATGTATAAAACAATGAATATCTCTAAAAGAAAAAATATCAAAGATTAAAATCACTGATGCTTTCCATATAAAATATACAGATGCCATCTTATTTGTTATCTGATTACTTATTTTAACATATAATTAGGTCTACTTACGTTTGCCAGCAAAAAATGTAAACATAGACCTGTCAATTTGTATGTTTCCATACAACGGGTAGATACGGGTAAATACCCGGCATACTATTTTGTGGAAAATGTTATAACAAGTTGATGGGGGATCAAAAAACTCATCTATACGAATATCTTTTGTTCCGAGACCAACCCCGAAATCAGTAGTTTTGGCTCTTGGATAAGCAGTCAAAGATACCTACTCTCTAAACATGTATGAGGGTGCTCGTATATTGACATCGCATTTGATCTCTGATTGCTCATTTTAACTTCTTATTAGGTCTACTTATGTTTGCCAGCAAAAAATGTAATCTTAGACCTGTTAATTTGTATGTTTCCATACAACGGGTAGATATGGGTAAATACCCGGCATACTATTTTGTGGGAAATGTTATGACAAGTTAATGGGGGATCGAAGAATTCATCTATACGAATAACTTTTAATCCGAGACCAACCCCGAAATCAGTAGTTTTGGCTCTTGGATAAGCAGTTAAAGATACCTACTCTCTATGCATGTATGAGGGTGCTCGTATATTGACATCGCATTTGATCTCTGATTGCTCATTTTCACATCTTATTAGGTCTACTTACGTTTGCCAGCATAAAGTGTAATCTTAGACCTGTTAATTTGTATGTTTCCATACAACGGGTAGATACGGGAAAATACCCGGCATACTATTTTGTGGGAAATGTTATGACAAGTTGATGGGGGATCGAAGAACTCGTCTAAACGAATATCTTTTGTTCCGAGACCAACCCCGAAATCAGTAGTTTTGGCTCTTAAATTAGCAGTCAAAGATACCTAATCTCTATACATGTATGAGGGTGCTCGTATATTGACATCGCATTTGATGTCTGATTGCACATTTTAACATTTAGTTAGGTCTAAAAATATTTGCCAGCAAAAAAAATAAAATTAGACCTGTCAATTTGTATGTTCCCATACAACGGGTAGTTACGGGTGTTACTGATAAAAAATATTTTTATATTTTTCGAATCTTTTATTTTAGCCAGTTTTTGACAAGATTGTTATAACAAAAGAATACAATTTTTACCTAGCAACCAAGCAAAAAGGTTGCCAGACCTGTCGCCAACATCCTCCCCCCTGGTGATAAAAGAAGTCTTAAGTTTATGGCGACAAGTCCAGCTTTACAAGTTTTCGCGCAGGGCAGCGAAGCACCCCTGCGCCCGTGCGCACGTCCGCTACCCGCACGACGCCATCCCGTCCTGGGAATACCTTCACGACCCTGCCACGAGGCCAGACTGACCGAGGCATATTGCTATCAGCGATTATAACCAAATCGCCTTCAAGTAAATTTTTATGTTCTGCTGATCCGGGGCCTCTTGGCAGAAGGTCGGGAAGGTACTCCTTTATCCAGCGGGCCCAAAAATGATCTGCCAAACGTAGCGCCTTCTTATAGTTCTGCCGGCTGATGAGGTCCGTGTCCGTAGCTTCTGGTGAAGGTAAAGTAGAGCTCGACCCCAAAATAAAATGGTTCGGCGTTAAGGCGGGCTCGTCATCGTGCGCTACAGGGACGTTCGTGAGGGGCCTGGAATTTATAATCGATTCAGCCTCAGCCAAGAGCGTGCCTAACACTTCTTCTTTTGGCGCTCTTTCTTTGAGAGTGACTGAGAGGGCACGCTTGACACTTCGGACCAGGCGTTCCCATGCTCCTCCCATGAATGGTGATGCAGGTGGGATGAAGTGCCACTCTATTTCGTGGGAAGCGGCGAAATCGTGAATTCGTGTATGATCAATAACTGCCCATGCCTCTCTCAACAGCCTACTCGCGCCGACAAAGGCCATCCCATTATCAGAGAGTATCTTTTTGGGACATCCGCGTCGTGCTATGAGGCGACGTAGGGCCATAATGGCGCTATCTGCGGTGAGACTCCCGACTATCTCCAAGTGGATACCTCTGGTCACCAGACATGTGAAGAGAGCCACATATCTCTTTTCGCGGGTCCTCTTCACTGTTACTTCTACCGGGCCAAAGTAATCTAATCCAACGAAAGAAAATGGACGATGATGGTGTCGGAGCCTCTCTTCAGGTAAGTCGCCCATGGGTGGAATCGTAATTTTTGTCTTCCTGATGCGGCAAGCCTGGCACTTTGCGGCGATCTTGCGTACAGTTGGTCTGAGATGCAGTATGACGTATTTTTGGCGAAGCGTGTTTACAACCGTTTCATTATTGCCATGCATGGCCCAGGAATGGTAATGCGCGATCAAAAGTTGTATAGTAGGGTGTCGGCCGTCGAGAATGATTGGTTCTTTGCTCTCTGGCGTCACTTCTGGGGCCGAGCTTATTCTGCCTTGTGCTTTTAGTAGACCGTCATCACTAAGCCTTGGGGTCAGCTTGAACAGGCGATTCCTTTTCGCTAGAGCTTTGTTTTCACCGAGACAAGCAAGTTCTTCCGAAAAGCTTTGCTGCTGGGACTTCTTAAGGAGATAGATTGTGGCATCTTTAATGTCGCGTGCGAGGAGCGGACGGATACCACGAATTAATGTTGTAGAGGAGCGCGCCGTGCTGTCGCGTAGCAGGCGAACGTATTGAAAACAGCGTGCGGTTACACGTAGTAGCCGCCGCCAGTCGGAAAACCGATCTGCAGACAATGAGATAAGGTGAATATATGCCAAATGGTCTTGTTGAAGCTGAGCTACAAAGTCTGATGAAGCAGGTAACGGCTTCATCTCACTTAAACCCAATGAGCTATTACCTGATGGTTCTGCGGGCCATTGAGAAAGAGGTTCGATCAGAAAAGAAGGGCCAGAGAACCATCTTGAAGACATATCAAAGGAATGATTAAAGCGCGTGGCATCATCAGCAATATTTAGATGCGTAGGTACGTAACGCCAGTCTTCGGCATTAGTTAATTCTAATATTTCACCTACCCGATGGGCCACAAACGTTTTAAGCGAACGAACGTTTGTACGCAACCATTTCAACACAGTAATGCTATCGGTCCAAAGAAAAAGTTTGGAATGCTTGCGTGTGTGGGCCTCAATGATGTAGGAAGCGAAGCGTGATGCCATAAGGGCGGCCTGTAACTCAAGTCTAGGAATAGAGACCGGTTTCATGGGTGCTAGCCGGGCTTTGCCACCTATAAGGCTGAGCAACACGCTGCCGTCAGAGCAACAAAAACGCCAGTAGGCCACGCAGGCGTATGCTGCCTCGCTTGCATCACCAAAAACATGGAGCTCAACTGACTCGGCATGACGACCACGCAAATAGTGGCGAGGAATAGAGCTTTCTTTGACTTTTGAAAGTTCAACGAACCAAGCGTTCCATTCTGCTATTATCGGCGGTGGCAACTCTTGGTCCCAATTGATACCCAATTTCCAGGATTTTTGGAAAATTACCCTGCCCTTTACGACGATTGGCGTCAAGAGCCCTAATGGGTCATAGATTTTCATTAGATAAGCAAGGGTGGAACGTTTGGTTAATTTTGACGGTAAGTCTCCCAGAGATGTGCGTGCAAATGAGAACGTGTCAGTGGTGACATCCCAAGTTACACCTAGAATACGGACGTTTGTTGAGGCAGCGTTGAACTGGCGTAGGTCTAAAGGTATGTCAGATAGAGCTTCAGGTCGGTTTGACACCCAAGATCTCATTTCCAAACATGCTTTGGAATGAATTTTGACGATGTCTGAGGCCACTTGAGCAGCTTCTGCGACCGTGTCAAAACTGCCTAAATAATCGTCCATATAATGGTTCTTAATTATGGCATCAGCGGCAGTGGATGAGAGTGCCCTGTGTTCCTCAGCATTCCGATTCTTTAAGTAGTTTGCGGTAGTTGGGCTTGAAGTAGCACCGAAGATCATAGACGTCATTCGGTATTCCTGGACAGGGCGTGATGGATCGTCACGCCAAAGGAACCTCTGAGCGTCACGATCTTCGAGCCTTATTTTAGTCTGAGGGAACATTTCACGGATGTCACCATTGACTGCCACTTCTCCCTCTCTGAATCGCATCAGAATCGCTAAAAGAGGCTGTAGCAGATCTGGACCTGGTAAAAGGAGCGAATTTAAGCTTACTCCTGATGACGTTGCCGCGGCATCGAAAACCACACGAAGCTTGCGCTTCTGAGGGTGCATGACTCCAAAATGGGGAAGGTACCAAACTATGCTGTTGCTATTTGGTAGTGTGTTACAAAGTTCCGCGTATCCTTTTTGGATAGTTGAACGAATATTCTCCCTATAAGCATCCGCATAATTTTTGTCCTTCCTCATTTTTCTCTCTAGGCTGGCAAAGCGAGAAAATGCGAGTTCTCGACTGTTTGGTATATCATTGATATTAGCTCGCCACAAAAGTCCGGTTTCAAACCTTCCGTCGTCAAGCCGGCGAGTGGTTTTATCTAAAATATCGATAGCTCGCTTATCATTCTCGGAAAAATATTCCTTTTTAGAGATCCCTATGGAATCCACACGAAAATATTCTCTAAGCTGTAGGTCTAAGGAATCAGAGTCACTTAAGTAACAATGATTAATGAACTCTACCGGCGACGACTTCGACTTCATGCATCCAAAAAGGACCCAACCGAGCGAAGTCAAGGTCGCTACTGGTTCACGCCGATTACCACGTCTGACCATGTGAGGCACGGTCAGGTGCCAGTTGTCGACACCAATCAATAACATTGGCTTGGCTTCGTCGTAGCTCAGTTCCTCAATTAGGTCTGCTAGGTGATCGTAAGCGAGTAAATCTTTAGATTTAATGATCTGACTTGATAGAGAAAGGTTTGAGATGGACCGAACGTTCTCTAACCTAAAGGTTTGTGAGCTACGACGACCTTTAACCTCAAGAGACACGAAAGTGACGTCAGATTCCTTTGACATCCCGCCTACAGCATTCACCCGGAGAACGGACCGCTTACCAGTAGCACCTACGGCGTCGGCAACGGATGAATCGACCAAAGTAGCAGTCGAGCCGTCATCAAGTAGTGCAAATGTATTAACAGTACCTTTAGGGCCAGACACACTGACCGGCACTACCTTTAAAAGGGAACGGTGTACTTTTGCCGACTCGGAAATGCTATTATGCGCTACTATAACAGCATCTGAAATGGTAGCATCGTTATCCGGACCACTATTTTGAGCGGCATCATCAATGTTACTATCAATATGGGTCACGGTTACTTGTGGCACATCCCTATGTAGCAAGGTGTGATGGGTACCTTTATTAAAACAGTTTGTCTTTTCACACGAAAACTTTTTGCACTTGCGATAAAAATGATTACCTTTTACGAAACATTTGTGGCAAACTTTTTTGTCGGTTACCCATTTCCACCTTTCATCAATTGAAATCAAACTAAAAGTTTTGCAGTCTACCGTAATATGACCTTCTTTGTTACAGAATAGACAAACCTTATTATTACAAACCTTATTATTTGTAACTTTATTAGACGATGAAGGCATAGAGTCATTTGTTGTGACATGACATCTGATAGGTTTAACATTGACAATGTCATGTTTGACTATGTTGGGAATATAATCGTATTTTGATTTGATCTCCGCCTCGAGCTTGAGAAACTCGGATAGGAGTTCCATGCGAAATTTTCTTACAGGGTCCCTCTCCCTTTCGTATGCAAAGAATGTCCATCGAGATCGCAACGTGATTGTAAACTTTCCTACGATCTCGTTGGAAAGCTCAGGGGAAGCATACTCAGGCATATTGAGCAGCCGCAATACTTCAAGGCAGTGCCGCACTCTACATGAGAAAGCATTTATTTCCTTCGCCGTCTCCTGATTGGAAATCCTAGGCAATGCTCTAATTAAGGCTAATTGGTCTAGGACAATGCGTTCCGGCCTAGCAAATTCAACCTCAAGAGAGCTTATCACGTCGAGCGGATCGGACCCGGCTGCCAACATGACCGCTACAGCGTCACGGGCTGGCCCTCTCAAAGCGGCACCAATTCTTGATAAGTTCTCCTCCGGCGAATACGAAGGGCTGGTGATTTGATATGCCCTTCTAAAAAAGAGCCAGTCTGTTGGCTTATTTCCGTCAAATATAGGTAAATTCACACTGACCTTCGGAACGCTACGGGAACCTGCAGCGACGGCGATCTTAGCGACGGCTTCAGCTAATTGTAAAGTGTCATTTTTATTAGAGCTAATATTTTTATTAAAACAATAATAAGCGTTTGGACGTGTATGTGTATCCACTTCAGCTGGACAGGTAGGCCTTCCGCTGCAGCTGGGCACCTCCGTACATACGGCTCTGGGATCTGGAGCGGGCGCAGTGGCATAGAACGTGCCACTTTGTGACGCCAACGTATATATAGGTGCACTGAAATAAGTAGGACAATAAGTACTCGTAGTTTTATGTAAATTATTTTGGTCATGATGAAGCGATGCGGATGTAAAACATAGTGAGGTTGGGATCGTATTTGGAAGCTCTTGCCCTGATGCAGACGAGGCGACGCCTAAAGGCGACACAATCATCGCGCCCACAGGTGCCTGGTAGGGCACGGACGCTGGGATGAGAGTGTGCGACGTCTCCTTTGGTTCCTGAGGTGGGCATGAAAAAGCAATAGGATCACCATTTCCTGTATCTCCACGTTCTAACCAGTCCTGTACTATCCTGGTGCTGTGGCAACTTGATCGCCGGCTCCCGTTGCTTTGCGCCTCTATGGACGCAACGAGTGCGCGATGCTCTGCCTCGGCCACGGCGCGCTCTAAATCTGTGATGCGGCGCAGATGTTGGGCCTCCGCGGCGAGCACTCGCGCCTGAACTGTAGCGGACGAGACTGCCGAGGCTACCGAGCCAAAATCAGCACTAGCCTCACTCCTTTTGTTATTATTTTTTCTTGTTTGGCTTCGAGTATGCATTATAGGTTCTTAAATTTAACCTTCTGACACCAAGATGTTACTGATAAAAAATATTTTTATATTTTTCGAATCTTTTATTTTAGCCAGTTTTTGACAAGATTGTTATAACAAAAGAATACAATTTTTACCTAGCAACCAAGCAAAAAGGTTGCCAGACCTGTCGCCAACAACGGGTAAATACCCAGCATACTATTTTGTGCGAAATGGTATGACAAGTTGATGGGGGATCGAAGAACTTGTCTAAACGAATATCTTTTGTTCCGAGACCAACCCCGAAATCAGTAGTTTTGGCTCTTAAATTAGCAGTCAAAGATACCTAATCTCTATACATGTATGAGGGTGCTCGTATATTGACATCGCATTTGATGTCTGATTGCACATTTTAACATCTAGTTAGGTCTACAAATATTTGCCAGCAAAAAATATAAAGTTAGACCTGTCAATTTGTATGTTCCCATACAACGGGTAGATACGGGTAAATACCCGGCATACTATTTCGTGGGAAATGTTATGACAAGTTGATGGGGGATCGAAGAACTCGTCTAAACGAATAACTTTTGTTCCGAGACCAACCCCGAAATCAGTAGTTTTGGCTCTTAAATTAGCAGTCAAAGATACCTAATCTCTATACATGTATGAGGGTGCTCGTATATTGACATCGCATTTGATCTCTGATTGCTCATTTTAACATCTTATTAGGTATACTTACGTCTGCCAGCAAAAAGTGTAATCTTAGACCTGTTAATTTGTATGTTTCCATACAACGGGTAGATACGGGTAAATACCCGGCATACTATTTTGTCGGAAATGTTATGACAAGTTGATGGGGGATCGAAGAACTCGTCTAAACGAATATCTTTTGTTCCGAGACCAACCCCGAAATCAGTAGTTTTGGCTCTTAAATTAGCAGTCAAAGATACCTAATCTCTATACATGTATGAGGGTGCTCGTATATTGACATCGCATTTGATGTCTGATTGCACATTTTAACATCTAGTTAGGTCTACAAATATTTGCCAGCAAAAAATATAAAGTTAGACCTGTCAATTTGTATGTTCCCATACAACGGGTAGATACGGGTAAATACCCGGCATACTATTTCGTGGGAAATGTTATGACAAGTTGATGGGGGATCGAAGAACTCGTCTAAACGAATAACTTTTGTTCCGAGACCAACCCCGAAATCAGTAGTTTTGGCTCTTAAATTAGCAGTCAAAAATACCTAATCTCTATACATGTATGAGGGTGCTCGTATATTGACATCGCATTTGATGTCTGATTGCACATTTTAACATCTAGTTAGGTCTACAAATATTTGCCAGCAAAAAATATAAAGTTAGACCTGTCAATTTGTATGTTCCCATACAACGTGTAGATACGGGTAAATACCCGGCATACTATTTCGTGGGAAATGTTATGACAAGTTGATGGGGGATCGAAGAACTCATCTAAACGAATAACTTTTGTTCCGAGACCAACCCCGAAATCAGTAGTTTTGGCTCTTAAATTAGCAGTCAAACATACCTAATCTCTATACATGTATGAGGGTGCTCGTATATTGACATCGCATTTGATGTCTGATTGCACATTTTAAAATCTAGTTAGGTCTACAGATATTTGCCAGCAAAAACTATAAAGTTAGACCTGTCAATTTGTATGTTCCCATACAACGGGTAGATACGGGTAAATACCCGGCATACTATTTCGTGGGAAATGTTATGGCAAGTTAATGGGGTATCGAAGAACTCGTCTAAACAAATATCTTTTGTTCCGAGACCAACCCCGAAATCAGTAGTTTTGGCTCTTAAATTAGCAGTCAAAAATACCTAATCTCTATACATGTATGAGGGTGCTCGTATATTGACATCGCATTTGATGTCTGATTGCACATTTTAACATCTAGTTAGGTCTACAAATATTTGCCAGCAAAAAATATAAAGTTAGACCTGTCAATTTGTATGTTCCCATACAACGGGTAGATACGGGTAAATACCCAGCATACTATTTTGTGGGAAATGTTATGACAAGTTGATGGGGGATCGAAGAACTCGTCTAAATGAATATCTTTTGTTTCGAGACCAACCCCGAAATCAGTAGTTTTGGCTCTTAAATTAGCAGTCAAACATACCTAATCTCTATACATGTTTGAGGGTGCTCGTATATTGACATCGCATTTGATGTCTGATTGCACATTTTAACATCTAGTTAGGTCTACAAATATTTGCCAGCAAAAAATATAAAGTTAGACCTGTCAATTTATAAGTTCCCATACAACGGGTAGATACGGGTAAATACCCGGCATACTATTTCGTGGGAAATGTTATGGCAAGTTAATGGGGTATCGAAGAACTCGTCTAAACGAATATCTTTTGTTCCGAGACCAACCCCGAAATCAGTAGTTTTGGCTCTTAAATTAGCAGTCAAAAATACTTAATCTCTATACATGTATGAGGGTGCTCGTATATTGACATCGCATTTGATGTCTGATTGCACATTTTAACATCTAGTTAGGTCTACAAATATTTGCCAGCAAAAAATATAAAGTTAGACCTGTAAATTTGTATGTTCCCATACAACGGGTAGATACGGGTAAATACCCAGCATACTATTTTGTGGGAAATGTTATGACAAGTTGATGGGGGATCGAAGAACTCGTCTAAATGAATATCTTTTGTTCCGAGACCAACCCCGAAATCAGTAGTTTTGGCTCTTAAATTAGCAGGCAAAGATACCTAATCTCTATACATGTATGAGGGTGCTCGTATATTGACATCGCATTTGATCTCTGATTGCTCATTTTAACATCTTATTAGGTCTACTTACGTTTGCCAGCAAAAAGTGTAATCTTAGACCTGTTAATTTGTATGTTTCCATACAACGGGTAGATACGGGTAAATACCTGGCATATTATTTTGTGGGAAATGTTATGACAAGTTGATGGGGGATCGAAGAACTCGTCTAAACGAATATCTTTTGTTCCGAGACCAACCCCGAAATCAGTAGTTTTGGCTCTTAAATTAGCAGTCAAAGATACCTTATCTCTATACATGTATGAGGGTGCTCGTATATTGACATCGCATTTGATCTCTGATTGCTCATTTTAACATCTTATTAGGTCTACTTACGTTTGCCAGCATAAAGTGTAATCTTAGACCTGTTAATTTATATGTTTCCATACAACGGGTAGATACGGGTAAATACCCGGCATACTATTTCGTGGGAAATGTTATGACAAGTTGATGGGGGATCGAAGAACTCGTCTAAACGAATAATTTTTGTTCCGAGACCAACCCCGAAATCAGTAGTTTTGGCTCTTAAATTAGCAGTCAAAGATACCTAATCTCTATACATGTATGAGGTTGCTCGTATATTGACATCGCATTTGATGTCTGATTGCACATTTTAACATCTTTTTAGGTCTACAAATATTTGCCAGCAAAAAATATAAAGTTAGAATTGTCAATTTGTATGTTCCCATACAACGGGTAGATACGGGTAAATACCCGGCATACTATTTCGTGGGAAATGTTATGACAAGTTGATGGGGGATCGAAGAACTCGTCTAAACGAATATCTTTTGTTCCGAGAACAACCCCGAAATCAGTAGTTTTGGCTCTTAAATTAGCAGTCAAACATACCTAATCTCTATACATGTATGAGGTTGCTCGTATATTGACATCGCATTTGATGTCTGATTGCACATTTTAACATCTAGGTAGGTCTACAAATATTTGCCAGCAAAAAATATAAAGTTAGAATTGTCAATTTGTATGTTCCCATACAACGGGTAGATACGGGTAAATACCCGGCATACTATTTTGTGGGAAATGTTATGACAAGTTGATGGGGGATCGAAGAACTCGTCTAAACGAATATCTTTTGTTCCAAGAACAACCCCGAAATCAGTAGTTTTGGCTCTTAAATTAGCAGTCAAATATACCTAATCTCTATACATGTATGAGGGTGCTCGTATATTGACATCGCATTTGATCTCTGATTGCTCATTTTAACATCTTATTAGGTCTACTTACGTTTGCCAGCAAAAAGTGTAATCTTAGACCTGTTAATTTGTATGTTTCCATACAACGGGTAGATACGGGTAAATACCCGGCATACTATATTGCGGGAAATGTTATAATAAGTTGATGGGGGATGAAAGAACACGTTGATACGAATATGTTTTGTTTCGCGACCAACCCCGAAATCAGTAGTTTTGGCTCTTGTATGAGCAATCAAAGATACCTACTCTCTATATATGTATGAGGGTGCTCGTATATTGGCATCGCATTTGATGTCTGATTGATCATTTTTCTATATAATTAGGTCTACAAACATTTGCCAGCAAAAAATATGAACTTAGACCTGTCAATTTATATGTTCCCATACAACGGGTAGATACGGGTAAATACGCGGCATACTATTTTGTGGGAAATGTTATAATAAGTTGATGGGGGATGAAAGAACACGTTGATACGAATATGTTTTGTTTCGCGACCAACCCCGAAATCAGTAGTTTTGGCTCTTGTATGAGCAATCAAAGATACATACTCTCTATATATGTATGAGGGTGCTCGTATATTGGCATCGCATTTGATGTCTGATTGATCATTTTTCTATATAATTAGGTCTACAAACATTTGCCAGCAAAAAATATGAACTTAGACCTGTCAATTTGTATGTTCCCATACAACGGGTAGATACGGGTAAATACCCGGCATACTATTTTGCGTGAAATGTTATAAAAAGTTGATGGGGGATCGAAGAACTCATCGATACGAATATCTTTTGCTCTGCGACCAACCCCGACATCCTTAGTTTTGACTCTTGTATGAGCAAGCAAAGATACGTACTCTCTATATATGTATGAGGGTGTTCATATATTGACATCGCATTTGATGTCAGATTGCTCATTGAAACACTTATAAGTATGTCTTTGCGCACCTCCCAGCAAAAAAATGATAATAAATCAAAGAGGCTACTTTCAAAGTATGATTAGTATGGTGGTTTCATATAATTTAATGTCAGATTTGACGTCTACCTGCATTTTAAGCATATTACAGCGCTTGTACACACTTTCGGATACGAATTGCGAATTAATTACTCATAAAATTCAATCTACCCACCAAATGGGTAGATACGGGTATTTACCGGGTATTTACCCAATCTATCGGGTATATTCCCAAATGGGTAGATTGGGTATATACCCACCGCCCATCTCTAGGCCGGCCCCATACATACGGAATTCCGTTTCTAAATCCTGATTCGGAATTCCGAATCAGGATTCCGAACGCAGCAAATCCATACAAATCAATGACTGTACCACACACATACGGTAGCATTCCGTTCGGTTTTTATTTCCGTCAGGAATTCCGAATGAAGGCCTGTGCGTTCGGAATCCCGTTCGGAAAAAAACCGTTCCGAATGCACGTCTTCCATACATTTTGTTTGGGTCGCACCACACATTCGGAAATTCCGTACGGAATGCGCTCAGTGTGCGCCGCACGACCGTAGCGAGCAGACGTGTTGTAGTTTGAAACTTCCGTGTACGTTTAATTTCCCGCGCAATGTCTGACATACAATATCTCATCATATCCGTATAAGCTTACACATGTTTATAGAACACTAATAATCAAGGTTACCACGACAGAGACCTTAAGGAAATGGCGTGGCAGGACATATAATTAGGTATCCAAATATTTGCCATTAAAAAAATTAAACATTTAGACCTGTCAATTCATGTTTTCCCATACAATAAATACCCGGCATACTATTTTGTGGAAAATGTCATAATAGGTTAATGGGAGTTCGAAGAACTCGTCAATAGGAAGATAAAGATATATTTTTTAACAATAAATAGCAAAAATGCAATCGCTATAATAAAATCATAGTCAAATTTCATTCAAATTTCATATTTACGCACGCTACTAGAACGTCTGCGCTCGATAGCTGGCGGCTCTCGACTGAAACGCGTCATTCCGTACGGAAAAAACCGTTTGTGTGTGGTAGACGAACGGAATTCCGAGTCGATTCCGTACGGAATTCCGTATGTATGGGGCCGGCCTAAGGCCGGCCACATACATACGGCATTCCGTTTCTAAATCCTGATTCGGAATTCCGAATCAGGATTTCGAACGCAGCAAATCCATACAAATCAATGACTGTACGTGCCACACACATACGGTAGCATTCCGTTCGGTTTTTATTTCCGTCAGGAATTCCGAATGAAGGCCTGTGCGTTCGGAATCCCGCACGGAAAAAAACCGTTCCGAATGCACGTCTTCCATACATTTTGTTTGGGTCGCACCGCACCACACATTCGGAAATTCCGTACGGAATGCGCTCAGTGTTCGCCGCACGACCGTAGCGAGCAGACGTGTTGTAGTTTGAAACTTCCGTGTACGTTTAATTTCCCGCGCAATGTCTGACATATAATATCTCATCATATCCGTATAAGCTTACACATGTTTATAGAACACTAATAATCAAGGTTACCACGACAGAGACCTTAAGGAAATGGCGTGGCAGGCCATTGCAGGCCGTGGCAGGATATATAATTAGGTATCCAAATATTTGCCATTAAAAAAATTAAACATTAAACTCACTGTACCGTTATTCGAAGCCTATATAATGAGAGGGGCACTACTTACGGTTCTAGTACTAGTCATGACTTCCGGTCTAGGTCCACGCCAGCTCACCGTTTCCGCTTCCCACTATGCTCCCATCCCCACTATGCGACACTAGCGCCACCTAGGCAGTTGGGTTTTGTAACCCAGTTTGTTCGTCATTGGCGTTTTTGATTCCGTTCGAGACGGTTACCTAATATGCAACGCATATTCAAACCGCCTCACCGGTACTAGCCAAAAACTTCAGAAGGAAAAAGTGGTAATATTAACGGAAAAGCGCTGTGCGTGTCACCAGCTGTGAATAAAATTTTAAGGTTATCTGAGGTAACAAATTAAATGTTCACGTGGTTAAACCGTAAGTTATTTGAACCATAATATTTTCTCCAGTATTTTCCGGTCATAATTTTTCTACATTTTAACTGTGTTACAGTTTATAGATAGTAAATAATTTATTGCTATCTCAAGAGTACTTTATTCCTTTTTAGATTTGGTTACGTCGGTATCTAACTACCTACGTATAAAATATTTTACTACGTTTGGCAATCAGATCTATTGCTAAATTTAAAATGTAATTTTCTTTTGTACTTTTATCAGTGTTATTGACCTTACAGGGACGGTAATCCCTTAAGTTTAAGCCTTTTCAGAGTGAATAACCAATTGAAGTGATTGAAGTGCGAAAGTGAGCTAAGTGATAATAGAATGGGTTTGGTTAACTTCTCAGGAAAAGAAAAACCGTAAGTAACCGCATGCTTAAACTTATGCACAAGTGACGTAATCGCCATTTGGGCGTGGCCTCACGAACAGAATTGTTTTAAACCATGCACTTGCAACGTGGCCATATAGAGATAGGTCTTTCTGATATTTCGTGGTCATTTTTCAACTGGGACTAACTATTAGTTGATAGTTTTAAAGTAGGAAGCAGCCACGCTGCCAAGTACTTCTGTTCAGTCCTGATAATCATTATTATACATATTTTTAACAGTTTATCTGAAATGTACACAACCCTACAGGGTTTACTAGCTATTAATATAATAATTCCAGATTCGATGATAATATGAATTTGCAGGTGCTTCTAACGCTTTCTTACAGCAAGGAACTACCGATGTGCTAAAGCTGAAAATAGTTATTGCTTGCTGCCCCGCCGAGTGTAGTGACAAACGTAATCATACTGGAACTCCTGCCCCGCAGGTTTCCTATCGTATTGATTTACGACAACACCTGGAATCGCACTGCTGCCCGCCGAGCGGCGTGACAAGCGTAATCATACTGGAACTCCTGCTCCGCAGGTTTCCTATTGTATTGATTTACGACAACACCTGGAATTGCATTGCTGCCCGCCGAGCGGCGTGACAAGCGTAATCATACTGGAACTCCTGCTCCGCAGGTTTCCTATCGTATTGATTTACGACAACACCTGGAATCGCACTGCTGCCCTGCCAAGCGACGCGACAAACGTAATCATACTGGAACTCCTGCTCCGCAGGTTTCATAGCGTATTGATTTACGACAACACCTGGAATCGCACTGCTGCCCCGCCAAGCGACGCGGCAAACGTAATCATATTGGAACTCCTGCCCCGCAGGTTTCCTATTGTATTGATTTACGACAACACCTGGAATTGCATTGCTGCCCGCCGAGCGGCGTGACAAACGTAATCATACTGGAACTCCTGCTCCGCAGGTTTCCTATCGTATTGATTTGAGACAACACCTGGAATCGCACTGCTGCCCTGCCAAGCGACGCGACAAACGTAATCATACTGGAACTCCTGCTCCGCAGGTTTCCAATGGTATTGATTTACGACAACAACTGGAATTGCATTGCTGCCCGTCGAGCGGCGTAACAAACGTAATCATACTGGAACTCCTGCTCCGCAGGTTTCCTATCACATTGATTTACGATAACACCTGGAATCGCACTGCTGCCCCGCTAAGCGACGCGACAAACGTAATTGCACTGGAACTCCTGCTCGGCAGGCTTCCTGTAGTGTTGTTTTACGACAACACCTGCTTGCATTGCTGCTCGCCGAGCGACGCGACATACGTAAGTAATCACACCGGAACTCCTGCTCCGCAGGTTTCCTATCGTGTTATTTTACGATAACACCTGGAATCGCATTGCTGCCTCGCCGAGTGGCGTGACGAACGTAATCATACTGGAACTCCTGCTTTGCAGGTTTCCTATCGTATTGATTTACGACCACACCTGGAACCACATTGGTGCCCCGCCGAGCGACGTGACAAACGTAATCATACCGGAATTCCTGATCCGCAGATTTCCTATCGGTATTAATTTCATGACAACACGTTAGTCAGGTTCCCTATAGTGTTAATTTACAACGAAACATGTAATCGCATTTTTACCCCACAGAGTGACGTGGCAAATCTGTTCATACCAGAACTCCTGCTCCGCAGAGTTCTTGTCTTATTGATTTACAGCAAAACGCAATCGCATTCTGCACCGCAGAGCGAGTAACGTCGTTTAGTTTCGGAAGTATAGGTGAACCTCTGCTATGGATATTTTACTGTTTAAGCAGCAACCATGGTAAAACTTCTGCTCTACAGAATTCCGTGCGCTTCGACTAATGACAATGATTCTAAGTCGGCCTCTGCTCCGCGAAACGACCCGAATGA
Source organism: Acrobasis consociella (assembly GCA_963555685.1). Lineage (NCBI taxonomy): Eukaryota > Metazoa > Arthropoda > Insecta > Lepidoptera > Pyralidae > Acrobasis > Acrobasis consociella. The sequence goes on along the minus strand of OY743112.1, from coordinate 21,093,446 downwards.
AAGCTGAGCGGAATGATCACTGCTATACTTATTTTTCGGGATATCGTCTCGAAAAAGACTGCTGCGCAAAATAATCCCTGCTATACTTATTTTCCGGGATTTCGTCTCGAAAAAGACTGCTGCGCAAAATAATCACTTTTACACTTATTTTTCGGGATCCCCGAAAGAGACCTCTGCCCCGCAGGACGGTATGAGTGCGTCAATGTTTGCCGAGATATCGTACTACTGCATTAAGGTCTCACCCCATTCGGCAGGATAATCTGAGTGCATTAATGTATAGCAAACCCGCCTGCATTCATAAGAAGTCGTTCTGCTTTGCAGATTAAGCAATGCATATTCATCGATGTATTATACAAACAGAAGCACTGAAAAATCTGCTTCGTTCATCGATCCATGTAAAAGCTCGTTTAAGCTATTGCCCTTCATAAAAACCTATAAATAGTGATAGCAATAGGTATGTACGAAAAACAAGGACTCAGACTCTGCTCCGCAAGTCTATCCAAGTACACTAATTTCTGATCAGACGTAGTGAAGGTCACGTCATTATAGTTCTAGACGCCTTGGAACGTAATGATCATAAAATTTTACTTGGTTCATAATTGGAATGCGACGTTGTGTTATTTTTTATTAAAAGAAGGTGCATTGTTTTGGTTTAGCATCGCGGATAATTCAGACTAGCATCATTCAGCAAAATATACGTATACGTATGCAGTTTAGCGGTCTTCGCGATTCGTAGTGTACCGCTCATTGCCGAGTAAAACTAAATAAGAGCGCCTACCAATGGGACCTTATTATTTTACTTCCATTGGGCTATTTATGAGTACATTGTTATTTTCTCTAACTCATTGCCATGCAGGAGGATAATGTAATGCCTCAAACCCCTATGTAAGCCAGCTTTTTTGAGGGGGGGGGGGTCATAATCATAGCTCCATTGAGACCTACCCCTCAGATGCATTGATCATCAACAAAGTCTTATTCACGTGGATTGTGGACAAACCCCAATCAATCTCATTTTAAAGCTTTTAATAAAAATGCTGTTACCATGACACTTATTTAGGTGCTACGCATCTCAACCCATATATGTATGTACGTACACAGAGTCAAAAGTAAAATTCTACAATACATCAGTACAAGGTACAGCACAGCACGGGTGCCTTGTACCAGACCTACCCTACCAAAGAACTAGGCCTACCTTGGAACCTTGACCCTCGTTTAGTAGCATGTTCAATGACAGGGCGTTAGTGCCTTTGTCGTAAGCGACCAGGAGTTTCATCTCCGACTCAATCAAGATGAAATTATGCACGAAAGGCTTAATTTACCCCACTCTTGTCTGTACTTGATATATAATTCAATATCGAATACTAAAACTTCTTTTTTACTTTGAAAAGTACGTGCTACACTAAATTTTGTGTTAAAATTACAGTGAAATACTTTTACATTATAATACATTTGCGTTCAATAAGAATGGTGTTATGGCCGTCATACGAGTATCCTAGAGGAGCAGAGCAGTTCCGCTATCAAGCTGACGTGGGTCCACGCTTATCATCCGTCAAAATGTTAGATTAAATGGGCAACTGAAAGGTCAAGTGCGGGACACATTAACCATTTATCTAACCCTGCCAAGTAGTAGTCAAGAGTATTGTTATTAGTAATATTTTTGCTCAGAATGTTTGCATACACGTGCAGTGGCTACATTCATCGTCAGTCTGCCTATAGATGTCAAGCAAACGTCGTCAGCAAAATATGACATGCGGGTTTCGTTCGGTATCCGAAGTCAATGAAGTCCAAAGCCACTACGCCGACCTACGGCTGTGGGATAGTTTTATTTTAAACCAAAATAAGAACGTAGAATAAATATTTTCCCAATGAAACATGGACACAAATGGTATGAAGGTATGATAGTCGGAATCACAGTCTTGCGAGTATCAGCATCTGAGAAGAAGCATCTACGCTTCTTATTAGCTGTACATGACAAGCATAAAAAAAAAAACTGAATATTTGATACAACTTATAAAATTCAGTACAACAAAATAAATTTCACGATGTACCATTGCTTAAGTATCTAATTATAATGATAGTTATGCATCGGATTCGAACCTTTCTTTTGTAGTGTGAGCGCTCTGCTAACTGAGCCTTTGCGACTTCAAATTACCATGTTGAATTTCTTCGTGATACATCAACCCTGTATGGGTTCACGCATTTAAAGCATACACATTTTGTATGTCTGGCCACGATATCGTAATGTGATATTTAACTTAATTTTACTATAGAATACTGAAATCCCCGTAAACACAGAAAAGTCTGCATTTGATAGACTTGTGAGAGGCGTGATATCTTTACAAATACATCTCTACTTATACCTTTACCTATATGTTTATAATCAAACTGTCTATCCACCAGATAAGATACTATGTCTGCCGATCGAAAAAATTAATTTTGTTAAATTAATCGCTACATTCGTATAAATATCTCAATACACATGCGCTGCCTACTGGATTACTTTATTGTCTCAGGTCCTAACCTGCTCACTTATTAGATAGAATCACATTGACGTAACTAAGCACCACCAGGCGATAATAGACACGTCTCTCATTATATAGGCTTCGAATAACGGTACAGTGAGTTTAATAGCAACATTTTACCTGCAAATAAAATGTATATTAAACATACTTACCTTATTCGAAGCCTATAGTTTATAGTTCTACCTGGTGTCACAAAAGACGATCCAATGACGAACAAACTGGGTTACAAAACCCAACTGCCTAGGTGGCGCTAGTGTCGCATAGTGGGGATGGGAGCATAGTGGGAAGCGGAAATGGCGAGCTGGCGTGGACCTAGACCGGAAGTCATGACTAGTACTAGAACCGTAAGTAGTGCCCCTCTCATTATATAGGCTTCGAATAAGGTAAGTATGTTTAATATACATTTTATTTGCAGGTAAAATGTTGCTATTTAGACCTGTCAATTCATGTGTTCCCATCTTCGCATACATTAAATACCCAGCATACTATTTTGTGAGAAATGTTATAATAAATTGATGGGGGTTCGAAGAACTCGTCAATACGAAGATAAGGATATTTTTTTAAACAATATTTAGCAAAAATGCAATCGCTATAATAAAATCATAGTTAAATTTCATTCAAATGTTATATTTCCGCACGCTACTAAAACATCTGCGCTCGACAGCTGGCGGCTCTCGACTGAGACGCGTCATTCCGTACGGAAAAAACCGTATGTGTGTGGTAGACGAACGGAATTCCGAGTCGATTCCGTACGGAATGGATTCCGTACGGATACATATGTATGTGGCCGCTCTAATAGGTATGTGCAGAACCTACTTGTGTTGTGGTAGGTAGGTACTTAAATTCACTTTGTGACGTTCATACATTATTATTTATTATATTATACCATAGTGATCGCCACTGTACTCGTTAGGTGGGTGTGTAATCATAGGAGAAAAGAAAAAGATTGGCTAGGAAGGCCTAGTATCCAGAGCCGTAAAACAATTTTAAAAAAGTACGGCACATGACATGACATTATCAATTTGACATTTTATAATGTCTGTGAATTAGGACATGACTGACAATGACAGACAGCCAGCCAAGTCCTATCAAAACAAAGATTTATGTTTGTGAATGTGGTTGATATGTATTTTTTATAATTTATTAATTTATTTATAAAGTTTACATTTATACAAAGATGAAAGAGGAGCCGTTGATTATGGAGCGGTCATCGGACACCAAGGACCTGGTAGATGCGTTCAACAACGCCGGGACTGCAACATACTCGGTAGGTACCTAATGTAAACATTTATTTTGGAGAATCCACCCCCTTTTGGATTGAAAATCGGTATTTTCATTTTGCCATTAAATAAATACGGACAAATTACACAGATTGAGACAAAAGAACCTCGAGACTGGTTTTAAGGGATACCAGGGAGTTTAAAGTGAATAGATTTCAGCCAATAGCAATGGAATAAATACTGATCCTCTTTTCGATTGTAATCCGTTTTGTGTGTTATCAATAAATAAATAAAAAATCTACACGCGTTATACACGCTCATTAGATGTTCCCATTTAATTCTCCTAATCTTATACTATCCTATCCTACTAATATTATAAATGCGAAAGTGAGTTTGTATATTTGTTTGTTTGTTACCTCTTCACGCTTAAACTACTAAGCCAATTTGGATGTAATTTGGTATGGATATAGTTTGAGACTCTGGGAAGGATATAGGGTAGTTTTTATCCCGAAATTCCCACAGGGAGTGAAGCCCACGGGTACAGCTAGTTTTATTATAATGTATAGCCTCTATTTTGCACAAAGGTCTTCTAACTAAAATAAAACTACACTTTACTGCTTCATGTTAATAATTAGAACCCGTTATCTTGTCCCACAAATGTCACATTTTTGTAGTGATTGAAACTATTAATTTATCAACTTATTGAAATCGCCTTTTTATACATCATTTAGTTGCATGGACAATGTAGAATTGTGTACAGTTTTTTGTAATTATTGGGGGAAACGTATGACTCTCATCTAACAAACTCCTGTATGTTTATACTTTTCTTTTTATAAATGACTTTTATTTATCCCATTATGTTATTAGAATGAGTCAGCTACTGGCTGACGAGTTTCAACCTCATCTGGAGGTACTCATTCTAATAATGTCTGTGTCACACATTAGTTTTAATCAAACAACATCCCATTATATTTTGTCACATTTTTATCACTTAGTTGTGATTATCTTTGACTCCTTATCAAATATAACTCAAGTTGGCCGGTTGACCTGCCAGAAGTAAATACTATACTAAAAGACCTAAAACCCAAATATAGCTGCGGTATCGATGACATCCCTCCAATATTATACAAACAGTGTGCAGATGAGCTGACACTACCTTTCACTTTGCTGATTAATCAATCTTTCACAGAGGGTACGTTTCCGGATCTCCTAAAAAAGTCCTTGGTGAAACCGATCCATAAAAAAGGCAAAAAAACCGACCCTAGAAACTTTCGCCCTATCGCAATTCCCTGTACCGCATCAAAAATATTTGAAAAAGCCATGGGTAATCAAACATACGAATTTTGCGAAAAGTATAATATTTTTGATGATTGCCAAAACGGGTTCAGAAAAAATCGGTCCACGACACTAGCAACATATAAGTATGTACAAAAAATACTTGACTTATTAAATGGAAAAAAATACGCAATAGGTACTATGCTTGATATGACCAAAGCATATGACAAAGTCCATAATAATATCCTATTAAATAAACTTCACGGGTAGGCATCAGAGGCATCGCTCACGCCTGGTATAAGTCATACTTGGAGAATCGGGAACAATATGTGGAAATAGAACACTATGACCACGACACCGGAACTATTTCCACAGTAAGATCAGATGTACAGCTCATGAACTGTTCCATTCCCCGGGGAAGCGTTATCGGGTGCTTACTATTTTTAATCTACATAAACGACCTACCAAAAACCCTGAACCAGACCTGCGTACTTTTTGCGAATGATATTTCACTCCCAGGTAGCAAACTGACGTCAGCGACGTATAAGCGACGTCACTTATAGGTCATAATAGGGTCGGTCATTTATTCGTCGAGAGCAGACGTTAAAGTGACGTCAGTTTAGGGTCAGCGTTGAGCAGGACGTCGTATTTACGTCAAATTAAAGGCAAGTATCTGGACGTACCATATACGCCGCCAAGAGGACGTTTTGCTGACGTCTATTTAGGGACAGTTTTTGGACGTACCATATTCGCCACAAAGTGTACGTCTTACTGACGTATATTTAGGGTCAATATCAGGACGTACCATATACGACGCCACGAGGACGTTTTACTGAAGTAAATTTAGGGTCAATATATGGACGTAAGTACCTACCATATTCGTCCCAACGTGGACGTTTTTTTGTTCAAGACTTTTAAGGTAAAAGTAACATGTACTCAGTGATACAATTAAGTGAAAAAAACAGCGGAACCGAATCGGTGGTAGACGCCAAGGCATTGTGAAGTTGGCCACCTGTTAAGTTTAAGTAAAAGTACGGTTTAAATCATTTTTCCATGTCCTTAAGTCTATGGTCTTAAAAAACATGGTCCCTGTATCATTGTTCTGGCAATTGTGTCCCACTGTCCTTTATTGCATCTTAAATATAGATTATACAACTTACATTGTGTTTTTTTAGTTTCATCCATAAAAGTTCTTGAGTCTCTTCAAGATACGTATAGGTAAGATGCCTGCAAACGTAAATGCTACATGCTAAGCACTAAATTCTAACCTACTATCACGCGTAAGGATTTGCAAGATGGAGTGAAAAGGGATAGAATATAACACGTACCGTAGTCTTTTGATCTAGGGCCCCTGACCAATAACTTAGAACCGTCGTAGAGCTTAAATGCGCAGCTCAGGCTTTAGTGCCAGTTTTGCCAGCACGTTATTTCACTCAATAGCCAGGGCGGTTCTCTTTTTTAACAAACTACCCACCCAAAATACCTAAGGGGAGCATATTACCATGCTAACGATATCAGCTGTAAGTGTGTTCTTACAATCTATATAATACCCGCTGTCCAAATTCGTGTAGTCTTTGTTAATTAATTTTATTTCCTCTAAATTAGGAAGTTTTAGACTTCGTCCATTCCGTAAAAAATTAAGACGTAAAAAGCATTAAGTAATAGTTCTAATCATAACCATAAAACCTTTTATTTTGAGTAATATTGTATGCAAGTGTTAGTTTCTTAGAAAATCCCTAGATGGCGCTGTTCAAAATTAAAACTGGTTATGGTTTCTTTTTTGTACATTCTTATTACTTGGTGCATATTTCCAATTAATCGAGTTCAGCAGTAGTGTGTGGTTTCATTTCCATATCGGTGTGCGACGGTAGCGACACCCAAGACACACTGTACATATCATGAGCTCCCGTAGGTCCTACTCCTGACTTGTATGTCTTAGTAACGTCTGTGTATAACGTCAGTGGCTGCCCTAATATGTACGGCCCAGTAACGTCCCTATGAATTCAGTATATGACGTCACTCAAACGTCAGTGGCTGCCCTAATATGTACGGCCCAGTAACGTCCCTATATGACGTCTCTCTAACGTCTGTAAACTGACGTCTCTCTAACGTCTATAAACTGACGTCTTGAGGCTGTGACAAATTGACGTCATCTGTTGGGACCCCCCGACGTCAAGACATGACGTCTCTTACGTCGAGTAGTACCGTAAACGGACGACATAATGACGTATAAATGCTACCTGATACTAACCCCTTACACAAATCATGACAATTTAAATCAACTACTAACCCAAACTATTGACTCTGTCGTATCGTGGCTATCTGACCATAATCTTAAAGTAAACTTTGCAAAAACAAAATTGATACAATTCAGACCATACCAAAAAAAGGCCCTTGACATAAACCTTAACTACGGTGGAATCAAACTTGAAAGTGTTAATACATTTCAACTACTCGGAATAGTTTTAGATACGCATACGGACTGGAAAGCCCACGTTGATAAGATAGCTATAAAACTGTCCAAATTTACCTACGCACTTCGAGAACTGAAAAAAACGACTAACGAAAAAACATCAATAGCGGCATACTACGCGTATGCATTCTCATGGCTAACCTATGGCATCATTCTCTGGGGAAACAGCACTGACTCAAATAGACTACTCCTCCTACAAAAGAAATGTATAAGAATAATAACTAATATTAAAAGTAGAGAGAGCTGCAAGCCATATTTTAGGAACCTCGAAATATTAACTGTACCTTCGATTTATATTTTGGAGGCCTGCAAGTTTGTACGCAAATATCCCCAGTTTTATACAAAGAAAGAAGAATTACCGCGATGTTAACCATTAAGGAAAAAAAATCAACTAATATTACCTTCTTCAAAAATGGAAATCTTTAAATCTGGACTATTAGCAATGACTACTAAAATATATAACGCCTTACCTGACAGCCTAAGGGCTGAGAAAAAGGATTCTTTATTTGTAAAAAGATTAAAACAGATACTTACAGAAAAGACCTATTATACGGTAGACGAGTTTTTAAACGATAAAGAAATACCCAACTGACAATACAAAACCTCTAAATATAATTATAAAAATAAATTATTTGTAGACAGAATCTTGACATTAACTTTCTAAAATAAAATTAATTTGATAAGATTGACCTAATAAAATCAAGTTAATAACAAAAAGTGCATGGTAAATAAAAAATAAAATAAAATTGCATAGAATAAAATAATAACAATATGATATAAAAAGCCTCTGTTTTATGATGCAAATAATAATTAACATTGAATAGTATTTTAATTTCATGTAATATATTTTTTCTTGGACTAGAACACCCGCTTGCCGTTCCATTTTATTTTTGCAATACCCAACAGGGTTCATGTTGTACTTAAGAACAGTGGTAATATTAGTAAGACTAAGAACTGATGTATGATATGAATGCAATAAATGAATTGAATTGAAGTGCAATATAACGGTACTCAATGAATTACAAGTTTCAATCCCTACAAGAAAGTAATGTCAGTGCTACAAGATAACGGGTCTACTATTGAATTCCACTAAACTAGTGACTTTGTGAGCTGTAGACCTCATGAGTCACCCCTGACCTGACATTTTTCAAAACTATAAACCGACTTCAACACCAATTTTATTAAATTGCTATGAGTTCACCTGAGAAGTATGCCCATTCCAACAAAAAAAAATTTTTTGTATCGCTCTAGGTCTCTTCAAGTAATTAGTTAACAGACATTAAAAAAAAACAGTGATACTCCAGGAGTGCCGACAGATGTAAAAACTTGGTGTTGGTTTTGATAAGAGTGTTGAGAGTTCAATTGTTTCAAATCTCAAAAAACGCCCAATGCGTCTGAAATAAAATTTTCACTGAGACACAAAAGATTCCAACAAATTGATAACTTTTTTAGGGTTCCGTAGCCAAATGGCAAAAACGGTACCCTTACAGATTCGTCATGTCTATCTGGCTCTCTGTCTGTTTGTCCGTCCGTATGTCACAGCTACTTTTTTCTGAAACTATAAGAACTACCTATACTGTTGAAACTTGGTAAGTAGATGTATTCTGTGAACCGCATTAAGATTTTCACACAAAAATAGAAAAAAAAATTTTTGGGGGTTCCCCATACTTAAAACTGAAATTAAAAAAAATATTTTTCATCAGACCCATACGTGTGGGGTATTCATAAATAGGTCTTCAAAAATGATATTGAGGTTTCTAATATATCATTGACTGATTTAATACAGTTTATAACTGTAACCTGCATGTGCTGGCTTCTACCTTTGGCTACAAGCCACGCAGAATTTCACATTACTCACACGCACACACAACACACAACAGGTGGTATAAATTGAAACGTAACACGTTGCGTACAGGACGCTCCTTCGGAGGCGGCGCTGGGAGCGCTGCTGGAAGACGACGAGGCGGACGAGGCCGATGCGGAGCGGCGCGTGCGGCGGCTCGGTGAGCGCGTGGCGCGCCTCGACGCGCTCAACGTGGGCGGCATGCTGGCCGCCGCCACCGAGTCGGGCGGCGCGGGCGCGCGGCTGGCGGCGCGGCTGGAGGCCGGGCTGGCGGCCGGCGCGGCGCTGTCGGCGCGCCTGAAGCGCTGCGCGGCGCTGGCCCGCGCGGCGCCCGACGCCGGCACGGCGCGCTCGGGCGCCGCGCGCGCCGACGCCAGCGCGCGCGCGCTGCTGCAGGAGCTCACCGACATCTACGACTGGCTGGACGCGCCGCCGCTCAGGGACCTCGACTCGCTGTCTGAAGTCAGTGATCATTCTTTACGTGTCGTTTACAAGTTAGCGAGTTTGAGCAATTTTACAAAAAATATTTTTGATGTATTTTTATCCTTATTTCACTAAGAATAGCTTCGAGTTGTGAAATTTTTGGTTTATTCTAATTTTTAGGGTTCCGTAGCTAAATGACAAAAAAAGGAATCCTTATGAATTCGTCATATCTGTCTGTCTGTTTGTCCGTCCGTACAGTCACAGCCACTTTTTTCCGAAACTATAAGAAATATACTGTTCAAACTTGGTAAATAGATGTATTCTGTGAACCGCATTTAGATTTTCACAGAAAGAGAAAAACAATAAAGTTTGGGGGTTCCGCATATTTAGAACTGAAACTCATTTTTTTTTTCAACTATCATATCTTATATAGGATAGGTCTTCAAAAATGATATTGAGGTTTCTAATATATATTTTTTCTAAACTGACACTTCAAAAGTGCTAAAAAGTGTATTTCCCCTGTAACTTCTAAAATATAAGAAGATATAAGAAGAACAACTTCTAAAATAAGAAAATGATAAAACTATAAAAATATATGATGTACATTAATATGCAAACTTTTACCGAAAATTGGTTTGAACGAGATCTAGTAAGTATTTTTTTTTAATACGTCATAAATCGTAAACCGCAATATGCCTTTCATCTATAGCAATAAATAGTACGGAGGTCTTTATTCGGTTTATTCCTTTCTCTTATACTCAACAACTCGAGTCTCACGTCCTATGTCAAAATATTGATAAAATGATGAAGTATCGCACAAGCTGTTCTAAAGCGTCGGGGTATTGGCAGGTGTCGCTGGGCAGCGCGGAAGGGCGCGCGCGCGCGCTGGAGGCCGCCACGGTGCTGCGCGCGGCGCTGCGCGCGGAGAGCTCGCAGCCCGCGCACCGGCGGCGCCTGGCGGCCGTGCGCGAGCGGCTGCGGCGTCTAGCGCGCGCGCGCGACCAGCTGGCAGCCGCGCTGGCGCGCCACCTCAACAACGCGCTCATCCACCTCGGCAACGAGGCGGCGCAGGAGGCGCGCGCGCAGCGCCACCACGCCGAGCTGCTGCCCTACGCGCCGTTCATGCGCTGGCTGAAGGACATGGACGAGAAGGCTTTCGACGCGCTCGCGAAGGTATGCGCGGCGAGCCTCTCCGCGGCCCGATGCGATATCGTCCGCGAAGGCAGCGCAGTCAGACGGTGCCGTGTTGCAGGTGTACGTGAGCACGTGGGCGCGCGTGTACGAGCGCGAGACGCGCGCGGCGTGCGAGGCGGCGCGCGCGCAGCTGCCGCCCGGCGGCGCCGCGCCCGAGCGCGCCGACCTCGTGCTCGACGAGGTCCGCAGCTAAGTCTCGCCTGCGACGGATTCATTCATACTTTGTGATCTTTGTATTGTGATTTATTTGGTGCCGTTTTGCAGGTGTTGACGTTCGTCGAGAACCTCTGCAATGCCGAACAAGACTTTTGTACACAGTTCTTTTACTTAGACATCGATGTTAAGGTATAGTTATAAATGTTTTTTTAAAATAAGGTGTTGTATTTTTGGGGAATTATTTATACGAAAGGAAATGTCTGTGTGCGTGTGCGTGCGCAGGGCGACGGCAGCGACGGCGAGCACAGCGACAGCGAGAAGCGCGCGGCGGCGGGCGAGGCGCGGCGGTTCCTGCTGGAGCTGTTCCCCAAGCTGGAGGGCGAGCTGCTCGCGCTGGTGCAGCACATCGAGCGCTGCGACCCCTAGTAAGCTGTCGCACGATTATGGGCGCTCATCGAATCGTCACTCACTCCTTTTAACTTTCCATGCGTCTAGGATCGATATTTTTTTATTGGAACGTAGAAACATTCCTTTTCCGACGAGGGTTAGGCGAAAAAAAGATTTTACCGTCACATTTTTACCGTCACGAAATGAAATGAAAGTTAATTTTACAAGTTCGACTTATCTCGTTCTCTAAACTCGCGGCACTTACGCATTTTTTTATTTGTTTTAAGAGCCATTCAACAGCTAATATTTTTTTTTTATGAATATGGGTAAGCAAATTAAAGGTTCCCATGGATAGCACTAGATTACATAAATCTATACACAGAGAAAAATAAAATAAAATTATCCAATTAAAATCAGCTGACTTTGACAACAACACTACTGGACAATCAGTTAGGTGTAAACAAAGCAACGTTGTCGACAGCGGCGCGATGCGCGCGCTGGCGTGCGTGGGGCGGCGCGTGCTGGGCGGCGGGGCGGCGGGCGGCGCGGGCGGCGGGGAGGCGCGCTGGGCGCGCGGCGCGCTGGCCGCCGTGGCCGTGGTGGCCAAGCGCGGCGCCGACCGCGCCGTGGCCGAGCGCATCGCCGCGCTGCCCGACGCCGTGCGACAGGTAGGTGGGGGAGGGCGCGGCCTAAGGGGACTTTTTTATGAATTTTATTTATAGATCCAACAGCTAATACAATAATCAACACAATTTGAATGGATATCGGAAAACCAATACAAGGTTCCCACGGATAGTACTAAATTACATAAAAGTATTATATAGAGCATATTTCAAAAACAGCACTGATTTTACAAGCCATCCGCATTTCAGCACAATGCTAACATTAGTAAGTTTAGTAACCAGTACACAAGTATAAGAATTTATTAGTTAAAGTACGTCTTATCTAAAGGTTTTAAGAGGAGTTTTGAAGGAAATGACAAAAAAGGAGTTCGCCCATTGACGGTGTGCGCTGTGCAGGCGGCGCGGCGCCCCAAGTGCGGGCTGCTGAGCTTCCTGGCGGAGTTCGAGGAGCTGAGCGCCGCCGCCGAGCTCATCTTCGCGCGCTCGCGCCGCGCCGACCTCGACCGCTGGTGATCAAACTTACATTCTAGTAGGCAGTAACACGGACGGTACCCATAAACTACGTCTTATTATTATTTATTTATTATCTTGTTATAAAAAAGAAGAAACTATATTAACGACGGGGAAAGGACATACCCGCAATAAATCGAACCACGAGCTATACTAGATCGCTATAGTATATTGATCTTTCTTTCTTATCGTGTGTGTTAGTATCTAACACTAGTGTCAGAGTTTTTAAACCGCCTTAAAGGCCTCTGACGTGGTTTTAGGTAACGACCAAAGTCAAAGACAGTGACCGGGACCGACGGCTTAACGTGCCCTCCGAAGCACGGATCATCTTACTTATCAGACAATCAGGTGATCAGCCTACAATGTCCTAACCAAACTAGGACAACAACACAAAGTCGTTGCCCCCGCTGGGAATCGAACCCGCGACCTCCGGGTATGAGCCGAACGCTCTAACCACTACACCACGGAGGCAGTATATTGATAATATATAGTATATTGATAATGAAATAACAGTCATAGTAAAAAAAAAACGACGTTCCAGCGGCTGTACATTAGTATGGGAAGGTCAAAATTTCTTTTTAAATTTTTGATTGTTCTTTTAATTTTATTTTATTAAAGTGATTGTTCGATTTATTACGAGTATGTTTCTTCCACGTTGTGTACAGACGACTCGTGATCAACTCACAGCTGAAACCGCTGACTCTAAACGTATGAAACTTTGCCCAAACGTTCCATAAATAACGTAAGTGTGCACTAAGAAATCATTTTTCGAAGTTCATCCCTTAAAGGGTTAAAATAAGGGTTGAAATTTTGTATGAATCTTGGTCAGTATTAAAGTTACAAATTAAAAAATTGGCCAAGTGCGTGTCGGGCCACGCGCAGTGTAGGGTTCCGTAGTTGCAAATGCCAACTTTGAGTTCATGCCACTAAAACGTCTAATCTAAGTATCTATTGAATTTGTACGAAATTTTCCTTTTCGAGTACATTTTATAAGTTGATCGCCTATAACTTTTTAATTTGTTAATCCTACTTAGCTCTGATAGTTTTCCTATAAACTACATTATATATACTATAGCTGTGATTTTTTTCACGTGTCCATATATAACCGTTTACGCTCGGGGGGACACGTGACTTTAACAAAAAATTTCACTTTAAACCTAAATATTTCAGACACGGATCCCTAAATCAAAAAATGGTGTTCCCAAGCTCACAATATTTTTGAAAGACCTATTTAACGACACCCCACACAATGTGTTTGTAGAAAAAAAAATATTGACTTGCACTTTACTTGTATAGCAGCTACCCTAAAAAAAAATTTGTTTCCATATTTTATTTTACGACTTTTTCGCCATGACTGATATACATATCCATGCCAGATTACAGCTTTCTAGTACTTATAGTTTCTAAGTAGGACCGCGGACGGACAGACAGACAGACAGACAGACAGACAGACATGGCGAAACTATAAGGGTTCCTTGTTTACTACGGAACCCTAAAAAACAAAACATTTTTGAGGTCACAATTCAATACAAAAGTTTACTGTATCACTTTGATTTTAAAAGTAAGTTTGTATTAAACTCAGCTAAAAACGGTTAAATAGCGGAAAAATGTGAGGATTGTCAAAAGTGCGCGGCCAGTAGTTCGGTCAATGAGTGCTCAAAAGGGGCATGTGGATGGAAAAGTCGAAAGCAGAAATTTTGACTCGGCAACTTTGTTAGGACTAGTTAAGACATAAACATACTAAAAGTCCTTACCCATCCGAGGTGAGCCCGCGGGGGGAGGGCACAAAGAAGGTCCCGTTTTTTGGTTTTTTGCTTACATCTCGAAAACGGTGCGTTGTACGAAATTTTGTTGTACTACATAATGAAAGCTGATATAATTGTCTACAACTTTGGCTTTCACACTTTTTATCTATCTCCAATTTTTACCTAGCTAAGAAGTTCGAAAAAATTTCGATTTTTTAAAATGTGTTCTACTATCTAAGCGTGTTCGGAAGAAAAGCGCACGCCAAGTCCACGTCTAATGTATGCCTTTCATTCCGTTTCTATCCTCATAGTTCAGGAGAAAGGTCTCCAAGTCAAGTCTGAACTTGATGGTAAGTAACAGCATATGCCCGAACTATCTTGATAGATATTATTGGGAGTTTTAGCCAGTTTAAAAGTAAACTGTTTCCGATTTTGCTGCGTGAAGATACTCCTCGCAATGTTATTTTTTAATAGTGTGTGGGTGTTTTTAATAGTGGGTGAGCAATAAAAAATGATTTTCGTAAATTCGTATTGTTACAATGTGCTACAGAGAATTTAACACATTTTTGAAAATCGGCCATTTTTCGAAGCTCATGCTAGGCAACGATTGGAGGTAGATAAATAATCGGCCAAGTGCGAATCGGATTCGCGCACTAAGGGTTCCGTACCATTATCTATAAAAATCGCGTTTGTTGTTTGAGCCCCCTTAAATATTATTTTATTTTGTTTTTAGTATTTGTTCTTACAGCGGCAACAGAAATACATACTTTGTAAAAATTTCAACTGCCTAGCTATCGCGGTTCTTGAGATACAGCCTGGTGACAGACAGACGGACAGACAGCGAAGTCTTAGTAATAGGGTCCCGTTTTTACCCTTTGGGTACGGAACCCGAAAAAGTGGAAGCCATAGTTGTAGAGAATTTTATCAGCTTTCATAATGTAGTACAGCAAAATTTCGTACAACGCACCGTTTTCGAGATGTAAGCAAAAAAACAAAAAACGGGACTTTCTTTGTGCCCTCCCCCCGCGGGCTCACCTCGGAGGGGTAAGGACGAACTAGTACCAGTAAGGACATAAACATTTATGTCCTTACTAGTCGTAACGAAGTTGCCGAGTCTGCTTTCGACTTTTCCATCCACATTTATTCGTTGACTGTACTACAGCGACAGTTGAGCTGACTTGGCCGTCCCGCCGCAGGTACGTGCTGCTGGGCGAGGCCATGCTGCGCGCCGTGGCGGCGGCCGAGCACCCGCGCACGCCGCGCGCCGTGCTGCGCCTCGAGAACTACCACCGCCTGCACGCCGCGCTGGCGGCGCGCCGCGTGCCCGCGCTGGACGCGCTGCGCGCCGACTGCCGCCAGCGGTACAAGGTGAGCGGGGACAGCTGCAGCACAACTACCACCGCCTGCACGCCGCGCTGGCGGCGCGCCGCGTGCCCGCGCTGGACGCGCTGCGCGCCGACTGCCGCCAGCGGTACAAGGTGAGCGGGGACAGCTGCAGCACAACTACCACCGCCTGCACGCCGCGCTGGCGGCGCGCCGCGTGCCCGCGCTGGACGCGCTGCGCGCCGACTGCCGCCAGCGGTACAAGGTGAGCGGGGACAGCTGCAGCACAACTACCACCGCCTGCACGCCGCGCTGGCGGCGCGCCGCGTGCCCGCGCTGGACGCGCTGCGCGCCGACTGCCGCCAGCGGTACAAGGTGAGCGGGGACAGCTGCAGCACAACTACCACCGCCTGCACGCCGCGCTGGCGGCGCGCCGCGTGCCCGCGCTGGACGCGCTGCGCGCCGACTGCCGCCAGCGGTACAAGGTGAGCGGGGACAGCTGCAGCACAACTACCACCGCCTGCACGCCGCGCTGGCGGCGCGCCGCGTGCCCGCGCTGGACGCGCTGCGCGCCGACTGCCGCCAGCGGTACAAGGTGAGCGGGGACAGCTGCAGCACAACTACCACCGCCTGCACGCCGCGCTGGCGGCGCGCCGCGTGCCCGCGCTGGACGCGCTGCGCGCCGACTGCCGCCAGCGGTACAAGGTGAGCGGGGACAGCTGCAGCACAACTACCACCGCCTGCACGCCGCGCTGGCGGCGCGCCGCGTGCCCGCGCTGGACGCGCTGCGCGCCGACTGCCGCCAGCGGTACAAGGTGAGCGGGGACAGCTGCAGCACAACTACCACCGCCTGCACGCCGCGCTGGCGGCGCGCCGCGTGCCCGCGCTGGACGCGCTGCGCGCCGACTGCCGCCAGCGGTACAAGGTGAGCGGGGACAGCTGCAGCACAACTACCACCGCCTGCACGCCGCGCTGGCGGCGCGCCGCGTGCCCGCGCTGGACGCGCTGCGCGCCGACTGCCGCCAGCGGTACAAGGTGAGCGGGGACAGCTGCAGCACAACTACCACCGCCTGCACGCCGCGCTGGCGGCGCGTCCAGGTACAACAGAAAAGAAACTGTAGGTCTGTGGCCTGGATAATGGTAAAATTGGGACAGTAAATTTACGTATCATAATTTGCGATAATAATTCGCTGCGAACCACTACTTATGCTCCCACACGTTGTTGACAGGAAGCACTACGGAGCTACGTGACGCAGTACTTCGGGCGGCCGCTGGAGAAGCTGGCCACGTTCTTCGAGGGCGTGGCCGAGGCCGTGGCCAGCGGCGTGCGCGAGGACGAGGTCGGCTACCGCGCCGCCTTCAGCAAGCACGAGCTCAAGCGGCTGCTGGCCATGTACCCCGCGCACGAAGGTGGGTGCCGCCCGCGCTCGCTGCGCGCCCGCAGCAGCCAGTACAGACAGTGTTTGTTGCAGTGCGCAAGTCGCTGCACCGGCTGTACCGCACCGTGGAGAAGCAGCTGAGCGAGGAGGGTGGGCTGCTGCAGGTGGTGTGGCGCGCCATGCAGGAGGAGTTCCTGGCGCAGCACACGGCGCTGCAGGTACGTATGAGCGCGGGCGCCGCGAGCGTGACTCGAGCGGAGCGCGGGCGCCGCGAGCGTGATACGAGTGTAGCGGCTGTTGCAGGCGCGGCTGGCGGCGTGCTACCCGGGCGCGGGGCTGCACATGCCGCTCACGACGCAGGACATCCTCGACGCCTTCTCAGATATCGCGCGCGAGCACTGACGTCGCGCGCGAGCACTGACGTCGCGCGCGAGCATTGACGCCGCGCGCGAACATTGACGCCGCGCGCGAACATTGACGCCGCGCGCGAGCACTGACGCCGCGCGCGAACACTGACGCCGCGCTACACGCTAGTGCTGCGGCGCGCCCCGGACACGTGCCACTGCCCGCGGGACAAAACTTTCTATTTCCTAGTATTATTTTATTATTTTAGACAATATTCCTTTGTATATTGTCTAAAATAGTACTTACATTACTGCAGAAGCCGGGGAGTAGGGTATTGCCAGACGAGGAACTTTTGAGGACAAAAATTACAAGACCTACAATCCCATTCCCGCCGAGGCATGAATAGTGCTCTTCTCAATAAATGTGAGAAAATAATGTAATACGTAATAATGGAAATTAATGAGTATAATATGTTACATAGAATACGTCGCCCATAATGTTGACGGCTTATTAGTTTTAGAAACACAAATTCTGAGAAAGATTTGACTCGGTTTCTGTCACACCACTGCAAAAAAAACATGTGTTTATTTTATATATTTCTCTTTACTTTTCGCTGGCAACAAATTTTACATTGCTCATTTAGCCTCCTCTTTCAAATTAAGCAAAGTACAATCCATTGCAGTGACGCTTTCGTCCCTGGAACTCATTTTACACGGTTTTATTTCGAATAAAATAACAAACTTATGCAAATATTTACCGAAAGCATTGTATATTACAAAAAGAGATATGTTTATTTAATTATTAACTTGGTTCGGTTTATTGAAAATATTTTAAAAATTCTGCTTTCCCGCATTTTTTCTTTTTTAATTTTCAATCGTCAATTAGTGCAAAGTAAACATGAATGGGCTACCATACAAACCAGTCATATTTTACAGTCCAGACATATTTTAGCAACCCAGTCTTATTTCAGTCACTTCGTGACGTTTACCCAAGATTTTTTGTGTAAAACATAAATTGTTTTGTGTTTTTTGTGTAATGTTTCGATTTCAATTAAAAAATTTATAAAAGAAAAAACACGGGAAATTAAAAATGTTAACTTTGCAGTTAAACATTAATTGCTTTTGGTGAATATTTGGATAGTTGGTTATTTCTTTAATTATTTCCTCACATTTATCAAGAAAAGCACTATACATACATGCCTCAGCGGGAATGGGATTGCCGGACTCGTAATTATTGCCATTGCTCCTCCGGCAATATCCTTCTTCCCGACCTCTGCAGTAATGTACTATTCGTCATCAGGTCTTTTTGTCTCTACTGCAGGAGCACGACCCTCTCTTTACTACCAGAGCCATCATACATAATTTACTATTACTTCATATTGAATACGGAATTTGGAGCCCTTAGTTGGAGCCTTAAGAAGTCGACTTTTTTTTAAATATACATACATACATACATACTATCACGTCTTTATCCCTAATGGGGCAGACAGAGCATTTTGGGTCTTGCGGTTCTATGCAGAGCCCAGGGCCGCAAGACCCAAAAGCCACTTTTAGCGTCATGGTGGGCGAGAAGATGGAAAAGCAATCAATACAGTGATGGGTTGCTAGCCGCATCGCCTGTTAACATGGTTTGCATTTTTGCCCATTCCCTCGATCGGCTTTTACGATCTGCGTGGGAAGAGAAGCAGCTGGTACATTCTAAGTTTTTTTTATTTCTCCCAGACCAGCATGGGAGATTTTTTAAATATATAACGAAGTAACATGTGGCAGTGTGCCGGAAATGGCATATTATATTATGCAGAACGTCCACAAAAATGTGCTTACTTTCGCAATCAATTACTGTTATTATAATCTAATTATATTCAAGCTTAGTTTATGATGTATACTATACGTGTAAGGGACATGTGCAGAGGCATATTTAAAAATTTGGCGCCCCGGGCCAGTTAGCTTTGCCGTCAACCGACGATAAAGTATTTTATTTAAAAAAATCGTGCAATAGGTAACTATTTGGTGTGTTAAAATGATTTAAAAGCCCTAAAATTAATCATTAGTATTCATTAAGTTCTTAAATATTGTTGTTTTTTGTTAAACAACTATTTTATTGTTATTTTATTCTGTTGGTCGATAAAATCGTGGTCTGAGATTTAGGCGTTTACTTGTTGGTACGATACGAGGTGGGGTTTGAAGCGTTCGTTTTTTTAAGAAGCAACCTGGGCGATTTACATAAAAAAATGTAGTTTTGTTTTTTGACTGTTTTAATTTAAATATACTATAATAGCCCGTGGTTGGATTTATTACCCATATGTCCCATACTCGTTGTATAAGATTGAATGTTATTAAAAAAAAATATATAGATAATATTAATCGTTTTTATAATAAAAATATTTTTGCATAAATTGGGCTGTTTGTTTTGTTTTACTTAATTTGTATTGACTGAGTGCGGCGTCTGCGTTTCAGCGACGGTAAAAATGATTTCGTGTCCGGATGTCCAGATTTCCGGCTGTTATTGCTTAAGCTTACATTTCATATTTGATTCTTGATATAATTTTTAGTAGATTTAGTTTTTCTCGAAAATCTTCTAGGTGGGAGCAATATGGGGATGAAACATGAAGTTAGAACTTAATGGGATGAAAACTTTTAATAAATTGCCATTGAGGAAAATGACATCGGACTTTTTGGTTAAGTACGTAGGTTTGGTTGAGACACAACATTTTTATCTGATAATTGATGGTGTGTGTGCGTGATGCAAAGACACGCGCGAGGTATACAGCGTGGCCATTAGTATAGAGATAAAACAGATATCCGGTTACCGGTAACTATTCGGTATAAGCCCGGCAAGTGATGTTGGGGCCGGATTTAAAAAAAATCGAGATTCAAATCTTATTTGTTACATACATACATACATACTATCACGTCTTTATCCCTAATGGGGCAGACAGAGCATTTTGGGTCTTGCGGCTCTAT
Source organism: Acrobasis consociella (assembly GCA_963555685.1). Lineage (NCBI taxonomy): Eukaryota > Metazoa > Arthropoda > Insecta > Lepidoptera > Pyralidae > Acrobasis > Acrobasis consociella. The sequence continues at coordinate 21,073,065 of OY743112.1, read as the reverse complement.
GCAGAGCCCAGGGCCGCAAGACTCAAAAGCCACTTTTAGCGTCATGGTGGGCGAGAAGATGGAAAAGAAATCAATACAGTGACGGGTTGCTAGCCGCATCGCCTGTTAAAATGATTCGCATTTTTGCCCCTTCCCTCGATCGGCTTTTACGATCTGCGCGGGAAGAGAAGCAGCTGGTACATTCTAAGTTTTTTCGTTTCTCCCAGACCAGCATGGGAGTACTTATTTGTTAGTTCTATATTTTTTAACTAATTATATATATTTTTCCCATGCTGGTCTGGGAGAAATAAAAAAAACGTAGAATGTACCAGCTGCTTCTCTTCCCACGCAGATCGTAAAAGCCGATCGAGGGAATGGGCAAAAATGCAAATCATGTTAACAGGCGATGCGGCTAGCAACCCATCACTGTATTGATTGCTTTTCCATCTTCTCGCCCACCATGACGCTAAAAGTGGCTTTTGGGTCTTGCGGCCCTGGGCTCTGCATAGAACCGCAAGACCTAAAATGCTCTGTCTGCCCCATTAAGGATAAAGACGTGATGGTATGTATGTATGTATGTATGTATATTTTTTAAACTAGGTACATAAATACAATCATTGGTCTACTACTATGTACTAAATTATTCATTTTAAAAATTCATGAATTTTCTCCGTAAATTTACCAAGTTGTAAAAACAATTGGCAATACAATTACAAGTACTATTTTATTTCAAATTATTACTCCTACCTGTGCTAAGGTCAATTTGTGAAGCACGGGTCCGGACTCAATTTCGTCATTAGCCGCCCACCTAATATAAGGGGGCACACAATCAATTCGCGCTGGTTTAAAAGTCCAGCTCACGTGCAATCGCGTTTTTTCTTCATTCTAAGACTGGCTATTAATATGTTGGCATAATAATAAATAAATATATAGGGACAAATTACACTGATTGAGCTAGCCCCAAAGTAAGTTCGAGACTTTTGTTATGGGATACTAACTCAATGATACTATATTTTTATAACTTATAACAAATACATATATAGATAAACATCCAAGACCCAGGACAATTTGAAAAAGGCCATTTTCTAACTTGCCCTGACCGGGAATCGAACCCGGGACCTCTGGGTGGCGGACTAGCATGGTGACCACTACGCCACGGTGGCAGTCAGAAATGTATGAGCTTCGCGAGATACAGCCAACTCAGTCGTCTCTCTACCCTCTACCTTGTTTAGCCGGTGGGTGTAGAAGATGAGTAGCTGCTGGGAGACTCGTCGCAAGACATATTCTCGTTTGCTTGTTGCGTTCATCAAATTGCTATGTTTGGCTGAGGACCGCGCTGGATATCCGGTCAAATCACTATCCATTTCATTACTAGTTTAAACAAGCGGATACATATCACGTCTTTATCCAAAATGGGGCAGACAGAGCCCAGGACTTCAAAACCCAAAGGCAATGTTTAGCGCTTTGGTAGGCAAAATTATGGATATAATAACTGTACTGTGTGGGAAGAGAAGCAGCAGCGTAAAAAGAAATGAACGTTAATGTACCAGCCATACATTTTTTATGTTTTTTTCTCCTCAACAGATTCCATCTTACAATAAAACACGGACTAACCATTATCTGCCTAAAACAAGATAACTACAAATGGGTGAATAATGGTTTAAACCAATACATAAAGTTAGTCCTCATTTTATAATAAGACATTTACATTCATATACATAGTACAGGCCAAATAGCAGTAAGAGCTTTTGGCAGGATGAAATTGATTGCTTGCCAGGAAATGATAGTAAAACAAGAAAAGACAGACATATGATCACAATTTATTTGATTTAACAGCTAAATACATTACTCTTACAGTTAAAGTGCATTCAGTTTCTGCTAACGTCTGGTGTTAAGCATGATGTTGGTAGTATCTTTGGAATGGCAGAACTGAACTGACGTGGTAGGCTTTGTTTCTTAGTCCAAGGACTTGGGGGGCGAGTAGTTGAGGTACACCAGTCCTGAAGCCTTGGCCTGCAAATATGGAATGAACTAGTCAGACATTGCAACAATATACTAGAATATCTGATTGTCAGATATTGCTGTTGGCAAAACAGACTTCATAAAACACTACATAAATCAATTTAAAAGAAAGTAAAATACTTTATTTAATGCAATTTACAATTTTTATAAGAATTTCCATTTTCAGTTCTACAAGCATTAAGTATTAGAACAGCATTTAATTAAACATTATGTTATAGAATTGCCTAAATCAGAATATTCAAAACTCCTTTCCAGTTGGTTTTGAAAATAAAAATGACTGACTTACAGCAATAATGGATCCTACAGTGAAGGCGATGCCGAAGAGCAGTGCAGCGTTGTAGCGGCGCTGGTTGGCGTCGTACTGCGCCTGCCACGAGCCGCGCGGCACGGGCAGCTCGTCCATGCTCGGCGGCTTGAAGTGCTCACCGCCGTGGTAGCGGCGAGCTGAGAAAAATCATGAAAACACATGCATGAGACTTATATTAACATAATTTCTATTTCTATGATAATTTCAGCTGTATGACCAACACAGCTAGACATGGGCCTTAGGCAGGTGGCAAACGTAGGTACCCAAAATATAGTTACCTACATAGATAATGATAAGAGGAAGGTAAAACTTAGGTTATGTTTGCTCATTATGTAACATTCAATACCCGATTAAAATAAACAAATTAATATTTTGAAGTATTTAGAGAAAGGTCATAATAAATAGGATAAATATCAACTGTACAATAACAAATAATCTATATATATCTACCTAGTAGAAATTAAAAATACCTATGTAAAGATGATTCGAATACAGTCTTACCCGTTTGCTGGAACAAGCGTGAAACAATTGGCCGCGATACAAACATTTTGTAAAAAGTAGATTTTCAGCAAAAAATATGTTTTCTTTAGAAAATCAGATAATCCAACTTTCCTTTTTTTCGCTTTGGGATGGGAAATTGGGAAAGCTTAAATAAGTCAATGATTAAAATTTAAAGAATTGACATTTGAAGTTGACACTTGATAGTGACATACAACCTTTGGTGACAATGACAATTTTATTTTTATACATAATACTCTGGCACATAAAATTCCATGGGCACTACCTACTCTGGGTACAAGAGTGCTATTTTTAAGGCGGGTCTCCTGCGCCAGAAATCTCGAAACATTACACAAAAAACATGAAACAAAAACAAAACAAAAATATTATTTTTCATACACAAACCGTCTCCTGCATATAATTTCTGTTTTGAATGAAACATTTCTTCGTTACGCGGAGTAACTAAACGAACGGTTTTTTGTACGGAAAAACCATTCGTTTAGGTGACTCCGCGTTTCAAAAATGACACTTAAGGTACCTAATAATATTTATTTCTGATTACTGTTATCATCATTTCTGCCTGACGAAGAACTAGAAGATGTGTTCTGCGTTTTACCAATTGCAGATAATAGAGGTAGGCTCCAAAGGACTCTTAACCAAAACCGTAAAATAATTAAAAAAGAAATCCTTCCCCTCTCGACCCCGCGCAGGGCATGTTTTCCATCTGCTTTCGAAAGCAGAAACATGTGTATGCCATAGACAATTGTGTATGGCCACGCCCCTTTGTTTGCGTGTTTTTGTGTAATGTTTTGGATATTTTGGTGCAGGAGACCCGCCTTTAATTGAGGGACTCAGCGAAACACAAAACGTGTTTCCAACTCACCGCTCGCGTAAAATACAACTTGAAGTGCTATTTTTGAAACGCGAAGTCACCTAAACGATTGGTTTTTCTATACAGAAAATCGTTCGTTAAGTGACTCCGCGTTTGAAAAATAGCATCTTTGATCGTATTTTTTAAACCGTCGTGTCAGCGAAAAACAATATTGTTTTACGCAGAAAACATCGATAATTTGTCTATGCTTTTCTAAACATTCGAACATGAATAAAAAAAAATTGGTAGTTTGTAAAGTACGATCGAGATGTTTACGTGATAACGTCGTTTCACGGAATGACTGGCAGCGCTCGAGATGAGACGAGAGATCGGTCCGTCTCTCTCTCGTTATACCTGCGATCGCGCTCGTGAGGTTTTTGTGTGACACAAGTTTCTGAACATGTCACCCGACTAAAACGATTTTAAAGTCGTTATCACGTCAAAAGCAACGTGAAATGGAAAATGGAACGGATTTCCCATGATTGGTTTCAATGACATGTAGAGTTTATTATTCTATGACGATAGGTTTAGGGTAAAGCAGAGATATGGTCCCATATCTCTGGGGTAAAGTATGTAGTCATCGTAAGACATTAAAGTGCCACTATCCATTGGTATTAAGTGACAGGACAGGTAAAGATGCGCCCCAAGGGCGTCGCCAGCCGATGGCGCAGGGGGGGGGCAAGTTGACTTCAGGGACGTGCATCACCGATTATTGCAGGGTAGACTAATTTTGGGGCCTTTGCCCAGCAGTGGGACAAAAATAAAGCTCTCTGACTGAACTGACCCTATTACTTAGTGTGTTTACATCCTGAGAGCCACTTATACGCGTCATATTGTTTAATATTCATAAATGTTCCTATTAGCTTACCGCTTGTTTGAACTAAATCCAAAATAGGCTGGCATCGGCCATTTATGATTATTGCACTTTTTTCCTCAAAAGTTAAATGGTTAAACGCGTAACTTTTCAGTTTTAGCAAACAAACACCTGGGGCACAACTCCCACATGAAAAACTTTACATTGCAAACTGTTTTAAAGAGGTAATAATAGAAAATAAAAATAAGAAACTTCTAATTTCATCTGTTATCGCAAACATAACAAAGTTCAGAGCAGAGCGCAACACGTAATCATTTGTAATGCGACAATGCAAATAATTATCATTGGACAAGAAAAATTATCAAATATATACGACTAACACAAAAATCTTCGTGTTCCGTTTTATCCTCGAACATCTTCCGTGTATTAAAATTGGTTGCATAACACAAGCGAGAACCAATAACTTTCTAGTTTTCATCACAGGAACAAATGAATAGGCCTAAAATCGATATCATTCCTTATTGGTCAAAAGTGAAAAGAGATAAAAAACGTTGATTATTGAGACAGAAATAGCTTAAAGATAAGGGCCATTTTTGAAAAACAGCGTTTCACTTACTTACTGGTTTTTTCCATACTAAAATTTGCTTTGTTTGTTACTAATGCGTTTCAAAAATGGCATTCATTAGGCAAAGTCTAAAATATTAGTTGTGTGCGCGTATACTTCATGTTTGTGTGCGTCGGTGAAGTACGTTGACGATCATACCACAGACGCAAATCCTTATCCATGCGTTGTGAATGTGTGCAAATCGAGACACGATGGACAATTGTCTTTTAGGTAGGTAGCCCCTAGAGTACATGACAGTATACGTGGCGGTGGCCTGCATATGGCGCGATGGGAAACGGACGGGGAAGCGCGCGTTTATTTGAAAATAGGGCCTGTTTATTATTTATTTGATTTATTTTAATATAAAAAATGCGGATATATTAGGGAAGCTCCGGGTAGACAATGTCTCTGCGTCTCTATGGACAGCACGTCCCTGGTTGACTTTACCTACTACAATTCATAATTTTCTCGTTCTCTATGAATTCTCTATAAATGAGAAAAGTAGGTATAAATTGTAGGTAAAGTCGACAGCACATGAAGCTTTTCACTTGTACTACGAGCCTTACATCTACAGCGATTGTAATAACAACAGTATCTTAGTACTATATACATATATATTCTGTGACAGCACAGAGTCCAATGTATAAAGCTACACGAGCACGAGCTCTTGACTATGCAATAAAAAACTTGTATAGATACACATCCAAAGTGTGCAGCTGCCCGGGCAATTTTTATAAGAATGTCGATTTTTTTTGGTTTTTGAGTAAATAAGTTATAATAACATTTATAAGAAAAATAGAATAAAAAGGAGTTTGAATTTGAATAAGTGTAAAGCGTACAGCGTATTTTTTTGTTTAAGGCTTGAACTTCAAGCAAATCAACTCAAAGACTTAGGACTTTGGTTGCATTATATTTGGCAACTTTTTTAGAATCTCTAGGGGGGGGGGGGGGGCAGCTGCCCCTCCCTGCCCCCCCTTGGCGACGCCCTTGATGCGCCCTACATTTCTTTTCAATTTCATACATTCCAAAGTTTTCTCCCAGGAGACGTAACTCCGCGTTTGAAAAATACCACCTCTGTGCTATGCCTATGCTGCTATTACTAAGACTTCGCTGTCCGTCCGTCCGTCTGTTGTGTGTCTGCCTGTCTGTCAGTCTGTCCATGGTATAATAAAATAAGGTATTCATTTCCCGAGAACGAACTTGACTACGTCACGAAAGTGTTGCCACTGATTGTTCTTTTCAGTAATAAGGACTTTCTCAATTACATAGTTCATGAATATTAAATAAAATATTAAGTACTTAACTTAGCTAGTTAGTATCTCGTGATTCTCGCGTGATTCATCAATTCAATATTTTATAAATTGATATAATGGATTATTAATTCGAAATTGGTATATAAAGTTCAAAAATGCATTACGCTCGGGTAATTCAATTTCACACAGTGGCAGCACATCAAACTGATGAAGTAAAGTGCGTTTCATCAAATAGTTCCTTTGTCGTCATGTTGGCACCAGTGTTTGTCAATAACGTCAACACGGTGAACATACGCTGCGAGTTTTTATTACTATAATTGTAATTCCTAGAGAAAATCATGCCGAAAACGTTGAAAAGTGGTGAAAGAATGATGGTGTTGAAAGTGAAGGAGTTTTGTGAACGTGAAAAACGTAACGATGCCCCAATTATTCCATTAAGATGTGTACAAGCTAGGGTCGCCGCCATTACAGGTTAGTGAAATAGGGTTACCAGCATCAGTTTAATCACCCTTGCTGTTTAATGCCACCAGTGGAAAAAAGTAGTTAATTTTTGTTCATAAGTCCAAATTCGTTTAATTTTCTGATGATATATAATTTTGTTATTAAAATTAAGGATGCGATCATATCTTCTTCATCTATAGCGTATTCAGAAAAATAATAGAAAAATAGAGAGTTACGTCATGATTATATAATAATAAATAATTTGACGTTGTTTTAGGTATATCTGAAAAAACAGTGTCGAAAATCAGCAAAGAAGGTAAGGAGGCAGCTTCAACGTCGAAAAAAGTTACGACACCGCGCAAAATTGGTCCTCGACGCAAAACTCATGAACTGGATGATTTTGAACGATGTACTATAAGGCATAAAATACATGAATTTTATTCCGTTAGAAAGGAATTGCCTACATTGTTGAAATTGTTACATGAAATGCGAAATGAGATAGACTTTAAAGGTAGTCGCACTACTTTGTGGAGAATTATAAAAGAGATGGGATTTTATTTCAATAAATGCAAATCCAAAAGAAAGGTTTTGATGGAGAGATACGACATTGTTGCCTGGCGTCATCGATATCTGGAAGAATTAAGAAATAATCGTCTTGGAGCCCAACGGCCAGTCGTGTATTTAGACGAAACATATATACACGCCACATATTGCGCTGGAAAATGTTGGCAAAGCGAGACTGAAGAAGGTGTTTTGTCTTCAGATTCCAAAGGACCACGGTGGATCATTGTCCACGCTGGTGGCGCCATGGGCTTTATACCCAATGCTCAACTGATTTTTAGATCCCAATCGAAGTCAGCTGATTATCATGACGAAATGAACAAAGTAAATTTCAATAAGTGGTTGAAGGAAAAATTAATTCCTAATCTACCTCCACAGTCCATTGTAGTCATGGATAATGCATCCTACCATACTGTTCAGATAAATAAGGCACCCACAATGTCAAGTACAAAGTCAGAGATGCAATCTTGGATCACGAATAAAGGACTTTCATATTTGCCGACCATGCTAAGAGCGCAGCTGTTTGAAATTATCAGAGAACATAAACAGCCACCTGTTTATGAAGCAGATGTGATGTTGGAAGAACATGGCCATAAAGTGGTAAGGCTTCCACCTTACCATTGTGACTTAAACCCCATTGAGCTAATATGGAGTGTATTAAAAAGAAGGATAGCCGAAAAAAATGTAGGTCAAGAAGCTAATAAGATAGTACAAATTACGGAAGAAGCTTTTGCTACGATCACTCAGGAGGAATGGAAAAAGGAATGCCAGCACGTAATAAATATTGAAGAAAAATACTACGCTGCTGGCCCAGCCGTCGACAATGAAACAGATAGATTCATAATCGAAGTAGGAGACGATAGTGATACTTCTGATGACAGTGAATCTATTTATGACGAAATGTCAGATGTAGACATGATTGATGAACACAGTTATTGTAAAAAAATATAATAAAATGATACCTTAAATGTTTTGTTTTTTATTGATGATGATAATCTATCCTTCCTAGCGCCCTGAATAGTATCCCATATTAGCACCCATAGTAGAGTAGCGCCAAACTTGGAACCAGTCAGAGTTTCGTCAAAACCCCTATGACCTATGTAAGACAAATCAGCGTAAATTTCGTGTTAATCCAATCCAAACGTATAACCCATCGAAAGCGCCTACCAATCAAAGGGAATCATGAAATCTGCTAGTAGTTAATTGTAACAAAATGATATATATAGATGAATACCTAATGATTCAACGATCATATTATTGTATTAACTAATAAAAATATCTCCCTTAATTTAAGGTAGTATAATGGGGTAGTATGGGAACCGTAGATGGGAACACTGATAGGCAATACTGCCAACATGACGGCAAAGGAACTCTTCTATGAAACGCATTCTAGTCATCATGGTCTATTAAAACAAGGTATTCTCTTCCCGTGACAGCTGATGACGTAGGTGGAACTTGACTACGTCATCAGTTTGATGTGTTGCCACTGTGTGAAATTGAATTACCCGAGCGTAATGCATTTCTGAACTTTATATACCAATTTCGAATTAATAATCCATTATATCAATTTATAAAATATTGAATTGATAAATCACGCGAGATACTAAATAGCTGAGTTACTTAATTGACCGAGCGAGCGAAGCGAGCGAAGCGTCTCAGTTTCGAGATTGGCCAAAAATTCTTTTGTCCGTCTGTCTGTCTGTCTGTCTGTCTGTCTGTCTGTCTGTCTGTCTGTTCTCGCCTACAGGTCGCATTTCTTAACCGATTCTCATGAAATTTTGTAAGCAGGTTCAGCAACTTAATAGATTTTTTTTGTCGAGCCAGTTTTTCGAATTTTTTCAAAATGGCGGAAATATGGGGGTTTAAAATTTTAAAACTGTCATATATCCGCCATTTCAAAATATTTTCAAAAATGTCATTATACTTTTTTGTTGCCATTAAGAAAACATTTTTTTTTTATTTGAACAACTTTTTTATCTGTACAACTTTTTTATACGTTATACTTAAACGGGTTTAGGGTGACTCGCGGAGTCTAGCTGACTAAGCCGTAACGGATATACAATACAAATCTTCTTACAAAATATACTGAAACTATATAAGAGTGAATTCAGTCCGGGTTACTGAACAACTTTCTTAAAAATACATATCTCCCCTGGGGTCCACGAAGTAATTTCTCTGAATAACTATTATGGTTATTATTTTAAGTTTCATAAGTAGTTCTATAAATTTTATCATATTTAACCGACTTTAAAATAAAAGGGTTTTGCTTAATTTACGATTAGTTTTATTTTCAGTTTTTGCTTATTTTGATTGATTGTTGGCTTGTTTATTAAATTTAGCAATTTTGTTGAGCGAACTTTCAATCGCTATCCCTGCTTGTCTGTGCTTCTGTAGTAGTATTAGTGATTATGCCACGAACTAACAAGAGATCAACGGCAACCAAAGCCCGCGAAGTAGCTTTACGAAGAGAGTAAGAAACCAATGAGCAGCGGCGTAGAGCCATGGCAATACAAATAAACATTTAAACAAAAACCCATTAATAGTTTTCTGGTTTTTTCAACAACAAGCTGACTTTGTTATTTGAAAAATGATGGGTCATTTTTCGGTGAAAGACTACTGGTACAGAACTGAATTTCAGCATCACGGTAGACCTCATATCCATGTGATGTATGGTAGGAAGGTGCTCCTGACATTTCAGAGCTAGATCGAAAGTCATTTAAAGAATGTGATTGCCAACTATTTTGGAAATTTGGTCACAACCATGAATCCGCATATCGGTAAACCTGCACCGATTATTCATCCAAATCAGGTACACTATTCTGAAATAATAATCGCGAGGTCTAAGTTCGTGGCGAACTACTAGTATTTTATTTAATATTCATGAACTAATTGAGAAAGTCCTTAAATTTAGTGAAAATAACAGTCAGTGGCAACACATCGTGCGTGACGTAGTCAAGTTTCATCTCTGGAAGAGAATACCTTGTTTTATTATACCATGGAAGTAGTCAAGTTCCACCTACGTCATCAGCTGTCATGGGAAGAGAATACCTTATTTTATTATACCATGAGTCTGTCTATCTTTCAGCCTGTCTGTCTGTCTGTCTGTCTGTCACCAGGCTGTATCTCATGAACTGTGATAACTAGACAGTTGCTGTGTGGCGCTTCCATACAAGTTACAACAAAGTTTAATTAATATACAATGTCGTTTTTAAGTAGGTACAAATATTTTAAGGGGTGATTCAGACCATCATTCTTATCAACTATTCCCAGTAAATATATATCGAAATATGAAAAAAATATTTTCAGTTTCCATAGTACTTATATCACGTGACTAGTTCGGTTTGTATGAGAAGCTAAAAATTTTTTTTCGTATTTCGATATACATTTATTGGGAAAAGTTGTTCAAAATGATGGACTGAACCACCCCTTAAATTATTTGTACTTAATTAAAAAGGACATTGTATAGAAGCGGAGATTAATCGCTTTTTCTCCGGAGTTTCTTTTATATCTACGAGTAGTTTCATTCACCGAAGCATCGCCGGGTTTTTCTCCAGTTGACACCGCTCCGGCGCAAACCGTTTTCTATATTTATTATTTAGCTTTCGCGTTAGTTGGAGGGTTGTGGTCCCTTTCCCCCAAGAGGACCAGCCATTGGCTTGAAGGGGAGGGGGGAGTAACTAAACTGAGCCAATAAAAAATATAATAGTGAGCTCGACCGGCAATCCGATTGTGTTGTGAATGATGACGATGACGTCTGGATTGAAGTGAAGTGAGGTCGGGGAGTGCGGCGAGGAGTGAGGAGAGTGCCGCAGTCGCGGAGGGCGCGGCGCGCGCTGCGAACGTTGCCCCTTCATGCTGCGCGTGCGCATGCGACGCGAGCGATGCCCCTGAGCGCTGCTCTTTGTTTACCGCGATCTCATAGTGTCGCGTCGTCAAATCATTCCAAATAAATACAATACGGGCAGACTTATGTGACTGTGAACTTTGTAGTGTACCTATTTTATTTTATTGTAGTGTTGTTCTATAAACAGATGTTTATAGGAGGGATGCAATAATATACTTATTTGTAAACAATGGATGGGGAAGAGACGCAAAGCCTATCGAAGGCTAATGGTGTGAAAGTGGTCGGAAGGAGCGCGGATGGAGAGGCGGGGGGGAGCGCGGGCCGGGGGGTGGAGCTGGAGAGCGAGGAGCAGCGGCGGCAGCGCTGGCGCTCCGTCTACGTCATCTACTTCACCATGTTCCAGATGTCGCTGGGCTTCAGCATCGTGCTCACTGGCGTGTGGCCCTACCTCGACAAGGTCCGACCTCAACCCTGCTCACACATCGCCCCACGCTCTCACGCTACTAAAAACATTGTTTTCGTGTCCTTTGCACGACGTATATTGAAAGCGATACGCAAGCCATTTTCATAATGGTATAATTTTTAGTCAATTAACTGGCCTGTACGTACGAGCTGTATACTTTCCGACATTTATTTTGTAATAAGTAGACACCAATAATGTCACGACGTCTAAGTATGTAGAGTCGCAAATTGCTGCAAACCCCAACCCATTCTTTCAAGTATTGTGTTTTAGACATGACATCAGAACATGAAACAAAATATTAATACATATATGCAAACGGTCATAAAATACCTATATGGTTCTTACAAACTAGATCAACGTTAAGTTTAGTCTCAGACATACACCTCTGCTCACCGTCTTGCTAAGCGCGGCTTTTGGGTTTTGGTATCTACAATACCTACATTGGAGACATGAGGCCACCACTAGATAAGATATCCCTCTTCATTTTACTAGGTATCATGCATTGCGTGCACCGTGGTGCACCTACATCTGACTTAGGTACTCTACATACGTATGGCTCTAGAATACTCAACATTATCTCATTCTTTAAATTATTATTTTATCCAATCAAATCAAATAATCGAACTTTTATAAGAAAAACCTATTCTTTTTATGAAAGTCAACATTAATTTACATGATGTATTAATATGAAACTACTAGGGGTGACATGTTTTTTAAGCTATTGCATAGCTTCTATCGCGGGCCTTGAGCGCGGGGACCGAATCCAGAAATTCCGTAACGAAAAAACCTCACGCTCCCCACTCCGCCTACCATGTAGGTTGCCGCTTCGTCTCCGTTGTCCGTTTGCGACGTTGCCGTCCTTCCTTGTTTGCAATAGCTTTACCGCGGCAGTCCCCGAGTGCCACACGTCTTTTTTTTAATCCTCAGATTTTCCCGCTATTTAGCTGAGTTTTATAAAAAAATTATCCCTTTATTAACCCCTTCAAAGAATGAATTTTCTTATAAAAAATGATAAACTTTTTTCTCAAGCCAAAAGCGCAAGCTTAAAAATACGAATATTAAAAAAAAAACTCTTCTTAGTGCATTCTTTCATAATTAAGGTATGTGAATTTCCTGTTTTAAGACACAGCGGTTTCAGTCATAGATTCAGAAGTAACAGCTAATTTAAAGAGTTATAGAAGAAGGTTACATATACACTAATACCGTGTCGAAAGGTACGCCGAGTGTTGAGAAAAACGCCAAAATAAACTGTTAACACCCTATGGCTTCGTGGAAACAAAGCAAAGAGGAGATTTTAGTAAAATACAGAAGATACTGTACGCACTCATGTTTTTGAACAGCAGTGTGCACTACTACAGTGTGCCTTATCGTTGTTTGGTTTTGGAGTCTTCGCGTCTGTACGTCGACGGAGTGGGGCCAGCTGCCGCAGGCCGGCTTCCCGCCGATAACTGAGTCACTCCGGTCGAAGGCCAGCCCTGTTGTCACACCACTCGCAATCTGCTCCTATCATTTCTACTGCATATGACGCGCCGTAAACAGCGCACGCGATCAAGTCATCATCATTTCAGCCGCATAACGTCCACTGCTGAACATAGGCCTCTCCCAAATATTTCCACAATGACCGATCTAGAGCAGCCTGCATCCAGCGCCTTCCAGCGACCTTGGTTAGGTCGTCAGACCACCTTGTGGGTGGGTGTCCTACGTTTCGTTTGCTTATACGTGGTCGCCATTCAAGATCCTTTTTGCCCCAACGGCTATCGGTTCGTCGCGCTATGTGTCTCGCCCACTGCCATTTCAACGAGCTTATCCGCTGGGCTGTCAGTGACTTTAGTTCTACAAATTTCCTCATTTCTGTCTATAGTGTTACCTACCAACTTACTCGTATTGTGACGGCAGAGCATTCCTTTTGTTTCAAAATAAATATCTTGGTATTAATTGATGGCGTACAATCGAGAGGATGACGCGATCCCTGCACTAGGTATAGTACATAAAGGCACATGGTATGGTTGGCATCTTATGTAGATGCCAACTACATTACGATTGCCATTTTAAGGACGACAGCACTTAAATTAAAGTGCCTTCCGAAACAAGGAGATATAACTAATAAAATATAAAATACATATAATAAAACAGTAAAAAAAGTGTGTCTGTAGTTCTGTACATTAAATATATTTCCAAAAAAAATATTGGGGGCGATGGAGACGTTGTAACAGAGTAAGAATTTAAAAAAAAATGTCTGTCTGTTTGTCTGTTTGTACATGCTAATCTCCGGAAATACTGGACGGATTCGAACGAAGCCTGGGCAACATATAGGGTATAAATGATTTTGGGAAATGGAACGCCTGACGCAGAACCATAATGGTCCAGCTAAACTATAAGAGATATAAAAATGCTGCCTTAGTAAAAGTTGTTCAGCCTGATGAGCATTTTCCAGAGACATAAAGTCCACGCGAACGAAGTCGCGGGCTTCGGCTAGTAACTAATAAAACGAGTCCATCAGCCGGCCTGTCGAGCTCCCTACTGTCTGGACACGATGTGTGCGTACGGGCCATTTATGATGCGGCGTAACTCATCATATCATCATCGGGGTAGGCCTAGGCTATAGGTCGTTTTGTAGGATTTACAAAACGACCGATCGGAAGCCATCTGCCACCTTGTACAAGTCGTCTGACAATCTAGCAGGAGGGCGTCCTACGCTGCGCTTGCTAGTACGTGGCCGCCATTCGAGAACCTTCTTCCCCCATCGGCCATCGGTTCTTCCCGCTATGTACCCCTACCTATGTCACATCAAATATTGTAGAGTCTCAACCTCAACTCAAGGCATAAATAGTGGTTTTATTTATTACATTTCCTCTATTAAGAAAGCCAACATGGATTACCGCTATACCGTGCCATCCTTGCGAGTTGATCGTTAGGGCAAACGAAGAGGTGACAGACGCGGGGGCAATAAAAATAGCCGCGACCTGAGGCCCCCTCCGCGACTCTCCACGTGGTTGGTGTTTAGAACTAGGACCACGTCTGGAGAAATCGCTCTAAGCGATAATAAGACCGATTGTGAAAATATTTTTTATATTGTACATTTTTTTTTACTTTTGTATTGGTACAATAAAGAGTTTGTCATTCATTTGCTGTGGTCCCTAGTTCACGTTCGCTATCACCCTCACGCCTATTAAAATTACTCTTTCTTTGCTATTTAAATCACTCCTTTGTATTTATTCGTGCTTTGGATGTCGGATGCAAAATCAACAACATAGGTTTTATTAGTTAGTTAAACACTCTCTTGTTTGTTTGTTTTTAGTTTGTTATACACATGTACATACCTATGTACGTTGCAGTAACTAAGTACTTTAAGTACCTATTTAATTTAAAACAATACCGAAAATACAATCAATCAATCAATCAATCATTTATTTGTCAAACATAGGTACAATGATACATGATGATACATGCATTATACAGACGAGATGTTACAATATTATATAATAGTTCGCTATGTCTTGCCGTTGCCATATTTAGCATACAAATATTTATAAATAATTAAAAATTGGTACATACTTTACTTAAATGTCAAGGAAATTGGTATAATAATAGTAATGTCATGTCATAAAAAAGGTAGTCTATAATTTAATCTATAATTGTCGAATAATAATATTATCAAATCTACATCTTGTTATCTTTTAGAAATTCTTTTACAGAATAGTAGGATTTATCTATAAGAAGTGTAAAGGTTTGAAGTGCATTATGCTAGTTTTTTTTAAATTAATTATCAATTTATTCCTATCAAGCCATTTTACTATGTCATTCACTGCGTCATTTAAATTTCTTTCATGGTCAACTATATCATTACTTTTTACACATATGGTGCTGTCATCTGCGAAGAGTACCATTGGTTGGTTTGTAACACTAGGCAGATCATTGATGTAAAGTATGAAAAGCAATGGTCCCAATACACTTCCTTGGGGAACTCCACATACAACATTCCTTTCATCTGAAGTGTATTTTATTTCAATTTTTTTTTCAGGGCAGACCCTTGTAATTTCCGTAACTTGTTTTCTATCACTCAAATATGATTTTATTAGATTGAGCACATTGCCCCTCATACATATTATACAATAGTTATTTATATTATATGCAAAACACTAGGCGACACGGCCACTTGTATATAGGAACATAAAACATTACCTATTCATCATAGAGCGATCAAAAAGCGTCTCGTCTCCACTTGTTTGTGTGTGGTACATATTGATGTCAAATAATGGCAACCTAGATTAGATACAGGCAGTAAAATATACGACGTTGTCGGTGACTGTCTCGAGCTCACAAACTATATAGAAGATACTACTTAACGTATCTCAAGCCGGTGATAAGCGCTGCTCCATAGCTGGTAAACCAACAGATTGTTAAATAAATACTTACCTACCTAATGTAACTGCCGATAAACATGCTTGCGTTATTATTATAGCTGTCCCGCTGACTTCACAATTGAATAATCTAGGAAAACCGCTTCCGAACTTTCGGTTGGAAACCCTTGGGGGAAGCCGGCGGTTACTAAATATACCGATAAAAATATTATGTGTGCCATTCCGTTCCATCCATATAAAAAAAGAGAGAGAGATTATTAGGCACATTTAATTCTAACTCGTCAAAAAAAAAAAAACTTTGTGAAATACAAACAACAACAACAAAAAGTATCTAATTAGATGTTACAAGTACATCATATTATTGTTGTCCCGGTTACCAATTTGTATATCAAAAAGGTCTGTGCGCTATCTGCTAGTGAAACGAGGCTTGCGCAGTTTAGAGCAACGGGTGTTATCTATACTTGTGTCTATACTAATCTAAAGTGTGGCCCGAGAAAGAAGCCTTGTGGCCGGCGTGATCCTATGCAGAATTATAGCGTTGTGACGTTTATATGTTTGGTTTCCAGCTAGAACCCGGCGCCAAGAAAGAGGTGCTGGGGCTGGCGGTGGGCGCCAACCCGCTGGGGCAGCTGCTGTTCTCGCCGCTGCTGGGGCTGTGGGCCAACCGCGCCGCGTCGCCGCGCGCGCCGCTGCTCGCCACGCTGGCGCTCTTCGTGCTGGCCTCCGTGCTGTACGCGCACCTGCACCTCACGCGCCCCTACGCCAAGTACTGGATGCTGCTCGCCAGGTTCCTCGTCGGCGTCAGCTCAGGTGACACGCGACTACTTTTTCATTGTGAAGTCATAGCGAGAAAATCCATTCTATCCGCTTAGTTTAAAATTGTTTTGTGTTGGCAGCCAACATCGCGGTGGCGCGGTCGTACTTGTCGGCGGCGACGCTGGTGTCGGAGCGCACGCGCGCCGTGGCCTGGGTGTCGTTGGCGCAGGTGCTCGGCTTCGTGGTGGGGCCCGCGCTGCAGGTACACTGCATCATGATTCAACAGATATGTTCTATGAGTTATAACGCACTTTCTAAACTACTCTATTGGACTCCTTCTAAATGATCATTATATCGCCTGTTTGATTTGATTTGTAATAATAAATGATGAACGTTTGTCAGGCGGCCGCAGCCCCGCTGGGGCCGGGCGCGCCGTACCCGCCGGCCGGCGATTTCTCGTCCCCGCTGCGGCTGGACATGTACACGGCGGCGGGCTGGATCAACGCGGTGTTCGGCCTCGCCAACTTCGTGCTCTTCCTGCCCTGGTGCTTCAAGGACCGACCCATCGCCGCCCGGGAGGCCATGCTGGCGCAGGGCAAAGATTCAGGTGCGTTGTCTATGCGCTTCTTCTTCGGGTCGATATTTGGAGTAACGTTCAAACATCAATAAACTAGTAATAAAAAGAGATTTTTAACAATTTTAGGTCTAATTTTCTAGATATATTTTAGACCCTTTGTTCCTTTCTGCCACTACACTTAATTTATGCTTCTATTATCTCTTTTTCCAGAGAAAGAAGCGCTGAAGTCGTTGAAGCCAGACTTGATAAGCAGCTGGACACTGGTGCTGGCGTTTTTCGTGCTAGTGTTCAACTTCGTGCTGCTGGAGACGTTGGCCACCAGCCTCACCATGGACCAGTTCGCGTGGAGCAAGAAGCAGGCGCTCGAGTACATGGGCGCGCTCATGTGCGCGGGCGGCGTCGTGGCCTGCGTCACCTTCGCGCTCATCGGCCCGCTCACTAGGATATTCGAAGAGAGGCAAGTCCGGTGATCACTATTATCCGTTATCATACGATAGCTATTGTTCGCTCACCCGGTCGTTCGCTATTCCAGGGCGCTGCTGCTGTGGGGCGGGTTCCTGCTGACGGGGCTGGCGTCGCTGCTGTGCATCCCGTGGGGGCCGGGCCCGCCGCCGGCGGCGCCCGCGGGCGCGCTGGAGGCGGGCGGCGGCTGCCCCGCGGCCGCGCAGCCCTGGTGCGAGACCACGCTCGGGCTCACGCTCACGCAGTTCCTGCTGGGCTACGCCAGCGTGTCCGTGGGCTACTCGCTCGGCGTCACGCTTATACAGACCATTTTTTCCAAAGTGCTCGGGCCGCGGCCGCAGGTTCGCTGCCTTAATTTTTCCTCTAAAACGGCTTAAGATACTTTTTCACTTGTGTATTTCTCAGCTGAGGCCCTTTTGGCGGATGCAAATGTTGATTAATGGATACTGTGTCCACGTAACGAGCAGGGAACAACACAACCATAATTATAGTACTGAAGCGGAAACCGGGCGTCCTCGCATGAGCAAAAAATTACAAGTATGGCTGCCTATTACTCGAAATGATACTATGTCATGTCTTGCATCGTGACACAGATTAAGCTAGCCCCGAAGTAATTTCGAGACTTGTTTTATGGAATACTAACTCAACGATACTATATTTTATAACAAATACATATATACTTATAGATAAACATCCAAGACCCAGGACAATTTGAAAAAGGTCATCTTCCATCTTGACCTGACTGGGGCTCGAACGCAGGAACTCCGGATGTGATGACCTGGCATATGACCATTGGGGCGTTCGCTAAAGTTACGCGGTCGCACGCGGTGGGTTCAGTCTATCTCTGTCACAAACGCTACGTGCGACAGAGACAGGTGACCCGCGACGGATTCTGCTATCTCTTTCGCATTTGGAGTTTGTGACAGAGATAGAACTAAATCCGCCGCGTGCGCCCGCGTAACTAAGCGAAATCCCTTAGGCCACAGAGGTCGTCGAGCCATCATTAAGTTCACTAATGTTTAATGGTGTGTGCCGCAGGGCGTGTGGATGGGCGTGCTGACGGGCGCGGGCTGCGTGTCGCGCGCGCTGGGGCCCGTGTTCGTGGCGGCCGTGTACGCGCGGCGCGGGCCGGCCGCCACCTTCGGCAGCACGGCCGCGCTCACCTTCGCCGCGCTGCTGGCGCTGCGGCTCGTGTACAAGCGCCTGCGCCCGCCGCCGCTCGCGCCCGCGCCGCCCGCGCTGGAGCTGCAGCCGCTGCGCTCCGACCGCCCGCCCGACGACGCCTGACGTCCGACCTTGGAGAAGGCAGGCCGAGTTGCGACTTGCGACTTTAGTTCTATTTCACACCCGCAACATTGAAACTTTTGTACCTGAAACTTTATTGTGAACGAACATTCATCTTTCAAAGTTTTGATATTGTAACAAATAGTTTACGAACACAATTTAAAAGTTTAAAGTAGGTATGCTTATACGTGAGTTACACGTGTATTCTCAGGTCAAGGCAAGGTTTACGCGCATAGTCTGACTAAGATTTAAATAATTAATCAGGTTATGTAACCTTTAGTTTTGTACAGTAGCCTAATTAAGTTTACATTGGTGTAGGTAATTAATTGTTCATACTTAGCACTAGTAGGTATAATTAAAGTATCTAACATAGGTAGATACCAATTGATTTTATTTATAGCATACGTCCTAAAGAAGCGTATTTACTAAATGAATATGTGACATACTTTAATTATACTATACAATCTTGCCATTACATTGTTTTACCGAATTTAATAGATATAGTTGATGATAACTACGAATGTGCCTGGCAACCGGCACCTGTAGCTACATTAAATTTTCCTAAAAGAGCATGTAAAATTATTTTGTTCTAGACAATATTTGTCGTGAATTCGATGAACGTCTCCGTCGTACTTGTGGGCATTATATAGAAATTTGACGAAAAATTCATGTACTTACTTATCGTGCTAGCGCCGCACGTTACCACGGAACTGATTGGATTTTGACGAAATAAACTGTGTTCAAGAGATTAAAGTTAAAACTTTATTTAAACGTAAAAACATTATAGATTGACATATATAAAACATATTAGCACGCAGAAATGCCGAGACCGAAACTCATCATAATTATCGTTATATCAGCCATAATCAACGAAAATTGATAACTAATGTATGAAAGGTGTCGTGCTCATAAATGAAAAAAGAAAGGAATGCAGAAAAGTGACTACAGCTCGAACCAGGTCGGTAAAGACCGAGCGGCGAACGTGAAAATCGAGTAAGATCGACTATTTCGACATCGCAGCCATCTACATCAACCGGTCTGCTTTGAAACGCTTAGAGTGTTTTTTGCGATGGACGTTGGCAATTCAGAGGAAGCAGAAAATATTAGTTCTTCAAGTATTAAGTACCATAAATGAGTGGTGGAGGAAACACATGACCTTCAATGTCGACTAGACCGCGGTATTCATCGAATTCACGAAAAAAAACTAACTGTACCTAGAATCCAGACTTCTAGATAGATACCTCGAGTTTTTAATACCAATACTTATTGTCGAGGGTAATTTTTGTGAAATGCTTATTTGCTCAAATGTGTACTACCTACCTAATAAGAAGTACTACTTTCATAAAAACATGTTTTGTGAGCCGCCCGTCTAAGTAGTCTAGCATTAGATTAATGTAAAAAGGTCACTGATAGTGTTATAATGACTGCAATAAATAATTTAGAGTAAGCGGTATTCCGGATGTGATAAGAACGTGATATTGCGTGTCCAACAAGACTGACTGTAGACGCCGGCGCCGGCCGCCTGTCGCCAGGCGACTCACTTCGCTAGTCGTTAGGTTTTCTGATTCATATACTGACGTATTATTATTAGCCCAAAGAGGTCCCGCATAGGTTCATGGCCGCTTCCACCATAAGATAAAATTTTGGACAAATAAACTTTTCGTGTACATTCACGGTCCTCATCCTCCTTAGCCGATATTTTTTTCGTGATTGAGGTTGAATCTTTATTAATTTGAATAGTCAATTGTTTCATTTAGAAACTTAAATTATAAAATCGGCTAGAGTCATATTCGAGCGCTCGTTGATGTCTTAGGGGGCAGAGAACATACTTCCATCGTCATCTAGTAATTTTCAGTTTTATAATGTTCTAGTACATGTTTCCTGGAACCTTCATGGATGTAATTGACCTCATCGAAAGATAGAAGATCGATAGGTATAGATAGTGCACTTAAAAATCCCTGTACCCTTTATGCATCTAGCTACCAATTCTAGCATGTCAATGTGTGATGCCATTATGTACTTTCTATCTTTTTAGTTGCCATACATAGTATATAAATAAATCTTATTTTTGACAAACAATATAGACATAGTAACGTCTACGGACACTTACAACAACGATGTGCACTCTTGCCGTACCACCAGCTGGGGTGAATGGTTATGGATTCCGCAACCATTCTCCGAAGGCCGGTTCTCCTTTGGACTGTTTGCTGACAGTAGATGACTCTGTTTGGACGACGCTTACAACTCAATATAAATTACGATATTTGGTCCACAGCATGCTGCTAAAGCCCAAATTGAGTTAGGGATGTTCTTGCAGCTGTTGGAGAAAGGCCCCTGCAGCTGCAGTAGTTTGGTTTTGAGAATTAAGTATACCACAAATGTCGAAGCCCTACTTTGATACTGTAGAATTGGTCGTAGGTTCTCTTTTGAAGCTTTAATTAAAGCCGTTGTTGTATATAAAAGAATTATAACAAGTATAATATTAAAGCAGAATATAACGGGTATAAGTGTGACTTGGTTTTTAGGACGCAGCGTTGGATTTTATTATTGCGGGTATACAGGGTACTACAGCGTGACGTGGACATGGAATGGAATGACGCACGTGCCTGCTTATGTTCTGCAGCTACCGGTCTATTATTTTTGTTGTTCAGAGATAAAACTCTGAAGTGTAGAAATTTTTAACGGTGTTTTAAATAAAAATAAATTTACGTTATTGCTACGTATATGGGCGTTTTATTTGTTCACAAGGTTTTCATGTATGTGTCTAACAACTATTTATTTTATCAAACAGTAATCAACTTTTAACAAATGACAGACTGAATGCTAAGAGCATTTCCTTCCAGTCAACCATATACGGATGAACAATGAAAACTATAAATAAACTATTACCGTTTCGATTGTTTCGAAGACTGTCGTATAAATAAAATTGAACTGATCGACGATTCAAATACATTTGCTTGACACACTTCAATCATGAATTAAAATAAGTATACCTAGGTAGAAACCTTTTCATACGTCTATCAAATTTGGTGTTGTTTATTCTTATCTACCGGTGGACTACATTAATTAAAGTTTTAGATAGGTAAGTATACATATTCTTTCAAAAGAAAAATTTGAATCTATAAAAATAAAAATGAATGTTGCTAAGCGCAAAACTCGAGAACGGCTGAACCGATCTGGCTGATTTTTTGTATGTTACGAACGGGAACGAGAACGGGACCGGGACCGGGACCGGCGCCGGGACTGGAAACTGGCCGAACAAAGTTCACCGGGTCAGCTAGTATTTTATAAACATCACCCCACTGAGGAGATAAAGCAACTTAACTAACTTGCCGAAGATACTGAAAAAATGCATTTCTAAAAATTTCAATAAGTTTATTAAGTACAAATGTTAAAATCTCAAATCTGTATATATCACTTACTTACAATACAAACTAACTGTACAATCAGGTTCCTCTATTTTTTTTTGTATGTACAAATATTTACTTCACCTGCAGGGCAAACTACACGAGACGTTTCGCTCCGCTTTTAGTTTTTCCTAAGTTTTAACACAACATTAAGTGATTATCACAGCAAAAGACGAACCAACTAGGTAAGTTCACCTAACAATTACATTAGCTAGCCCCCGCTAGGTATGACATTAAAAGCTGAACAAGTATTTACCTATAAATAAATAAATAAACCTTCAATATCAAAAAAAATTATATTGCGCATAGCACCGGGGAAGTCGGGGTTAATGAGTCTAATGAATACTTCATTCATTTCAAAGGTTTAGAGACACTCCGAACCTATGGCGGAGCACAAAACTCATACACTTACACATACAATAACCCAGAAAATATTTCCTCTTTCTGGCAGCATTCACGTTCAAACCCGGCATTGTAACTACAACCGCCACCAACCGTTGTCATCAACTGCTGTTAACATCTGTCATTGATAACAGCACAAATACATTTTTTCCTTTATTTTAATTTAATCTTCTCGCCCATCACCACGCTAAAAATGACCTTAGCTAGTCCTGGGGCTCTTTTCTTAGAGCTGCAAGACCGAAGATTCTTCAAGGCCGACACTCGCTTTGCCCTTGAGCCCGGATTGATTAGGTGTCACGGCACGGTTCTCTGTGCACCGTCACATGTCGGCGGACAGCACGGGGCGTGCAGCGGACGGCGGCGCAGGCGCAGTCGGCGCCGCGGGCGCGCGCAGCTGCTCGGCCGCGGCCACGCTCTGCGGCAGCGCGGCGCAGCGCGTCTCCGGCACCAGCAGCACCAGCAGCGCCGCCGACAGCGAACAACCACCGTACAGCAACGCTTGTATGTAACCGCTCTGCAACATACACAATCAATGTTTTATTGCTACCTCCCTGAGGCGCGGCTATCGGACTCCAAACTACAAAGCTCAATTTGGGATCAGAATCCCGGACCACTGCAGAGAAATTTCGCAAAAAAATTGTTCATTAACTATTTCCTGGATCATCCTGACGTGACAGTATATTAACTGTTTCCTGTATTATCCTAACGTGAGGCACGTTATGATAAAGACCTGATCTAATGATATAGTTGAAGAGTCACTAATAATATCAAGTTTTTCCTCGCTCCTCGCTTACTGAAGCAATGACTGATTCAGTCTGATTCTAAGAACGATCTAGATCTTACATATACATAACTATGTATAACACTCACCAGTAGAGGTGTCTGCGGCGCCAGAATGGAGCCGACGCGGCCGAGCAGCGAGCTGGCGGCCAGCGCCGAGCTGCGCGCGTGCGTCGGGAACAGCTCCGCCGTGAACACGTACAGCGCGTTGAACGCGCACGTGATGGCCAGCTTGCCCACGAAAAACAGCCCCAGACCCGTGCCCGTGTGCGCTGGAACAGACAACCACTGTAGGCACCGGGGATGGATAGGATACGGTTGAGAAATAGCATGACTTGACAGAGATCTGTTTCAATGTGAGCTGGAAGGCTTCGGAAGATGATAGATCAAATGACGACCATGTTGGTGTTGGATGGGAGACTTATCTACACCACGTAGGTCAGGCGCAATTTTGCAGGAATATACTGGATGCAGGCCACTTCCACTCGGGGGAAGACGATCAGCGGCTGAATTTATGATCGTGTTGATATGACGTAGATAACAATGTTCAGAACTTACACTGAATTTTGTAAGAATAGCTTTGAATAGCATTTCATTACTTACTGACAAAGAACGGTACGACGCAAGCCACGCCGCAGAGCAAGAAAGACAGGAAGACGGTGCGCTTACGACCGACTCTCTCTAGCAGCATCATGAGTAAGAGAGACGCCACGATCTCCATGGCCATGTTTAGCGCGAAGTTGACGTGTCTGTGAAAAATGGAAATGTTATTTTCACACGACTACGCTAAGCTCCTCACACTCTATATAAGCTTTTTAAGAAGGTAAAAAGATTATTTCAGAATCCGCAACATGTATTGGAATAACTAGTCGGTATATATGGGCCAAATTAAACCAGGCACTATTTATCCGTTGAACTATGAAATTATATTATTTTCCGACAGGTGTCCTTAGCCAACGTAACCACTTATTATGTTCTGGCAGGTTCTGGTTGTTTGCCTATTTAGTAAGCTCTATGTACTTACCTCTGTCCGGCCAATGAGACCGAGTTGATGCTGAGGCCGTAGTAGACGAAGGCGCAGGCAGCCCAGCACCAGCCGCACGTCAGGAAGCGGCCCAGCAGCACGCGCGATTTGATCAGCCGCAGCCACGGGTTGCCGTCCGTTTTCAACGCTTCTGCGACGCTGTCGTTCTCTAATGCTTTCATGACGTCATCGCTTAGGACAACCTGGACAGAAGAGATAGAAAAACTGACGAGAAAATATTTTGCTTGCTTCGTTAAAAAGAAGTACAAGTTAGAATACAATGCACCCATCCCTTTGTCTCGTGCTGAACAGCAACTACAACAAGGGACTTTGTTGGTTTAGTCGAACATTTAATTTTGTTTTAATATATGAAAAATCAAGTCTTTACTTTGTTGACTCTTGCGGCTTTTCTCAGCACGGCGCTGAGTTCCTCCCCCCGTCCTCGGGCGAGCAGCCACCGCGGGCTTTCGTCGAGCAGCAGCCAGTAGAGCGGCAGCAGCAGCGCGGGCGCGTGCACGGTCAGCAGCAGGTGCCGCCAGTTGGGCAGCAGCCACGCCGCCAGCGCGAACAGCACGCCGCCCAGCCCGTACGCCACGCCCGTCGCGCACGCGAACGCGGCGCGCACGTGCGGTCGCGCCAGTTCCACCACTGCCACATCAAATATACTGCTCAGAAATAGATGTTAACAATATGTTGCTTGGTTTGGTTCCAAAGCACGGAGACTGTTCTGGATCTGGATTTCTTTTGTCTAAATCAGATAGGCTAATGTGGTCAAAACTGTATAAATTTATAGTTGGGTTGTAGATCACAAAATAGAACTATATTCTCATTACATCATGCACAAAAAACTATAAATAAAAATGGAATTAAACATGCTACAAACATCGTGTGCCCTCAGACTTAACAAGTCGTGTGTCTTCCTGTCGTTTTAGAAATTTCTACTGACTTTCTTCATAAGGGTCTCATTGGTTTTATTTGACACAAAAGCACTCACTCATGACATATCCTGCGCTGTTGAAGCCGTACCCTAGCATGGCCTCAAAGAACTCCATGCTGATGTACATGTTGTAGTTGACAGAGAACGCCTTCACGATGCCCAGCGCGCCCGCGCAGCCCGAGAATATGCAGAACGCGGCGCGACGGCCCCAACTGGCGGCACACCAAAATATAATTATAGTTATCGAAGGATAATGGACTTCATGGACCTTGTTACGATAAACATGAAGAATGTCCAAATAGCAAGGCAAATATCCAGGATAGAGTTTGAGACGTCGTACTTAATATAGATAGGTGAGACGATCCCAAGACACAAAGAATAGCACAATGTAGTGCGATAAAATAAGGATAACAATAAATAAAGTAGATAGTCAGTAATCATGATGGCAGGTGACGTTTCTATTGCAATATCCCAGCTTCAGTCTGTCCCAATCTCATTCCATAGCCCATAGACCTTTTTAGGGTTCCGTAGCCAAATGGCAAAAACGGAACCCTTATAGATTCGTCATGTCTGTCTGTCTGTCCGTCCGTATGACACAGCCACTTTTTTCCGAAACTATAGGACCTATACTGTTGAAACTTGGTAAGTAGATGTATTTTGTGAACCGCATTAAGGTTTTGACACAAAAATAAAAATAAAACCATAAATTTTGGGGGTTCCCCATACTTAGAACTGAAACTCAAAAAAATATTTTTCATCAAACCCATACGTGTGGGATATCTATGGATAGGTCTTCAGAAATGATATTGAGGTTTCTAATATCATTTTATTCTTAACTGAATACTTTGCGCGAGAGACACTTTCAAAGTGGAAAAAAGTGTGTCCCCCCCCCCGTAACTTCTAAAATAAGAGAATGATAAAACTAAAAAATATATATGATGTTCATTACCATGAAAACTACCAGCGAAAATTGGTTTGAACAAGATCTAGTAAGAAGTTTTTTTTTAATATGTCATAAACTGCAATTTACCTTTCATTCAATCAACTCAAATATAAAAATAAAATAAAAAATACTACTACGGAACCCTTCATGGGCGAGTCCGACTCGCACTTGGCCGCTTATTCTTTTTCTTGCTTCTCTTCTCCTGCCGAAACCTATTCAAGATTACACCTTTCATAGGTATATCCAGGAATGGGTTTTGACGCGAGCGCCACATGACAACAACTTCTGGTGTTGGATCTGTACCTATCATCACGCAAGCCTCTCAAAGGACCGGGGTGAAAAGACTCGTGATTCTCAAAGGAGATACAGAATAACGTAAGACTTACAGGTCGGAGATGTAACCGGTGAGCAACAGCGCGAAGGGCAGCGCGGCGTTGCGCACGGAGCCCACCAGCGTGCGCAGCCAGGGCCGGCAGCCCAGCCCGAACTGAAATAACAATCAAATTCACCATTAAACAAACTTAACAGTTAAGTACTAATTTTGTGCCTAAAGAGAAGTTCTATGATCATTATGGGGAGGTTTTTGTATGAAAATATGAAATTTAGATTACCGCAGCCTGCTTTTGAAAGCTGCTTGACAGTTACAGATTCTGATTCGTCCTCGCAAACAACACACCTCTGAAAATATAGAGTTATAGTTCTCATACAGCTGTTCCTCACAGTCCTGCGTCTGGTCGCTGTAGTGCTCAGGCAGGCAGTAGCCCTGTGAGCCGTTGTGTAGGGGTCGGTAGCGCTGGCAGGCGGCGGCGGGCAGCAGCGCCTGCAGCGTCTCGTTGGCCACCTGCTCCGCGGCCAGCGGCGGCCAGCCCTCGCACTCCGGCACCACGCAGCTGGAAACATCAATTATCGTACGGTAAGCTCTTGAAAGACTTTGCACCATCAAAATCTGCTGTTCATTATAATTGTTTAGGAATTTCTTGCTCCTATAGACGAAAAGAATACTATTGACTAAGACTACTAAGCTTTAGCACTTTGGACTAAGTAATAGAACAACAACATGGTGTTCTTTGGTTTAGATGCCGCTGCTCGAGAGCAAATATTTAAGAAGAGTTAGGTTCATAGAATAAGTCAACAAATTTGGAGTGAACCGAAGTAATGCATTTTTGTACTATTTTAAGTACTGGCGTCTCTCAATATTGTGTCAAGAACAGCAATGTTTGAAGGGCCAGAGACGCGTGGCGTTTATCGATGCCCGATAAGATTGTGTGGAGATACGGCGTGGTGATTAATGGTCTCTGCTGCTAGGAATTCTTACATCCATTTTGACAATCTCCACGACCTTTGCAGTTTGCACAGTGGGAAAGTCCAGGTCTGTGGTCTCTGTATTGTATTGTTCGATAGAGCAACGACTTAGCTGGTTTCTTTTAGTACACCTACTTAAAGAATATTTTCCGGCAAAACTTTGTAAGGTTATATTTGACATTGCGTCAAAAGTATGTTACGAGGCTAGAAATGGGTGCATTTGTTTAGAATTTTCATCAGAATCTCTGTCAACTCATTCCTTGTCCATCCATTATCTATATATTTATGTATTTATTCTAATTTCTATTGACTGTATTATGGCTAGTAGTGAGTAAGAAGCTTGCAACCCACATTGCTATCATAATTCTGAGATTAGAAAGATTTATTAACAGTTTTTTTAAAACTATGTCTTAATAAATGGTATATTATCTTTTTTGAAACATAGAAGGAGGTTTAAAACTTAGCGTAAGAAAGAGACACATGGTATAATATTTACCGCTCTCAAATTATATTGATGCTATAATTACTAATAGAGTTGTGAACGTGTGACGATCCGTATAAAGAATATAAATAATCAGCGACTTATCGTCTGCTGACGAAGCGGCTAAATTGGCTCAGACGGAGATAACGAACGTAGTCTAACATTAATTCTGACCGTACCAAATCACTTCACATATTTACCTTTTACTAGAATATATGTTTCTTTGTAAGCAATCAACGTTCCTATTGCCTTTTGCGAAACACTTTTCTTCGTAAATTGATACATCGCCTACCTTACAGCAGAAGCCTTGATTGTGCGATGTTTCGGTACTGCAAAAGGGTTTTTCCTCGTTGCTACGATCTGGGGGCACGGAAGTGCCCCCGCCAAGACGAACCAAGCGGAGCGAAAGGGCACTACCTACATTTTCTCGAAACGTTTCGATAACTCTTATGAGAGTTTATGTTTCATAACTTTTATGAGAGTTCAAAAAAACGAAACTACACGCTCTAAACCTACAAGCTCTACACTACACCTTAATCGAAATCTATGAAAAAGTGGTCAGATCTTATGTAGAGTCAAGATTCTGGATCTACGTGCCCTTACTTTACCAGGCCTAACTTCACATACTCTACATGTGGCTTAGTTGTTTTGCTACCGTTACCAAGATCATAGGCATTCGTTTATCGTGTGTGAAATAAAACGACCAAACGTAACGCACACGACGCGCAAAAAGTCCGACAAGCGTCGTGTGCGTTACTGCATATGATTACATGGGTTCTATTTTCACAGACTAAAAAGTGCGTCATGCATAAGTCTGTCGTCTGCGTTGGGCCTAATTCATCCGAGAGATGTAAGGCAGTCCGGCAGAAAGGAATGCCGATGATAATGTTATCGCTCGTGTGGTTTACGTACGGTTCACGACGTATTATGGGAATGACGTCGACACTGCGAGACGAGACCCAAGGTTAAGGTGAACAATTGACATGTGTTTCACATTTCTCTCTGACATTTAATTCAACTAAAAGAACATTTTGTAGTCGATTGTCAACTGTTTATGTACGATCTTTGATTATCTATATAATCAAAGTGTACGATATATGTTCATAACAAAAAAGTAAAGTGACGATAATATTTATAGAGTTTACATGCCGAATTCAAAGTGGAATGAGCGTGTCTATAGTTTAAATAGTACTTAGTCAAAACTAATTTCCCAGAGCAAAAGCAGATCGGAAATAACTGAGAAAATTACTGTTTGTAATAAAACTCTTGATTGTACATACAAGCGCGTGGGTGTTCTATGGCACAATGTTTACTTATGATTTGAAGTAAATTGTTAGGTATCTTCATTTTACTTCAATCATTAAATACACGTATTTTCTGCGCATTTATGTATAATTATGATTATCCCTTATCTTATCTAGCTTTTTATCTGCACTAATGAATCATGTTTGAAATTGTATCGATATTTTTTTATGTTTCAATAAAACAAATGCTATGTTCAAGTAAGTAATACTTAGTTAGAAATACTTATTCAAGACTAGCCAAAGCCCGCGACTTTGTTCGTGTGGACTTTACGTTTCTGGAAAATGCTCATCAGGCTGAACAATTTTTGCTAAGGCGTCATTTTTATATTTCTTATAGTTTAGCTGGAGCATCATAGTTTTGCATCAGGTGTTTCATTTTTCAAAATCATTTATATATATATGTTGCGCAGGCTTCACAGCTATATAACAAAAAAAGTTTCATTCGAATCCGTCCAGTATTTCCGAAGATTAGCGTGAACAAACAGACAGTCGTTTTTTTAAGTCTTACTCTATTACTATATATACTATGTCTCCATCACCCCCAATTATTTTTTGGAAATATATTTAAGGTACAATAACACACTGTTTGTACTGTTTTATTATTTGTATAGATAGATATCGATGTAGATTTGGTATCTACATGTGGTGTAAACAAACTAAGAAGTTCTGCATTATTTTCGTAAAGTTATTTCATTCACCCAACATGTACCTACTTACGTAGATGAGCTTAGGCATTATACATACATGTACAAGAGGCTTCTCTACAGGTATTGGCTGAAACACGAAAGGACGAGGTCTCACCGGAAGGGCACCAGCTCGGCCACAAACACGTAGTTCATGGAGTACATGGCAGCGAACAGGTTGGGGATGCAAAGCAGCACGACCACGTAGCGCTGGTACAGCCCGAACGGCTGCAGCTGCTCCAGCGCCGCCTCGAGCGCGGCGCCGGGCGCGGCCAGCGGCGCGCGCGCAGCCCCCGGCCCCGCCTCGCCACTCGCTCGCTTCTCCACCATGTCGCACACAACACTGACAGGTGTTACGTGCGCATACTACACTCTCCGTGTTGTCACGTTGCGAGATAAGACTTCCTCGCGGTTCGACTCAAACTAACCCAAACCTTATCACCTCTGATTTGAGGCTTGTTTTGAATGCATTGTGCACGGGTCGTTGCCATCTAATTTTTAGATTCTTTAGAGAAATGTTTTGTTTTCTAGTAACGACCAAAATTTTCAAGGTCTAAGAGCAGGAATTTATTGTGACCCGACCCCTCAGCCAGACCCAAATCAAATTGTATTCGCTTTGGACAAAGCATTGATTTGATGACGTTTGTCCCATTCACTCAAAATAATTGACAGACAGACAGAAATAGGTAGTATCAATTATGATTATGAGAGCACAATTTCCATAAAGTGTAAACACTGATAAAAATGCGAGTCTTTTGTCAGCACAGCTGGTGTCTTATTATTCGGTATTTATAAATAATTTGTTATTCAACGTAAGACTTGCGATATAGAGAATTTAGTCCTTACTTTGTAATAAACATTTTAGCAAAAGTATGTCTAAAAAAAATGGCAAACACTCACTGATGCAATGAGTGCACTCGAGTGTTGGCAGTCAGAATGTTGATCATTCATTCACCAAACAAGCCGTGATACTTGTATTGGAACGCCCTTCCCGTTGAAGTTCTCAAAGCCTCTAGTCGCCAAGCGTTGTGTGCGTTCATTATCTTCACCAACTGTCATAGAGTATTATAAATATTTATGTACTCAATACTCAATACTCAATCATTTATTGCATCTCATGTGTTTCGGTTTATGTAGTCTATCGGTTTATGAATGTATGCAATGTTTCTGTATTTTTTACATGTATGTTTAATGAATATATAGTATATAGATATATGTTTTAAAAATTTCATGATTAAAGATTAGTAAATTATAGTAAAATTAAATTTTGGACCACATGGGTCCAAAATTAGCTTTAATCAGAGAGAGTTGGGTAAAAGAAATAGTTGTCTCAATTACAGACGCAGGATTCTTCCTAAATAATTGCAAGACGCAATGCGGTTAGTCACGTTTTTAGTCTGACATAAGTACTTACAGCAAACTCAATATCAAATTCCAAATATGTATGACATGACTTCAATGAAATGCCACGAAATATGCAGTAAAATACAAATTTATAGGTCTATGGCAAATACAGAATGTAATCTTAGGTAAGTATCTTTTTTATTGTCAATTACTTATCAAAACTCGTTAAAATTTACCAGTCCCCAGTCCTTAGGTCCTAACAGATTGTTTTTTGTATGTGTCAATGGCCAACACTGGTGTCAGATTTTTCCGGCTCATTTAAGGCATCTGACATAGCGTGATGACTGACATTCAATCACGACATCCAGGACCAAAAGCTTAAAGTGCCTTCCGAAGCACAGAGGAGCTCGACAACAATATTTTTAGGACACTTGTGGTTCCATATCCAAGTGTGAACCACGTCCAGTTAATGCGTACTCCCGAAGGCCACCAAGCAGAAACAACCCAATGTGACGCTAAACTTTATTTGAAAGAAACAATATTAAAAATGACAAACTCTTCAATTCGAATTTTAACAATTTAGCTGATTAATACTATAAAGTGTCACAGAGAGGGTCGTGGGTTAGCAGCCACGAGATTCGTTGGTCCAGAGTAGTAGCAAGTACTCAGCTTTGGAGTCGCTGTAGCCCGGCGTCCAGGAGTGGTCAAAAGAGGACGAGATCCCTCGCGCCGTCCTTTTTATATGGGCCGCGCGGAGTGAGGTGCGGTGAGGTGCGGTGGGGGGTTCCCTATTCTGTCTCATAAATTTTTTATCCATAATTTAAGATCTCATTATATTTTTTCCCATAATAATCATATGTCCGAATGATGCCTAGCCCTAACATAATATCGCATAATATCAAGTGTCCGAAAGTTGTATTCCCGAAATACAACATGCTATAACTTTTTTGCTATAAATATTATAATCTATACTATTCAAAATGTCTATTAATTTTTCCATAATTATCACGTGTCTTAATTCGTGTCTTGGTCACAGGAAACCTAACGAACCTAACCTACACTCCACGGCAAAGTGGTTTGTCTGTGTTACTTTTGCCCTAAGCTTGAGTCGCTCGCTCGCTTGTATCTTAGTCACAGGACACCTAACGAACCTAACCTAAACTCCTAATTTTAACCTAGTGTTTTAAGCTAATAATCTTATTACAAATTATCATTCGGCCTAATATACATTATAGAATACAACACCTAGGACATGTGACTTTATAGCATCCAAAATTAGAAAATTCAATTATTAAAGCAATTCATATTATGGCACAAAAGTGTTATGATTCAAGATAATTAGGTAAGTCAAAATTACGAATATTTGAACATTATGGGTTCTGAAGATTATAGCAAACTTGCTAAGGATTTTGACATTCGGACATAACATTTTAGGATAAGAAATGGAGTACCGCAATGGGGAGCACTAGTGCAGGCCGTCGTCACACATTGGTGTGACGACGGCCTGCACTAGTGCTCCCCACTATAGGCTCTTTTACTGTGTATGTTTTTGGTTTATATTATACTTATATGTATGTATAAAAAAAAAACAAAAAAAAAACACTAAACACTAATATTTGATTTTTTAAAATAGCAAGAAAATATGTGTATTAATGAAGTAATTAGTAATAAGCATTTCGAATACAAGAGAGGGAGCGTAGCGGGGACATCTCATTATCTCTTCGAACGCGCGAGACCTATATGACGTCAAGAGCGCTGTACGTGCATCCTTTTTCTGTTACTTGACAGTTTCCCTTCCATCTGATTTTAAAATATATTTGACTTATTTTTGGGTAGATTAGAAAGAATCATTTTGTTTTCGGTTTCGGATTATTTTACTTATTAATATGAATAAAAATTGATTATTATAGCCGTATTAGAGTTATAAAAGTAACGTTGTTTGTGTTCGAATTATACAAATAACGAGATAAAGGGCATTATATCCTTGGTATCAATAACTCCCATGCTGGTCTGGGAGAAATAAAATAAAAAACTTAGAATGTACCAGCTGCTTCTCTTCCCACGCAGATCGTAAAAGCCGATCGAGGGAATGGGCAAAAATGTAAATCATGTTAACAGGCGATGCGGCTAGCAACCCATCACTGTATTGATTGCTTTTCCATCTTCTCGCCCACCATGACGCTAAAAGTGGCTTTTGGGTCTTGCGGCCCTGGGCTCTGCATAGAACCGCAAGACCCAAAATGCTCTGTCTGCCCCATTAGGGATAAAGACGTGATAGTATGTATGTATTAATAACTTCGGTCTTTTCTATATATTTTATATAATCAAATTATTACCTTTACTTTATAGGCTCTCTTGGTTTTTTAACATACATAGAGCGTTTTACCGATAATGGCCCTGCTGGCACCGATAAGGTACAACATTATATTTGACATTGTCTTCTTGTTAATCACTAAAGTGCCGTAAGTTATGCATTTCATTAACGGCGTGACAAGTAAGGCTTTGCTAAACAAGATCAGGGTCTGCAACCATGCCCTGCTAAGCGATAATTGTCGCTGAGTTATGCCGCGGTCTCGCGGGAAGGCAGGCGGCAGCCTTCACCACGCCGTGGTCTGCAACAACAACTTAGTAACTCCATCGCGTTCTACACACCTAAATATTTTTTTTACCTCCGACAAAAAAGGAGGATGTTGTAAGTTTGACGCTAATGTCTGTCCGTCTTTCGTACTGTGTGTCTATCTGCCTGTCTGTCCATCTTTCTGTCTGTGTGTGTATGGGTCTGAGGACTGATGACGATGCGGTTTTCTTTACGTGAAAGCAAGTTCCCTTGCGGTGGTCAAAAGTTATTAGGATTACGCTTAAAAATCGGGGCTTTTTAATTTAACTGGCAAATAAGATGACGATGATATCTATAGGCATGACGAATGGAAAATTATTTTTGATCCATTGATTAGATTATTAAAAAATATTGTACACGTATTTTTTCTTTTATCTGAGAAACCAAAAATGACAAAGATACAGCGCATTAAAATTTCGCGTAACGTCACACTTAAGCACGATTTTTACTTAAGTGTGACGTCGCAAACCCCCACTCCCGAACTTTGACACTTCGTATCTTTGTGAATTTTTACTTTTTCAGTAAACTAAAAAATACGGGTCCATTATTTTTGCTATACTAATTACAATCATACTTTTCGGACCCTGTCGTCACCCCTATCTCATCGGTAGGAATATGTAGTTCCGAAACTCATCACGAGATGATGACGTCGGAGGTTTTTTTGGAAAATAAACTTATTAGAATGCTTAGAATAGATATAGTTTAAACGCCTGACACTGTTGTGCCGCGTGGCTTCGTATCAGCTCGTTGCTCGAAGATTATAAAAGGTTGAAAAATGTATAATTGTACAATGCAAATTATGTTAGCTTTTAAACATCTTAAGTCTACATATTTTAGAGTAGGTATACTTACATAGCATTGTTAGTACTGTCCTAAAAATCCTACAAAATACTACTTCGGTTTCAAGCTATCGCATTAACAACTTTTGAGTAGGTAAGTAACTCACAAGTTATTAAATGTTATCTAAATATCCAGAAACAGTTACCATTACAACTCTCTTCCATGCTAGTATGGAAGAAAAGAGAAACCTTGGAATATACCAGCTGCTCTCTTCCCGAGCAGATCGTAAAAGTAAATCGAGTCGAATGGGCGAGATCAAAATTAAGTTCATAGGCGATGACTCGATGTGGCTAAAAGGTATTGTTCCACTTAAATCACCCATCAAAAACAGCCAGTTATAATAATTACACAAAATAGAGTACTTGAAATACCTGAGGTTAATTAAGTCTGTACAGTTGAGGCCAACCGTCTGGCGGAGGATGACAGAGAGCGAGAAACTGAACGCTAGATCATCGTAATTGTGTGACGAGTCTTGAGAATATGCTATCGCACGTTTGAGCAAAGGACTACACAAGTCACTATAGAAGCCCGTCAAAGAAATAATTGAAACGCATGAAAAAAATAGTTGCTGAAGCCGAAACTAGCAAGCAAATTATAATTTATAATGCTTCAGAAACTTATAAGCTAACAGTTAGCTTATAAGTAGCTCTCTTCTCGATTTTTGCTGGATCATAAGAAATGACAAAATAAACAGCGTTAGACAGCGATAGCACGGTGACCCGCGCGTGTTGAAAGCACCCGCTGTATCCGCGTGCTATCGCGGGTCGCGGGTCGCGTCGCCGCTCTCTGAAGCCCCCTGAAGTCGCGTGCGCGTGCGCCGCTCAATAGTGCGCGCGCCCGGCGACGCGCCACACGTCCCGGGACACTGGCCATACACTAAATAAACTTCTTTTTATTTTAACATAACTAAAGAACTTATTTTAATCTGAAGTTTCTATATCTGATCTGTAAAACATTTATTAAAAAAAAAAATTTCCTTCAAAAAGTATACTTGTTTTTTTTTGGAAATTCCAGTTAAAATTTAAAATTGCCTCACTGAAGCTAGTGCGTAGATAAGCATTGCAGAATTTCCAAATAGTAACAGAAGCATTCCATGTATCTACACGTAACGTAAAATTTCTTGATCAAACATCGTGAACTTATCAGTGCAAATACTGGTTTTTTGTAGAATTTTGAAGGCTTTTTTATTAAAATAGTTTTAAAGTTCAATTTTCAAAAGACGTATATATATATATCTGTTAGACTTAGTCGTTCTGCCACAGTCTGCCCCAGCCAATCGATATTCACAAAAAGTTCTTGAAGTAAGAAAGAACCATTGTACCGGCCGGTCTCGCCGCCAAGAAGGTTTTACCTGTGGAGGTTGCGAGCTGTTTGCCGCGAGCTGTGCGGTGCGATGTCGGGCGGCGGCGAGCGCTGCAGCGCGGGCTGCGGCTGGTGGCAGGCGCGGCTGGCGCTGCTGCTGGCGCTGCCCGTGCTGCTCACCGGCCTCTACAACACCAACTACGTCTTCCTGGCCGCACCCACAGAGTACAGGTAAGCATTACTTGTGTGTATCATCATCATCATTATATCATTATACCTACCCTTTAATATTTATATGTATGTTAGGACTTTTTAAATAACGACTAGCAGAAGCGAAGCTGGGAAATAAATAAATAAATATATAGGGACAAATTACACTGAATGAGCTAGCCCCAAAGTAAGTTCGAGACTTGTGTTATGGGATACTAACTCAACGATACTATATTTTATAACAAATACATATATAGATAAACATCCAAGACCCAGGACAATTTGAAAAAGGCCATTTTCCAACTTGCCCTGACCGGGAATCGAACCCGGGATCTCTGGGTGGCGGACTAGCATGGTGACCACTACACCACGGAGGTCGTCAAACGTAAATAGACGTGATAATATTATTTATGTATGTATGTATGTATACCAAATATACAGAAAGCTGGCAAACAAATTCAAATAGGTAGGTAATATATCCCAAAAAGAACTCGTATTAGATAGTTTCATTTACAGATTCTCATTTGCACATAAACAACCTTGAAACACACAAACAAATATCCTAATTAAAACTATTAATAAAACTACAGCTAAGGTAAATATAAATACTTATAAAATATAAAATATTTTTTTAAAATTTTTTTTTTCATTTTATATTTCTTGATCAAGTAGGTACTTATTGATTTCTCCGAAATTTGGGAGTTGATTACGGAAGTACCTCCGCCAAGACGATGTAATTATGTTGTTTGATCTATACTTTTCTTACACCACGTGGAATTTATAAGAACTGTAATTATATAGCAGTAAACTACAATGTTGGTCACTGAGTTATGCTGATTGATGGCTCACTTTTAGTTCTTTCAGAAAAAAGGAGCACTGGCATTATTTTACGAAGATACAAACGAGAGAACCGTCGTTTTAGCAAGTTTTACAATAAGAATTAAATTATTTCGTGCAATCAGATTGCCTCAGCTTTGCCTGAGTATGTTTTAGTTACATGTACTTACGTGTTAGTGAAATCGCATTAAAATCGGCCCAGTAGTAACTAAGTTTATCCAGAACAAACAAACATACAAATACGCGCCTGGGGCCCGGGGTACTTCAATTTGTAATAACTTTATTGCACTTTAAATAACCAAAATATATTGCATAATAATAAACATAATATAACAATATAATATTAACTAAATAAATACAACCTAAAATTAAAACTAACTAAAACTTATTAAAAATAACTTAAATTACATTATATAAAAATTTGTAATAGACATAGGTAAAAACAGGCCGTCGTCATATGATATTCTCTATCATGTTGTGAGCGACACCGTAAGGGTCACTGTTCTCTAGGTGCAGCGAGTCAGGTCATCACTCATCATCATCATCATTTCAGCCGCATACCGTCCACTGCTGGACATAGGGCTCTCCCAAAGATTTCCAAAATGACCGATCAAGAGCGGCCTGCATCTAGCGCTTTCCAGCGACCCTGGTCAGGTCATCTGACCACCTTGTAGGTGGGTGCCCTACGCTTCGCTTGCCAGTACGCGGTCGCCATTCAAGAACCTTTTTGCCCCATCGGCCACTGCCACTTCAACGAGCTAATCCGCTGGGCTATGTTATTCTATATATTGTAATTTCCTCATTTCTGATTCGATCAGGTAAGGAAACACTGAGCATAGCCCTCTCCATGGCGCGTTGAGCGACTTTGAGCCTTCTTATGAGACCCATAGAGAGAGTCAGGTCAATGCAAGTCAATAAAATTGCTAGAGAAGTCGCCTTATCCTTGGATGCGGCAGCCGCAAATAGACACGCATTAAAGCGTGTGATTAGTGTCGCTCCCGACACACAGGACTGGTTTGTGAGGACGCGCGCGCATAAGCAACCGTTTGGTAACTAGTAGACAGCATTAAACCGGACCATAGCTACACGCTTTAAAGGTGATTCATACATACTGACTTCTTTTAATTTCACTCACCGTAGAGCAATTAAGTAAATTTTTGTAAACTGCATTGGTTTTGGCTTCTTTAAAAAAAATAAGTTTTCCAAAAAAGTTCCATATATTTTTTAACAACTAGCCCGTTTCCATCTTAACGCCCACAATTAGGTACGTTAAACTTGGCATTTGGGTGTTACGGCCCTGGGCTCTGACTGCCCTGTCAGTGATAAAGACGTGAAATTTATTTGTATACAACTAGCCGGTGATACTGAATGTATTTAACTCGGATGGAGTCTGCCACAGCATACCTCGTTGTCTGCAGCAAACGTTTACGATGCTGTTTCCCAGGAAAGTACCAAACGAGCTGTCGTTTGTAGGGAAAGTAGTCTTTCGTTAATCCATACAGTTCAGTTTCGTCGGAAATTACACAACCAATGTTAACTAACTTTTAATGTTTTGACATTATTTATTGTATTATTATTTTCCGCTTGCAAATAGCTAAGCTTTTAAAAAGTTTTAGCCACCCGGTGCGACGTCTAGTTTATACTTGAAAAGTTGAGTTTTTTTGGGCAAAAGCCTGATTTTATTGATTGTTTTAAATTAATAAACGGCTCCCACCTCGGGCTCCCACGAAGCACCTATTGTGAGTAGGTCCAAGCAGTCATAAGTATAGAGACTTGCATAACACCTAGTGTTACAGAAAAAAAAGCAGTGACAATTAGTATAGTTTTGGTAAACAAACCAAGAACCTACAGTTTGATTGAAATTGTATTAAATCACTGTAAAATATATATTATTAAAATAAGTCGCCCGGGTAGGCCAAGAAAGCGCTGGCAAGACGATATCGATGCATTTCAGAAGGGATGGACGAGCCTACCACAGGAAAGAGATAAGTGGCAGACGATGGGAGAGACCTTTGCCCAACAATGGGACAAAACAGGTTAAAAAAATAAGTACATAGGTGTCACGAGATACAAGCACTCAATAACGGAGCATGTGAGACAAAAACAAAAATGATTGCTGCAGGAAGTGCCGGTACTGAACTAGTCAAAAACAACACTCAGGATTTCCTCTCGTGTCGACATTTATTAATATCTTGTTAGAGCACAATAACCACAAGCCATGGTTAAGTACAGTGGACGCCACGGCAGTGATCGCACAGCTCACCTTTTTATCAACCTTACTGCGACAGAATAGAGTCATTTGATAAATACTACGAGGTTTAGTTCAACGTACCTTACCTATCTAATGAATAATGTGCGCGTTATTATTTCTGGTTTCCAATAACAACGTCTCTCAACCGGGTGGACCCACTGATTGCTATAAATATGTTGTTTTGACGTGAAGCATTTTAATTAACCGTTTAATTTATAATTAGCAGTGAAACACAAGTAGGTAACGATAAGTATGTGACTGGTTGTGCTGTACAATGTTCTGCTATTCTGTTGTGGCAAAGATGTAACTGACTTATCGTAGAGCTGTTCCTTATCTATCATATTCCCAGTTTTTTGTCGGGCTTCCATGCAATGTAACTCCACACGTGATCCCTCAATCAAATTGCTTCCAACGCAAACATTTACACGGTTTACTAGTGGTATCAGTAGGTACATTATACGAGGCGCGCGGCGCCGCGCAGTCTTGCTGCCGACGACCGCGCGGGCGTGGGGTTGACGGGTTGACATCTCTAAATGTAAACTGGGACAACAAACTGCGCAAACCCGGTATTTCTAGCACACATTTTCGGGTTGGTCTAATAGATATTCTAGTTCACTAAGATGATGGATGTAAAATGTTATCGACCTGTGACGAGTCTCTGAAAACTCTGTCGGAGAAGCGTGCCGAATATACTAATGACGTTATCTCTTACGGCTTAGATACTGCAAAACTTTTTCTTGTTACATTAATTATTATTAAAAATTCATGAAAATGAAAGTTACTTAAAGTTTTGTTTAATAACTGCTTGAAAAAAAATCATACATCAGAGTTGGCCGTACACAGGAATGTTTTGTACAAAAAGCTGAAGTCCTACACTCTATGGTGCGCACGAGTGTTACACCTCGCATCTGCTTAGCGGTAGCGACGAGTGATTGAAGTAACCAGCGACGGACGCAGTGGATGATGGAGCAGACAAACACAGTGTGTATATATCAAAAATACCCACACACAGTATTACACTGGAATCCTTAAGAGCAGCTTGGGCAAATGAGTTGTTGAAAGATTCAATGTCATGTTCGAGCGACAGCTTAGTAATTAGCGGTAAGCCGCTAATTACGCTATAAAAGTTTGATCACAGTTAGACTGATTTATCCATCGGTTATAAATTTAATTTGACGACCTCTGTGGCGTAATGGTCACCGTGCTAGTCCGTCGTCTAAAGGTTCAGCGTTTGATCCCCGGTCAGGTCAAATTGAAAAATGGCCTTTTTCAAATTGTCTTGGGTCTTGGATGTTTATCTATATACAAATATATATAATATTAAATATAGTATCGTTGAGTTAGTATCCCTTAGGTCTCGAACTTACTTAAGGGTTAGCTCAATTAGTGTAATTTGTCAGTATATATTTATTATTTTTTATTTATTAAGTAAATATAGATAAGTGAGTACTTTGGAAATAGATATACTTGTACGGATGGCACATTCCATGTCCCCAAGCACTGTTCTATGGTTCAAGGCCTCTCATCACTGGGAAAATTTTTGTGAATTTTGTGAGATCGATACATTTAACTAGTTTCTGTGAGATCTGGTTTGGGCGGTCACGTGACCAAAAGGCGAAAAAAAACCTATTAAGACAATATGTAAATTTAGCTCAAGTGTGCGCCGCGTGGTCCGCGCCCACGTGTCTTCGTCGCACGCGATCTCAATCTCGACACTTAGCCGCGGAATTAATAATAGTAATTCATAACTTAGCGAGGAAAAAAGATTATCGCCGGCGACACAGGTTACAAGATGCACAGGATGGGCCGAAGTACACAGCATTCCGAGTCTACGCCAAGTGTCCTTTAGCGGTTTCCAAACCGTTTGACCGAATTAGTGAGCGGGCATTAGCATTCGCAAGTCACCAGAAAAAAATTTAAACTAGCCTCAACTATAAAATGTTACAAAAACATTTGTTTGTACAAAAGAGCGATCGGATTTAACTGGTTAGTCACCAGTACAAAAGATCAATATAAGCATGTTATTTGTGCGACAAAGGGCGGCTGTCTTAGAAAGGCATAACGGTCGAGTTAATAGCGGCGGCGCGGAAAACTCCCACTTAATTGGTTTTTTAGCGCCGCTGAAGTTTTCCGCCGCTTTATCCTTGAACTTTCGCTCAAATTACTGTTTACTTCGCATTATTATATAACAACTGGTACAAAAACGATTCTTAAAAAATTAAACCGTTAAAAATGTTTACTAACTTACAATTGTAAACGTGCGTGTCTAATGGTTAGAGGTGGTATTAGAACCACAATTATTTTGACTGATAGATCATTGGTCCTACCTAGATCACCTGTCGTACTGGTCTGGCTATTTTGACACAAAATTCGACAACATGCATTTTAGTCAGCTAACGTCTTTGACGAACATACTGCAGTGCAGTTTGTTGCTGCGTCTTCGGCACTTGCTTCATCATCGTCCTGTTAGTCTAAATAGTAAAAAGATAAAGATATTTTCATCACTTTTTACTATACAGATAATAATTAGAGACATTGACCGAGTCAGAACTAGATACGGGTTCGCAAGACACTGATATTGAAGACTTTGAAGATTGTGAACTTGAACCA
This sequence comes from Acrobasis consociella, assembly GCA_963555685.1. NCBI lineage: Eukaryota > Metazoa > Arthropoda > Insecta > Lepidoptera > Pyralidae > Acrobasis > Acrobasis consociella. The sequence goes on along the minus strand of OY743112.1, from coordinate 21,030,694 downwards.
ACTTCAACCGTTGAAAATGTTTCCATAGAGAATGAACCCACTGAGAGACAGGAAGCAAAGAGAGTTTCCATTTAACTTTGAATATACATAAGATTATTCATACACTTATGAATAAGATAAGATAAAAATTAATGCTATAGTATTACAGGCTAAATAAAATAACTGACACTAATCTATCTCAAACGAAGTACCAGCGCAGCGCTGGTCTTCCGTTGGAGATAGATTAGGCTACTGCAAGTACGGGCGTTATGTTCGATAGTAGTTGGATGAGTCAAAGTTAGGTGTCGCATTACAGTGGCTTGCAATGTTGATGCTACTGTCGCCTGAAACAAACAGCTGATGCTAAATATACTGAAGATAATTATAGAGGCGCAGAATTAGACGCCGGGTCAGGCGGGTTCAGATACTGGTCCGGCGCGGTGCACACCGGCTGGCCCTGGCTTTGTTTCACTGCTTTAGACATGAATAATAATCTAATGTGGTCAGATAACACTAACAGAGTTTAAAAACGCTAGAAGCTTAATAATTTTCAATTCGTCGTGATCTTTTTTTTTAAATGTATGATTATTCGAAGATACCTTAACCGATTTGAAAAATTATTTTTTTGTTTAAAAGGGTATACTTGAGAAGTGGTCCCATAGAAATTTTATCAAAATCGGTTGTGTAGTTTGGACGTGAGGTTAGTTTGTAGTTTAGAAAAATTATGATTTATCCAAAAATCTTGAAAAAGACTTCAACGCGCCCCGCACTCGTTAAAGTCTTTTCAAGCTTCCACCCCGGCTTTCCGCGCCACAAACAATACAGAATTAGTACCTCCTGCTTGCATTAATTGTATTTTTGTTTATAAATGTTCGTTGAGCCGTCGACTCACTCACGTCTGAGGGATTTATCTATACCTTTTATAAGTTGAACTGGAACGAATATCAGTCTGTACTCTATATATTTTGATTTTGATGTAGTTTTCGGTAACATATACAGCACATTTCTATAAAATTATTAACATGTATAATAGATGGCCCAAAGCTGGAAAAATAAATAGTTAATGATATAAGACGTTGCCGTGTGATTTCCGGCAGAGTAGAATAGGACCACTACACTACACATCCACGGGAAGGCTTGGCTTTCCGTGGATGTCGTAGAAAGCGATTTAGGAAATACAAGCTGAACAAAACTTATGACTCCACAACAAGAGCCCAGCTCTTAAATATAAGAAGAAGAGAAAACTTATGAACATCAATGAGACCTCTCCAACCTCTGGTAGTACAGAGAGGGTTGTTCTCCTGCAGTGAAGACTAAAAAAGACCTGATGATGACCGATGATGATATATTCGGAGGGACTAGTGAGTCCTCCGAATGCTTATGGGATGCGGCGGGCTGTCAGTGCTGATGAGACGGTTTTGCTACTTTATGCTGTTACTATGTAGCAAACTTTGTGGAAACTTACACAGTTGCAAATCTGCAGAGAGAAGATAAAGACAATATAGATGAATGGAAGAGTCTCGGAGAGTTTAAAAATACTTATTCACAATCATTGAGTAGATAAGCTTCGTTAGATACACATGTAGTGTAGGTATATGATAAAGAACAAAATATACAAAGATTTGTGAGAGAATCATGCTATTAAATAGTTAAATATATCGATATGCTTTTGTTTTGGTTTTATATAATCTAGGGTCAGGGCACTCAGGGATAATAATATCTTAAGGTGACACACATGTGATGGTGGTACAAATGTGTGGTTAGAAAATGGGAATCAAAAATGGTATAGAAATGGTTGAATGATTACTATCAACATCATCAATTCAGCCGCTTATCGTCCACCGCTGAACATAGGTCTCTTCCAAGGATATCCAAAATCCGATCTAAAGCGGCCTGCATCCACTTTCTTTTTTATTCCAAAGAGTGCACTTCCGAGGTGGTCCCATAGAATTTTTCAAAATCGGTTGTGTATTTTGGGGGTGGAGTCGGTTTTTAGTTAAGAAAAAATATATACTACTATTGTGGTTGTTTATAATCATTACAACACATTACACGTCTTTTTAAATTTTGTTCAAGTTATTATTTACTTATACTCGTTCTAAAGTGCTCGCTCACTTCTTCTTTTTCATCAGATGCTACGTGCCAGAATGCGAGCACTGGTCGGAGGGGGTGTCCCCGCTGCCAGAGGCCGCGCTGCCCCCCGCGGCGTGGCAGCCGGCGTGGCGGCGCTGGGCGCTGCCGGCCGCGGCGCCCGCGCGCCCCGACGACGCCTGCCTGCGCCACAAGCCGCTGGGCGCGGGCTGCGGGCCCCAGGACTTCGACAATGGCACGCTGGTGCCCTGCGACAAGTTCTTTTACAAGAGCCACAGCAGTATCGTCGCTGAGGTACAATGATTGCAATTTCCATCACTTCTATTTCCTACAAATAGCCTTCAAAGTCATCTCGCCATCTTTTTGGCTTTTCTTTACGCCATCGTTGAACTTTTAAGTACTTATTTTTTTATTCAAAAATTAAGATTGTTTTCACCAAATCTTAAGTGGAAATGTGGATCATCCGATCTTCACTGTATTGTTTTACAAGAACATCACATATTCTGAGGAACGTGTGCGTAGGTGCTTACGCGACATCAGGAAGCACTGATAATCCCAATCGAGCAAATTAGATCAGACGTTCCGGTACTTCTTGCACGGAAAAAGTATCTCTGAAGTGTAGTTTTAAAGAAGTCATATATTGAGATTAATGGGTATAAAATATGTATTGTATTGCATATGTCATGTGTTTGGGATTTAAAATTATTATAAAAAGATGTTGATATAATCGCAGTTCGAGCTGGCGTGCGCGGAGTGGAAGCGCGCGCTGGTGGGCACCGTGCACAACGTGGGCATGCTCATCTCGCTGCCCATCATCGGGGTCATCTCCGACAGGTACGCTCAGTGCAGAGATCAATGTTACATACAAGTTAGATTTACATGTATTTAAAAAAAAAAATAGTCTCTCCTTATGAGGAGCATTCAAGAGACATTCATTTCAATTTTGGATTAAGTTCTCTTAATTTCTTATTCATAAATTTTGTGTGTGTAAGTGGCTAACATTGATGTCATATTTTTCGAGCTACCAATATTCCTTCCTAGCACCGGAGCTCGAGATATGTATGACCGACTGAGGTCTGCGATCTTTTCGGACTCCATTGAAGCCTGTCTGTGTGATATATTAATATGAATATAGTCTGCAAGACAATAATAAAATTAGAACGAACCAACTGCTTCTGGGCAGGGACCTAGACCGAAAAGCCGACCGAGAGAATGAGCCATTAAGGCCATTTTCGACTCGAATAAGAGCGACTCATGTTACGCGATGCGGCTAGCAACCAACTATTTTGATTCCTTCTTCCACCTTCTCTCCCACCATCACGTAGAGGTTAAAGACGTGATAGACGTTACAGCATAATATCCCATCGTCACTGCAGGTGGGGGCGGCGCGCGGCGCTGGTGACGTCGGCGGTGGGCGCCGGCGTCCTGGGGTTGTGCAAGTCGTTCGTGACCTCATACTCCGCGTACCTGCTGGCGGAGCTCGCGGAGACCATCCTGGGCGCCAGCGTCTACCCCGCAGCTTTCGTGCTTAGTAAGTTTCTAATTCACAAATTAAAAAAATATTTTGCTATAAGTATTATAGAGTATTTAGTAACATTTTATCTTCTATGTTTCCAGTGATCGAGTGGTTGGGCGTGGAGCAACGGATTTTTGCCAGCCTGGTGCTTGGCATACCGCTGTCGGCGGGCGCGGCGCTGCTGGCGCTGCTGGACTACCTGGCGGGCTACTGGCGGCTGTGGGCGCGGCTGGCCTACCCGCCGTCGCTGCTGCTGCTGCTGTACCCGTGGCTGCTGCCCGAGAGCGTGCGCTGGCTCGCGTCGCGCGGGAGGCACTCCGACGCGCTGAGCGTGCTGAAGCGCGCGGCCCGCGCCAACAACAGCCCCGTCACGGATGAGAACCTGGAGAAGATGCTGCTCAGCGAGACTGAGCAAGTCAACAGTAAACAGGCAGCGGCCGACGATGAAGATGGCCTAATCGCAGCGTTTTTCAAGTCAGTTAACAATGCCATTAAATTAATCTCTGGTCAGATCAGTTGGATGCCTAGACAAGTTTTGAACGTCTTGCTATTATGATAAGAATTGGCGATTTAGTTTAAAGTTGGGGGTTACACCTGGATGAGCACATATGGATGGGTGGCGTTGACCGAGAGAGATAATTTTAGTCTGTGGGCGCAAAAAAGGCTAAGAAAAAGAAGATAATACTTAGTCTTATTACTATTACAGCCCTGCTCCTGAGAAAAGCAATGAGTAGTACCTATTTTCCCGAAATTAAAGTATACATTCAAGAGCGATTTGATCATAACTTAGGTATTACCTTTATTGTCAGGTATGGAGCCCTGCGGCGGCGGCTGCTGGTCTGCTTTGCGTGGTGGACGTCGGCCGTGTTCGTGTTCTACGGGCTGGCGGTGCGCGCGCACGCGCTGGCGGGCTCGCCGCACGCCAACTACGCGCTGGTGGCGGCGGCCGAGCTGCCCGCGCTGGTACTCAACACGCTGCTGCTGGACCGCGTGGGCCGCCGCCCGCTGCTCACCGCCGCCTTCCTGCTCACCGCCGTCTCCTTGATCGCCATCTCCTGCATCCCCCAAGGTGAGCTCCTGCTCTGTTTAAACTATCGTAAGATACTTGTTTTGTAACAAAAAACGAGCGAAGCGTCTCAGTTTCGAAATTGGCCAAAAATGCTTTTGTCCGGCTGTAAGCTTGTCCGGGTGTCTGTCTGGCTGTTCTCGCCTACAGGTTGCATTTTTCAACCGATGTTGGTAAAATATTGTTAGCAGCAGTGCGATTCTGAGCTATTAGTTTTATAAACTTTGACACAAAAGCATCTTGTCAGTTTCGAATTGGTATTCTGAGACGTTTTTTTGGTCACACAAAACGACTTGAATCTGGTTGAATTAACTTGAATCGACTTGACTTACTGTCATATATGACAACATGTTAGCAGTTTTCCGCGGGTTTGCTTACGATTTGAACTGTCAACCCCGAATCGGTATTCTACGATTCGACATCTTTCGTGTTTTTGACGCTGTCAGAAGGCAATTGGTATTCCGGCAATTACAATGATCGTACTTTGGATAGTTTGAGCGCTGATTTTGTATCGAAACCGCTGTCAAAACTACGAACGAACCTCGAACGCGTGTTTTCTTTCGTGATATGAGCGGACTGGGACAAATATTTTTATTTTACCTTTTTACATAAATTTATGTTGTAGAAATGTTTTAAACATATACCAAATTCCAAATTGAAGATGTAAAAATATATGTCGAAGTCTAACAAAGTACTTTCTAGGGGTAGGACAACATCAATCCTATATCTATCGACAGAGGAGTACGGCAAGGGGTCACCATCTTAAAAAAGACATGTTAAAATAGGAATCTAGCAAGTTAAGCAACACCAGGCGTGGTCCGCATTTGGGTGGGACCACAAGTGGCATAAAATTTTCCCGAGCTACTCCGGGCTTTGGAAGGCACGTAAAGCCGTTGGCCCCGGCTGTCATCATTGTATGGCAGTCGTTAAGCAACCAGTGTTGGCCACTTACACACACGTTTGTGGCGAGAAGATACAAATAATGTAATACATACATACATAACATCACGCCTGTTTCCCACAGGGGTAGGCAGAGACTATGGACCTCCACTTGCTACGATCCTGACAAACAAATAATCTAATGTAATTAAGTTAAGCAGTGGAGCTAAAAGGCCTAAATGCACTGCTTTTATAGTAAACTATCTGAAGTCCAGGCCTTTATACGCGTAAAATGAACTTTAGAATTAACCTAACCTCCGTCTTGCCTTCTTTGGTTGGGCTGGCGGAAAACTGGTAAGGTGACAGGAACCCCTACGTGTGTATTGTCTTCACCTGCAGTGATAAGATCTCGGTTTTAACATATGTATTTGTTTTTCGTTTGTGTAACTAGCCAACACTGGTACTGGTCTATAGGTATCTGACATAGCTTGACGACAGCTATACCGTGGTGATTTCCAAGACTAACGGCTTGCATATCACGTAATAGATACATTATCACATTTTCATTCCTTACGGTATACACAGAGCCCAGGGCTGTAAGACCGAAAGGACAGGCTTAGCGTAATAGTGAGATCTAAATTATGTTCATAGGCGATGCGGCTAGAAGCAATGATTACTGAATATTCATTAACAAAATTCATAATCCGTAGAAAATAATTACAAAGTTCAAGTTATAAATTATTTAAAAGCTCATAAAGGAATTTGTATTTCTGAAAAGGGATGTGGACTGGATAAAAAGATATTATATTATTTGGTCCGTCAACTAGATTATCCAAAAATAAAGGACCCATATTTTTTCGGTTAGCAAAGTAATATAAATTTACAAAGATACAGATACGCTTCCAAGTGTCGAAGTGGGGATGATTTAAGACACCTTTAGTTAAAAATCGTAGGTGATCTTGGGGTCATGTGAAATTTAAATGCGTATTATCTTTGTCATTATTTGTAAGTAATAGAAAAAATAATAATCTACCTACTCTGAGCCAAAAAATATTTTTAGTCAATATCCCTATTGTGCACACGATAGCAACTCGAAAGAAAGTACGAACCAAAACCCATACAAAGCCGACCTCGCCCCGCTTCGAAACAAACCCGATAGAAAGTAAGATGTCATTAGATTGGTATTCTGGTAATTTACAAAGTTCGATCGAAGCCGAGTGAGCAAGTTTGGGGCCAGGAAACTTACCGATTCAAATTTAATCTCACCTGGGCAGTCACTAATACAGGCATGTGCACGAGCTAGAGCGCACGCGTGCGCGTATGCGTGTGCGTGTGCGTTTGCTTATGCTATGCTACGAATATTCGCGCTTTCGTCTTCGGAAAATTGCCGGTTTAGGTCTTATAATTTATAAAATAAATACAATTTGTTTTGATAAACAAATATATACGGACAAATCCCACAGTTTGAGCTAATCCCAAAGTAAGTTCGCGACTTGTCTTATGGGATCTACTCAACGATTCTATATTTTTTTTATATATATAATAAGAGCACATTGGTACACATTGCGCGTTTTAAAACGCGCTTTTTGAGAACCCCTAATTCAATAGAAATGTACACATGCAAGCGCGCGCTGCTGGTCAAGCGCGTGTCAAGCGCGCGTTTACATTTTTTCGTTTGAACGAGCGTTGCTCGGGCGTCATCTGCGCGCTTTGAGATATATGAGCGGCCATTTTGTTGAACATTTGAT